>CAIGQZ010032086.1:946117-971207 GCA_903798205.1 Danio tinwini | reverse complement strand
TCTGTCTGTCTGTCTGTCTGTCTGTCTGTCTGTCTGTCTGTCTGTCTATTAATACATATAATTATGTCTATCATTAAAATATTGTCTCTGTCTGTCTATTTATCTTTCTAATGATCTAATGATGGTTTGTCTGTTTATCTGTGTAACTCTATATCTGTCTCTATGTATCTGTCTGTCTGTTTATCTGTCTGTCTGTCTGTCATTAAAATACAATAATTATTTCCAAATTGTATTGGATCTAAAAAAAAAAAAAAAAAAAAAAGTTGTCTGTCTGTCTGTCTCTTAATTTGTCTTTCTACGCTCTGTATTTAATCTGTAGTCAGGATTAATCTGTCTGTCTGTCTGTCTGTCTGTCTAGCTATTTTCTAACTATCTATCTGTTTGTCTGTCTATCTAATTATGTTTCTCTCCGTCTATGTAGCTGTCAGTCAGTTTGTCTAACATTCTGTCTGTCTAACTGACTGACTATCTATCTTTCTAACTATCTATCTATCTATCTGTCTGTCTGTCTGTCTGTCTGACACTATTTTAATAACTGTCTGTCTGACTATCTTTTTATCTATCTGTCTGTCTGTCTATCTACCTTTCTATTTTTTCTGTTTGTCTTTTTAACTGTCTGTCTGTCTGTCTGTCTGTCTGTCTGTCTCTTTCTAACTATATGTAAGTCTGTTTAAAGGTATGTCTGTCTGACTAGCTATCTTTCTAACTATCTGTCTATCTACCTTTCTAACTGTCTGTGTCTTTAACTATCTGTCTGTCTCTGTCTTCCTAGCTATGCGTCTGTGTCTGTCTAAACTATCTGTCAGTCTGTCTGTCTAATGTTTTATACTGTATGTCTGTCTATCTATCTTTTTACGTTATCTGTTTGTCTGTCTGTTTTTTGTTACAGTACAAAATTTTTTTACCAAATTTGATTGAGTCTCATGAAACTTGGGCAATGTTTTCTGAAGGCCATAATTTGCTCAATACCCATCTCTTTTTAGAGAATGACTGAAATGACTTTGCTGCTGTCGGTTGCTCAGATGTCTGTGTTGAGTGTGTGTTAGTCACTGTTGTGTCTGGGCCCCACAGTGGAGCTCTGGGCAGCGGGTCTGTGTTTGCTCACTCACCCTGTTGGAGCCCTTTAGGTCCCTCCCCTCTGGAACACAGCCACAGTTGCCCGGTAACAGCCTTACACAACAGGAAACAGACTTGGGGATTCCGTCACTGTGCCGAGTCAAAGAGAGCATTCAGTGGAGACAGGAAGCCCCAAGGTACAGCAGGGGGCAGGCCTATAACCAAGGCCATGTCATGTAAATACCACCTCAAACCGCTGTTGCTGTTACTACTTTAAGCACTTTATATGTTCGTCAGCTTACTTTTTAAATGTGGTCTGGCTTTTATGACATGGGCGCATAAGGCACTCTGTAAAAAGACTAAAATAACACATTTGATTACAATCCCACTGTGACAAAGACAAAAATACAACAACAACATGCTTTTCTAGTTCTATATATTAACCTGCCAGGTCTGATTTAACACGTATTTTCTGTTGTTCATGCAGCTCTGGTCATCTGAAATTCTACTTCTGCTTCCAAACCTGGTTTGATCTGTTTTATCTATTAAGGATGAAGGAAAAAAAAACTTGGAACCTTGAGGTCTTTTCCACAAGACCAGCATCAAATCATCGTCATTCCCAGTATATTTACCCACAAATATGACCATGAGGCCCGCCAGCCAGCCAGACAGAACAGTGACTTGTAGAGGTGAGTAGACCTATGACATCAATGACTCCCCTTTTCTGAACCAATCACAGCGCAGACTGAGGAACTGTTGGGTACACATGTGGGGTTGAATGTGGTTTTGGTTTATTTTAACAACTTTTAAACGCTGACACACCATTAGTGATGCGCATGCATATTATGATTCATACCAATGTTATGAGTGTTCAGACCTTTTTTAAACATCTTCAACATCTGTGGAATTACTTAGCGACTTACACTCACTGGCCACTTACTATTAGGTACACCTTACTAGCACCGGGTTGAACTCACTTTTGCCTTCAGAACTATCTTAATCCTTTGTGGCATAAATCAACAAGGTACTGGAAATATTCCTCAGAGATTTTGGTCCATATTGGCATGATGGCATCATGAAGTTGCTGCAGATTTATCGGCTGCACATACATGATGCAAATCTCCCATTCCATCACATCCCAAAGGTGCTCTATTGGATTGAGATCTGGTGACTGTGTAGGCCATCTGAGTACATTGAACCTATTGTCATGTTGAAGAAACCAGTCTGAGATGATTTGCGCTTTATGGCATGGTGTGTGGACATGGACATGGTCAGCAACAATACTCAGGTAGGCTGTGGTGCTGACACAATGCTTAATTGGCACTAATGGGCCCAAAGTGTGCCAAGAAAATATCCCCCACACCATTACACCACCGGACCAGCCTGAATCGTTGATTCAAGACAGGATGGATCCATGCTTTCATGTTGTTGACTCCAAATTCTGACCCTACTGTCCGAATGCGGTAGTAGAAATCAAGACTCATCAGACCAGGCAACAATTTTCCAATCGTCTATTGTCCAATTTTGGTGATCCTGTGCAAATTGCAGCCTCAGTTTCCTGTTCTTAGCTGACAGGAGTGACACACGGTGTGGTCTTCTGCTGCTGTAGCCCATCTGCCTCAAGGTTGGACGTGCTGTGCATTCAGAGATGCTCTTCTGCAGACCTCGGTTGTAACGAGTGTTTATTTGAGTAACTGTGCCTTTCAATCAGCTGGAACCAGTCTGGCCATTCTCCTCTGACCTCTGGCATCAATAAGGCATTTGCACCCACAGAACTGCCGCTCACTAGATATTTTCTTTTTTTCTGACCATTCTCTGTAAACCCTAGAGATGGTTGTGCGTGAAAATCCCAGTAGATCAGCAGTTTCTGAAATACTCAGACCAGCCCGTCTGGCACCAACAACCATGCCACGTTCAAAGTCACTTAAATCACCTGTTTTCCCCATTCTGATGCTCGGTTTAAACTGCAGCAGATGGTCTTGACCATGTCTACATGCCTAAATGCATTGAGTTGCTGCCATGTGATAGGCTGATTAGAAATTTGCGTTAACGAGCAGTTGGACAGGTGTACCTATTAAAGTGGCCGGTGAGTGTATGTTGCACATGTGCCAAATGTCTGTCGTGTGTTGCCATGAATATATTACATTATACCACATTGCCGCCCATGTATCCTGTTTGGAAACATAATTTGTCATTTGTGTATTCTTGAAAACCTTATCGAGTAAACACGGCAGTGCATCATGCTGACACACAGGCATGGTAACTGCATTATCACTCATTGTATTATCATTATCATTAGTGCTAGTAGTCCTAAAGCCACTGCCACTCCTGTTCGTACCAATTAATAAGGTGTCTTTAAAATATACATGAGAGAATTGTGATTAAGTTTCATGTCTCTGTGTGGTATTGTGAGTAAACTGGCTGACCTGGCTTCTTTTAGGGGGGGTTGGGTCAAATGAATAATTTGGCTGCTCTCTGTGGTACTCCATTCTGATTGGTCATGCTATCCACTGGTCTGAGATTCATAGTTGCCATGGCATTCGGGTAACTGAAACCAGCGCTACATTCAGATTTATTTTTCCAAAATCAGAAGTGCAAACCACATCCCTTCCAACCCTAGTCTTGTGTAGCCAGACCTTCAGACTACTTTCACAGCAGAAAGTCTGGACTCCATCATATTTATTTTTTTTTTTTCAGTGTTGGAGGTAATGCGTTACAAGTAACATGAGTTACGTAATAATATTACTTTTCTAAGTAACGAGTAAAGTAACATTACTAGGCCCACGCAGAATCTGCGCACGCATAATTCCGCAGATTTTTAGCCCATCATTAATTCTGTTTATTTACTTGAGTAAATGTGTGTAAATCTAAATTTATTACGTTTTTAAATTAATTACAGTAATATTATTGACTAATATGAAAATGTTCATCTGGTTTATGTGCAATGCAGTTTGTAAAGTCATATTTTCTGTCTTTTAGTAGACATATTATATGAGAGACTTGCTTTGTTTACCAAATAAAGTGGATCTAATTGGGTTTGCATTTTAAACATTAAATAAAAGTTAAAAAGTTTTTTTTTTTTCACATATTAAGGTTTTAGCTATGATACTCCCAAAATAATACCGCAGAAATCTGCAAATTTTTACCAAAATTCTCAGCAGAAATGGCAAAAAATGTTTGCAGATTCCGTCTGGCCCTACACATTACTTTAAAAATTTGTAATAATATTTGAGTTACTTTTTTTTTTAAATGTAACGTGTTTTGCACTCAATGAGAGATTGTGTTCATTATTTTAAAAGCATCGGAGAAAAGAAAAATGGTATTATCTCAATGGACAGTGATTTTATGTAACTAACATAACAAAAAGTACAGAGCTAAAAAAGTTTTAAAAAGTTCTGCAAGAGATCAAGCCTCAGCAAAGATAAGGAAAAGTAGCGCAAAAGTAACTAAAAAGTAAAGTAACGCATTACTTATCGTAAAAAAGTAACTTAGTAACACAACTACTTACTTTTTTGGGAGCATAACTCAATAATGTAATGCATTACTGCACTGCAAAAATGCTTTTCTTACTTAGATTGTTTGTCTTGTTTCTAGTCCAAATATCTAAAAATTCTTATATCAAGAAACATTTTCTTGGCAAGCAAAACATAATGTCTTGTTTTCAGAAATAGTATGCCAATATTAGGTCAGTTTTCCTTAAAACAAGCAAAACAATCTGCCAATGGGGTAAGCAAAATAATCTTGTTTTTTTTATGACATAAGATTATTTTGCTTACCCCATTGGCAGATTATTTTGCTTGTTTTAAGGAAAAACTCACTTCAGTTTAAGAATTTTAGATATTTGGACTAGAAACAAGACAAAAAATCTAAGTAAGAAAAGCATTTTTTTTGTAGTGTGTGCGTTCACACCGAAGGTAGCGAGAGTGTCCAAGTTAGCTCTGGCCGCCCCGGTGACAACGCTGTCTGCTTTCACAGCTCTGGCGATGAGAGCGTCAAAATTTGCTACATTGATCTTGTATTTAAAGAAGCAGTTGCAGAATATCAGCAAATTTCCAAATGTGCTTTTCATTGCGAAAATGTTGCACACCTTTTATCGAAGTCATTTCACTAAGGAAGAGTTACATGTGGTGTGGCTTTTTCTGAAATATTCTGAAGCAGCAATACTGTTTTGTACTGTCATTAGTTAGCATAAGATTCCCGTAAAAATCAACCAAAAAAAAAACATATATAACATTAATGCACATCAGTAACTCTCCAGTAACTTTTTTATGATAAGTCCCTGTAAGAAAACATCATAAATAATTGGAAATCCGGTGACTGCAATACTAAAACCCTTGGGAACTGTGGTCAAAAGCAAAGTTTACAGGACTGTGTTCTCTGGACTACTCTCAAGCGGTGGACTTCTGCATTCCGATTGCTTGCCGCCAAACTGTGTCACAGCTCATTACCATAAAGTTGACTTGATTTCAACTCTCCTCGACGCCCACACTGACGAGGACACGTCACGCTGATCCTCGCTGCTTATCGCAGCCGGCTCCCATTAAAAATGAATGACTTCCGGCTACTTTGACCTTCTTGCCGCCTTCGGTGTGAACGCACAGTTACTTTCAAAAGTAACTTTCCCCAACACTGTTTATTAAATATTTTTAAGTCATTGACTGACACATAAAGCAACCAGTCACATGTTGTTTTAAGTGTTACATTTAGGGGGCATGAAAATGTAAAGCCACTGTCTTTACAACAACACACTATCCTATTATTTCCTATCAATTTTTCAATAATATCACCTACAGTCACTAAGAACTTACTCAGTGAGCTTTGCATAAATTTTTAAAGGTCCCATTAAATTAAAAAAAAAGTTTTTTAAATGTTAGTATGATTATTGTTAGTTTTTAGGATATTTAAAAGCTAGTGCACACCAATACAGTGACAAATTTCGCATTTAGGCAATATAATACTACAAACATGTAAAGCTTGAACTTTGTCACTTCCGCCTAAATGGATCAACAGTTTTATTCACGTCACCTCATACTTATCAAATCGTGACCAATCAAATGCTCTCTAGTATCTATCAGGATCCCTTCAAGATGCATCACATTTGATGCGCTTGAGCTCAACCACTCTCACTGGCAGAACGGTAATAAAACAAGTTTTTTTCATAAAGGGGAGGAGCTGTTCTATGTCCCACCCTCTCTTCATGTTTTGATTACGTCAAACATCGAACAAAAATGCTAATTCTGGCTGTATTAAAATTTCTTGTTCTGATCGATTTCTAAAGCTTTTGTCATGGTGTATGTTATTATCATGATTTTGACCTAAGCTGCAACAAAAATATTACTTTAATGGCCCGTTTACACCTGAATGCTTTTTCATCGACGTTTATTGCCTCATAACTAAATAAAGGGCGCCAATGTGATCGTGCACACCAACGCGAAAAACGCCAGACGTAAAATCATATTTTTTTAAGAAACGCCTCATGCTCATTTTTTGTTTCCTTCTCCACCAATCAGATTGGCACTTTTGTTCACGTGCACAGAGCTGCTTAAGTTAAGGCTCGTACACACCGGGATGCTTTTCAATTGCGTTTATCGTCAGACGTTTTTCCGCATTCAAACCCAAGTGATTTTCTCTGCTGTCGAGCAGAAGAGTACGCAAAATCACTCTTTAAAGGGTCACAAAACACCAAAACACATTTTTTGAGCTGTTGACAATCTTATATGTGTCCCACGCTGCTATAAACACTATTAGGACAATCGGTTGGTTGAAAATTGGTTGTTTTTGCATTATTTTGAGCAAATTTGTTCTTCTGGTTTGAAACAATTTTTAAAGCTGCATCACGGCGATTTAATACTTGTGTGTAGTCAAGCGTGGACAGTGGATGTCTGTACCAGCGAGAACATTGTGAAGTCTCTGAGTGAGCGGCATTAATTCATGAGAAAGACTTGGTTCAAACTAATCAGCGTGCTCTATTGTGTATGCGGTGCAACTTCATTAATATGCGTGATAGCTTCGAAGACTGTTTACCTGTTACAGTGTTCAGACGAAAGAGAGACGCCACGTTGTGTTGCCAAAACAAGTGAAAGAACGAGAATTTGGAGACATGGGTCGTCAGTGTTGCATTTATTAATGTGCTGCGTTTATTATTGTGCTGCATTGAAGGTTTTGTTTTCATTTTCCCCCTATGAGAGCGCAGCTGGACTCACATGTGTAATACAGTGCACGTGACAGCGTTTGTAAGAAACATGTTTTACCCGAGAGCTTTTCGCATCTGGAAATGATGAAATCCGGATTTGCCGTTCGTCTTCTTTTAAAAAAAGACACGGCTCCAGTTTGATTGTCTTGTGTCTACAGATTTGGTAAGTGTGTGTGTGAGATCAGTGCCCTTTGTTTGTTCATTCAGATGGCAAAGTTAGTTTGTATCGTCAGCAGTGCTCTTTCAGTTTTTAAAGACATACCTTAGTCAAAATGATTTAGTTACTAAGTTTACAGTACGTTAATATCACTGCAATATTATAGTATAATATTGTAGACTGAAAGATCTGCTGTAAATGCTGCTCTCCGAATGTAAACATGTAAACACTGCAATCAAACTATCACTGTTGTGTAGAATTTTCGCCGCATTTTGTGACAGGATAGTCTATACACACACGGCTTTCTGTCGCTACCTACCAAGTGCATCTAAGTTACCGAGAAATGCGGAAGAATTTTTTACGCCGTGCTGTATCAAACATTCCATTAAAACTCCACTTTCCAGCAATTCCTCCCACGGGGGACATGCAGAAAATGTTCCTGAATAAAAAGTGAAAGTGCCAAACTGCAGTTAAAGTCGACAAATTACTAATTTGGCAAATAATTCGATTGCTGATGTCCATGTAAACACAGCCACTGTCTTTCTCCCCTGCGTCTGTGTGTTTATTTTGCCAGAGCATGCCCAAATGAAAACTCCCTTCTTTGCAAATTCTTCCCTCTTTCTCTCCACTGACACTCACACACTCTCAGAGCTGGACACGCCCACTTTCCTGACTTTTTCCAAACTAAAGGTGTGAAAACACACTGCTGAGACAGGGGGGTTTTGTGGCCCTTTAACGTTAGATGGCGCTTAATGTAAACAGAAAGACACTGGTGCATAGGGTGGCGCTGCACAACTTTAAGCTTCTGACACCAACTTTTAACACAGAAGACGAAGAGAGAAAAGTGACACGCTTGTTGTTAAAGTTACTGGCGGGAGGGATGATAATAAAACTCGGCCATGTGTCAAGTCCAAGACAACAGATAATCCTTTAAAACATCTTTTTTTGTATTCTATAGAATTGTCTACAGAATTTCATTCTAATGCAATTAATATTCATGCAAATAATTTCTTAAAGGGCACCTATTTTACCCCTTTTTAAAGATGTAATATTAATATTATGGTTCTTCTGAGTGTGCCAGTTTAGGTTCAGCTCAAAACACAATTCAGATTTTTTTATTATGATGTGTTAAAAAGTGCCATTTGGGGGCGTGTACACAGCTCGTTGTTTTAGGGGTGTGTTGCTTCACATGAAAATTTGTTTCGACTTCCCGCCCAACTTAACAAGGGGGCGGAGCCAAGAGCTCCCCCGCTTTGTGTATGGCAACAGACAGGCAGACAGAGAGAAGCAACATGAGTGTGAGGACCAGCATTCAGCCGTACATGTACGACTCGGACACAGACCAAGCAAAGACTACAAAATCATTTGTGTCTTTGTATAGTTTTACAGCCAACTGTGTGCTAGTTTAAAGCTCCGAGCTTGTAGCCTACACCGAGACTAATAACCAAGCACACTGAATTAACTTTAAATGAACGGCATCACACACCAGATGCACTGCAACACGGTGTGCACATGACAGTTGAAAGTATAGCACACTTGCGGCGCCGATATGTGTCACCTGATAAAAACTTATGTTTAGAATTCAGAAATGCATGCCGCTGCGTGACGCCGAGCGGCGCTTCTGGAGTACGACCTGCTTGAGGCTATAACTAAAGGGCGTCATACACCGGACGAGCCGCTCAGAGCCACGACACGGCACACCAGACGCGCACATTCGCATGTTATTTAAAATGAAACTATTCAGATAACGCTCTGTGGCGCGGCAGAAATATGAAGGGTCCTGAGCAGGGCCAGCGCATCCATAGAGGCGACCTAGGCGGCAGAATAGTGAGCGAACCCCCTGTCCTCACTTTCATCCGCGACAACGCGAAATGCATGGCGCTGCGCGTCGTTAGTTCGTTATTTCTAATGGAGGGACGAGCACATGAGGCAACGCGCTCGTACTTTCCAGCTGCACCTAGTTAAGATGACAGGGAGCTTCTGTGACCGCGGGAAATGCAAACCACTGAAGTTTAAGGAAGACGCAATGAAAAGTACACATGTATGCAAACACACCAAAACTTACAAACACTGGCGGCGAGGAGAGTGATAACGTGGTGAATGTTGTTGAGCCCAATGAGCCTTACATCTAAAAAATAGAGCAAGGGTGTTTCTTTGGTGACGTCGCTTTGACTCACACGCTGAAAATGGCGGACATGAAACAACATACTGAGGATATGGTAATGCGCACCTGTCAATCAATATTGGTGGGCGGGGGTACCGCACTCCTACGTCAAGTTGCGGTCGATGTCAAAACCGCTCCAATTGGTCCACTGTTTTTATGTTGTTAAATTGAAAAAAAAAGGACTGAGTGTGTTTATATCACCCCATCATGACAGTTTATACACTATACCTACACTTATGTCTGTCCAAACAGCTTGAAAAGTTGATTTTTCACCAAAGGTGCCCTTTAAATTATCTTAGCATCTCACTCCAATTGTGTATCTACATTGTTTTCCAGTTGCATTTAGGATTCATTTTTGTTTTTTATTTAGAATAATACTTGTATAATAGTAATAATAATAATAATAATAATAATACTAACAATAATCATACTTTTATTCATTTACTATAAATATGCTTTATTACTTATTAAAAAACTATATATATATATATATAGAGTTGGTGTAGAGTGGGGGTATAGAGCTCCAGTAGAGCTTTTTGTCTAGCAATAAGCCCCTGGGCTTATTATAGTTATATTGTATGTTATAAGATAATAAAAATCACAGCTGCATTTTTGTAGTTATTATTTCTATTTAATAAAAGATTTATGACTTTTGATTTTAAAGTTTTATTAGACATTAAGAAATTCTAACATCATCTGAAATTAATTATTTAGTTTGTTAACTTTATTTGTCCCCGTAGTGAAATTTCATTTGCAGCATACACTCACACAGACATCTGACATTTCACATTTATATAAATAAATAAATCATTTAAAAACCATGGTACCCCTACTCTAAATAAATACCCAGTCTACTAGCCATCAACCGCCAGTGGGAGAGGAGGAATGTAAAAATTTTATTGCTTAAGGTTCTTATGCATCTGAGAACACAATATCGACGACCTGATAGTAACAATTGGAAGGTCTATAATAAAGGATGTCTCTTATCGTTGACATTCATGATAGCCTTATTTAATACTCTTTCTTTGTATATACTATCAATACTCTTTAATTGTATTCCCAACGACTTGCTGGCTGTTGTTACCACCTTCCCCAGTGACCTCTTCTGGGGAAGCATTTCCATACTAACAGATCACACAAAACGTTGCAATACTTTCGATGAAAGCACTATAAAACATGATGACCAACGTGTTGTCAGCATTAAAAGACAATAGCTTCTTTAGGAAGTACATTCTCTGTTGAAGCTTTTTTTCTTATACAGTCAGTCCATACATCCCACTTAAGTTTATTGTCCAACATCACACCCAAATATGTGTTACTAACTGAATTTGCTCCCTATCAATTAATGTGGGATGAGTTTTGCTTTGTGTTCTCTCTCTAAAATCAATAATCATCTCCTTAGTTTTAGGAATAATTAGAAGAAGGTTTGCATTTTCAAACCAAGGCTAAAAAGAAGTCAAGAACAGGCCCGTACCTTTAAATGCTTTTGTAGTTGTCATTACATTGGCTAACAAATGGAGCCTTACTGTAGAGAGTTGATAAACAGCATGACTATGAATAGTCAGAATTTTTTGTGCCGTAGACCAGATTAATATGTAAAATCATTAAAGTTAAAAAAATAAATGGCCTATTAAATATTTATGCATTTGGTGCTGTGATAAACAACCACTAATACAGCAATATGAATATTCTTGAAATCACTCTCAAAGTTTCAATAATAAATAATTATTCCATGTGTTTTGAAATGTCCACGATACCAATATATTTCATGTTCATTATTATGATATGCTAAATCGTTGAATATCGGCATAAATCTAATCCTGATAAATGGTCATTGATCACTGTTATGCACTTTTTTTTTTTTTTTTTTTTTTTACAAAGGGTTGTGGCATAATGACAACTTACTTTGTTTCCAGACCTCCAAACATTTCCCTGGAAAACTGAGATCTTATAGAATTCCTCCAGCAAAATTATTGAAGCTTTTGAAACGTTTCCCATTTTCTGTGCCTTATGCATCAGATGTTTCGCCTACTTTCCGAGATACCTTAATATTAACTAATACTCCTGATAGAAAGCACACAATCTGATCTAATTGTCATTTTCCTGAACTCTGAAAATGAGTTTATGGCTTTATCCAGGGCTTGACATTAACTTTTTTTGGTCACCAGCCACTGTGGCTAGTAGTTTTCCAACATTACTAGCTACTCGCCATTTCACTAGCCACACTTTTGTTGTTGGGAAAATATATTTCATATGCATAAATTTGACTTTGACATGCTGAAATTTCTTGATTTAGATTTGATGTTTTAGCAATTGGGTTGTGTCGTATTGCAATTAGTTTTATTTCACATGATTTTTCAGGGCTCAAAATTAGGGATTCACCAAATTTATTCTGACCATACCAAAAATAAATAATTATTTGTTAGCCACAATTTTTTTTATGTGTCAAAACAAGCAAAATATAGCTGTATACATGCACTTTTTAATTCCACAAAACTTAAAAACAAAAGAAATTTAAAAAGAACTATTGTCATGTATCAAAAATATGCACAGCAATTAAAAAAGGTCCCAGATCACCAGTTAACTATACATAAATTTGGAGTTAATCTCATATTAAAGCAATGTTATTGTAAAAAAAGAAGATAATTAAACCATACTAACAAAAATAACTGTAGGCAAAAGAAAGCAGGTAAAAAAACATACCGTGAGTGATAATGTAAAGATAATCACGTGCGCACAGTTCATGACCTGTTAATAATATGTTCAAAGAATAATTTAAATGAAAGCAGTTACCGCTGCTGCTTACAAAAGGATATTATTTAGAAAATCTTGAGCTCTTGAAAGCAGCAGGTGTGTGGGTGCACGATCATCGCTTTTTGTCCAGTCTATTTCAAAGAAAACCGATCACCAGTTGCGTTTCCTCTAGGCACGGTTGGTTCGCTCAAAACGTGAGCGTGCATACTTTTTAACAGTCGTGCGCGTCCCATCGCCGGTGACGGCGAGTGATCATCCTTTCATTTGGTATTCACCTGCTTTTTTTGCTGGTGAGAACATTTGCTGCTTCTCCATTCTAAGATCACATTTGCACGAATAATGGGCCCTCCTTATTGTCAAACCCTGCTTTTAAGAAAACTACAATTTAAAAATTATTTCCAACCAGCCAAAGTGGCTAGTGGGAGTGTCTGTCTAACCCACCACAGCTGAAATCTACCCGCATTTTGCTGGTTGGCTGGTGTTAATGTTAAGGCCTGGTCTTATCAGAAAAACTATGAAAATCAACCAATAAAAATCATCTAGTGTCGCGGCTCTCACATGATTCTCAATTTCTTCACAGCTGGCAGCGTCTTCAGTCACAGGGGCTTGTCTATAGTCTTTGCCTTTAGCCTTATAGCGCACGGACAGTCATATAATGTTGTCTAAATCTAAATGACCTTCAGTATGAGTTCATTTTACAGCGTTGTTCAAGTTCAAGTTGCTTTATTGGCATGACATTTAGTATAGTATTGCCAAAGCATTTAAAATATGTATAAGTCATGTAATATAATAACATCATCAAGTTAATAAAATATACGGTAAATAAGAAATAAATGACAAAACATAATACATTTGATAATTATAACAATTACAATAATAATGCACTTGAAAACAAAAGTTTTTTGGTTTTATAATCTGTTTAAAACAAACACAAGGAACAGTCCGTCTTGTCAAACATATCCCAGGACAGCAATTACTTAAACGCCCACAGTTTTGTAAACAAAGAGTCGCTGTCATTTCTGGACGAGATTTGCCATCAAGACCAAGTTGTGGATTACTTCAGAAGAGCAGCGCGAACAGACGATTATTATCCAGAAATGAGGTTGGTGTCGTAATTTCATTCCTTTTGAGTGCGCATGCGCATTAGCTCGGGCAACCTGAAAATATGCAGATTTTGTTTGATTCGGACGTTTAGAGATGAAATTTATGAGACAGTTGTTGCTTAATTGTATGGGTGGTACCAATATATAATGTAATCGTAAGCTTGGAAAACAGTTTTTGAGAATTTGATGTTTCCCTTTTCAGACATACTGCCCGAGAGGCATTTCAAAAATGGCTGCTGCGTGAAATGACTTGCCTTAAAGCAGGGGTGTCCAAACTCTGTCCTGGAGAGCTGGTATCCTGCAGAGTTTAGCTTCAGCCCCAAATAAACACACCTGAACCAGCTAATCAAGCTCTTTCTAGCTATAGAAACTTCCAGGCAGGTATGTTGAAGCAAGTTAAAGCTAAACTATGCAGGGCACTGGCCCTCCAGGACTGAGTTTGGACACCCCTGCTTTGAAGGGACATTGATAGAATGCCCTGTGGGCCCTCTCGCTCAAGGCCTTTACAGCTAAAAAAAGTAATCTCTCTCTCTCTTTCTGTCTCTCTCTCTCTCTCTGAAAGTTAAACTCAAAATTCGGTTATCATTCACTCACCCGTCACACCTGTTTGAGTTTCTTTCTTCTGTTATTTTGAAAAATTCTCCAAACCAGTAACCATAGTGTTTGTTTCTCAACTACAAAGTCAGTCAAAGTTATTGATTTCTAACATTCTTTAAAATATATTATTTATATATAATATATAAAACTCATAAAGATTCAAAATATGTAGTAATGTAATTTTTTTAATTTTATTTGGTGAACTATCCCTTTAAGACGGGGAGCAATAAAAATTAGCGGAGTAAGCGTTATTCTATACTGTCTTAAAAGGTCAAGTTTACAGTACCTCAGTGTGTACCTCATTCACAATTACAATGAAATGACATTTTATTGTAATTATGAATTCTTATAGCAGTTTGGTTTAATGAAAACCAGTGATTTTATTTAGTTAACCTTTGGTTGCCTTCTAATAATAGCAATTATGCACAGTCAATGTATATGACAGTTTAGGTCTAGACTGTGAAATGCGTCTGCTTTTTGTCATAATACTGTAAATTCGTGAACAAAATATCCGGAACTTTCTTGATGGTGGGTAAAAACTCCTGCCCTCAACAATGGGCAGACAGAGTGGAAAAACTACAGGCTCTACTGACGTAGAGCTAGGCGCGCGTCAATCAGTACTGTTAGCGTTATTTATTACCTTCAGCCTGAAGCTGTGTTTACTGCAGCATGCAGCTCACTTTCACATAGCTGGGGAGGACAGGGAGGCCCTGCCCACATCCCCTCAAGCCCACTTAGGGCCCCTAAGCAGTGGGTGAGAGCTTTCCATGAGGTCAAGCAAATACATTTGACCCACAGAACAGCAGGAGAGAGAGGACTGTAAGAGAGGGTAATGGCACAATTACCATGTTCCCATGATGAAAGAAACAGCTAGTGTTTCATAAATGCACTAATTCCTGATGCAATTATATATCATCCTGTGCGTGTGGGGTGAAGGCTATATGGCTCCCTTTTGTTACTCGACCTGGCTGAATTCTTAGTGGGGGCAAACACTATGCAGCTACTTCAAAACATGCCAGTGTCCTTAGAGAGTGCAAAAGGCTCAACCACATCAAGAAAGCCATTTATTTGCCTAATGAAAGGCAACTGTGTGCATGGTGTAAACCTTTGCAAGGCTGAAATTACAGACATATTTAAAATTAAAATTGTGCAAAGCTGAGGGTTGGCAAATAGGGTACATTGTAAACAAATATTGGATTCCACACAATCCATTAGCGTTATGACAACATTAAGGAATTAGGTTAACTTATTAGTTTTTACAAATTTAAGTGGATTGAACAATTAAGTTGCCCCCAGGGCTATTTGGCCTTATAATCTAAATCTTGAATAACTGAACATTCTAACTCGATTATGATTAATGAATGATTATTTTGTTTATTTATTTAATATTTTTGCCTTCATAGTTCACTGACAGCTTTTGTACAGTAAATGTGCTCACATATTACAAGTGAGAGATTTTTGAATGCAGGGTGCATTACTTGATTTTAAAACAACTGAAGGTAACACACACTATCTACTATCTGTGATTATTTATTGAACATCAACATTGAACAACTAAAATTAAACACACATTGCCTAAAGCCAACAGTCACTTTTTTTCTTATAAAACATGAAAATAAATAACTTGCACTTTTGAAAACAAAATAAATTATTTTTAATATTTTTCATATCAAATGTAGAAAATAAGCAGTATCACTTCTAAATAAAATAACTCTTGTATACCCTGTAAATAATATTTAAACAGTGCATTTCTAAACTATTTGTTTACATTAAACAAATAGTTTAATGTAAATAATAATGTTAATGTAATACAAAATAAGCTGTCTCAAGGCATCTCCGGCACAGCTTCCAATCATCGTCATTGTAGTGCAAACGTGCGACATGTAGTTAGATTTTGTTGAGAGGTGTGCGGGTATGCGATCGCGTCAAGTCTGCGCCGGTGTCATGAGAAATCGAGTACTCCCCTGAAAATTGGGTCAGCCTATAGGACCCTGATTGATCCTATTGTTTCCAAGCGGTAACCACTGACACTGAAACACAACATTTAAACTGCAATTCATCGAAATTCCACTAGTCCTGGCTCCATATTAGAGCAAATTTCTATTGACCCCACTTTTAAAATGGCCAACTTTACAGCAGAAAAAAGGTGTTTACAGCTTGGTACAAAGAATGATTTTGGTTCATATAGCTAATATTACCCTTTATGACAACTGTGAGGGGGTGATTTTTTTTTATAACTAATCCGTTTTCTTTATATTAGGTTATATTAAATGTGCATTATTAAGGGCGTGGCTACTTGAGTGACAGCTAGGTCTCGCTGGTCGCCGTCACATCACCTCAGCTGATTCCGGCTGATTAGCCACTGAGCTCAGCATATACATCGTATTTTTGTTTTGTTTCATGTGGCTTTACACAGTCAGTTGCCTTTTGGAATTATTTCTTACAATTATCAGATGATATGACATGCTGTGTGCACTTAATTGTGCTCACAAATGGCCTTCGTTTCCCAGGTGAGTGAAATTATATACTTATATACCATCTCTATAAATGTATTTGTTTTACTTAAGATCATTTATCATTTATAATTTTCTTTACAATTTGAATGCACTCAAGAATCTGACAGATTGATTAGCTGTAGGCTGTCATCTGAAACGTTGTCATACAGTTTTATGCCTGGATTTCATAAACAGCCTTGCATTTACTAACACAGACTATATCTGAAGTGTTTGAAAGTAATTTAAGCTTTCCTCCTGTAGAAAAACGTCATTAGACCAATGTTTAGTGGCTCAATGTATTACAACAGTGTTTTAAAAGTCTAAACTCTTTATTGATGTATTATACAACCAAGCACATGTGGTCAGATGGATGTTTCCCTGGAGTTGTAATAGGTATAGTCTAGCACCTGATTATAAAGTCTATTAATTCTGTGGAATCATGTTATAATTTATATAATGTAAAGAGTGTAATAATGACTTTTTCATTTCACCATTATAATGACATTTATAAGCGATATATAGACCCTTTCATATACTGATGTATAATTAAAGGCATGGGTTATGAAATTGAGCATTTATATTTCACTGTTTAGTTAGCCCAGTTAGTCTATGTGCTAGCATAATCATACCTCAGTTATAAGCTAACACAGCTCTGATTAGCCACACAACAAGGTATCACAATAATAGCTTCATTTACCTTAGATGACCCCTTGGGTTCCTAAGCGGACTCGATTCCAGGGGCGACTCGATTGTTTACCACACCTGTCCATACCTGTGCATTTGTTGCAAAAGAATCAGCCTTAACAGAGTGGGCAAAGTCCCTTTAATGCAAGTCTTTTCACATGGCGGCCTTCTTTGAAATGCCTCTCGGCAGTATGCTCGGGCATTCAGTTTGAACAGTGAAACACCAAATTCTCCACAACTGTTTGCCAACCTTATAAATACATTACAAATTTTGAATCACCAATGAAATTAAACAACAACCGACTCAGAACTTTCGTTTCTAAACGTCCAAATCAAACTGAATTAGCATATTTTTAGGGTGCTAATGCACATGTTCACTCGAAAGAAATGAAATCACGACACCAACTTCATTTATGGCCATGCTACATATTATCATCCTCTGGATAATGATGCCCTGCTCTTCTGAAATTATTCACAACTTGGTCTTGATGGCAAATCTCCTCCAGAAATGACAGCGACTCTTTTTTTACAAGTTTGAGTAGTTGCTGTCATGTGATGTGCGTTTGACAGGACGGACTGTACCTCGTGTTCATTTCATACAGATTACAAAAGCAAAAAACTTTTGTTTTCAAGTGCACATGCTTCATTTAAAAGCACAGATTTCAATCTTTATTTGGATATATTTCTTATATCTGTGAAGCAAGAATTCTACCAAGAATGTGTTTGTTGTCCATCAAACTATCGTAAAAGCACACGTCTGGTCTAAGCTTTTCCACCGGAGAAACGTCAGTCTACATCAATCGCTGATTGGCTCCTGTACTAGTAGGCGGGGCTTCATTCGCCATATTGACCGTTACACTTTTACCCATTTAAAACTATACGTGACACGTCTTGTGTATTCTAGAGTCTTTGGAGAGGTAGGAAATGAGCAGTAGGGAAATTAATTGAAAAGATGTACCAGGAAAAAAGAGATTATATGGTTCTGATTGTCGATTTAGATTACTTTTCAATTAATCACCCAACCCTAGATGTCCCCGAAAAAACTCAAGAATTGTGCTGTTTCAACTCATTTTAAATTACACTGTAAAAATATCTGTTAATAAACAGTTTCCATATTTAGTGATTCACAAGTGTTTTTCGTTTATTTACTGTGGCGAATTGCATTATGGAACCTTGATCTCTGCTCTGCCGACTTTTGATGATGAAAATTCAACTCTACAGTTTAACAAAGTGACTTTTATTGACATTTTAGTAGTTTGAAATAATGTAATGTATAAGAAATAATATACAGAGAAATTAAAATAAGTCTGTAAAATAGCAGAACATGTACTGACAGTTTATTATAAGGTTTTTGCACCATAATATACAACACCAATGCGTGCACACAAATGTTAATAAAAGTCACTTTTTCAAACTTTTCAAGGTTAAATGTTGGTGAAAGACAAATCACGGTGACATAATGCAATTCCAAAGCATGAATAAACAAGAAAAAAAATAAAAACATGAATCACAAAATACTTAAAACTGATCATTTATGGATATTACTTACAGTTTGAACAAATAACAATCATAATTTGAATGTATAAGGTTAATTGCGTTTAAATATTGTGAGATGCTTCATGCAGGAACACTAGAAATTAATATATAGTACGAGCTGCTATTATAATAGTATATGTTACTATTTGCAGTAAGGTGCAAATTAAGATGCATGATTTAGTACAATGGTAAGTACAAGTCATGTTGTAGTGCAGAGACATTTACACCGATGCAAACGTTGGCCAACATTTCTTGGCTTGAACATAGTCCTGGATGAATCTCGATGACGCAGCGAATCGCACCCCTCTGGAAAGCTGTCAAAACCCAAATCATAGTTGCCCGAGCTGCCAACAGCATCTTGTGACTTTTCAGATCCCAACACTGTGATGTCCTAACAGAAACAACCAGAGCTGTTCGTCTGTTTATTCAATCACTATCAACGCACTGCAGTTGCTACGCGATGAGTCTCACAGAGATGCTATTTGTGTCTGTTAATGGGACAATAAAAAGATTAACATAATTATGACTTCTTTAACTGCCTTTGCTTTTTTCAAAATGGGCACATATGATTTGATGGCAATTTTGAAAAGACATCATGCAACCTACTACTCTGAGCAAACATATTAGTGAAACAAACACCTGAACGTACATTAGCATGGCATTGAGTTATGTTTATGTGAGAGGATGTGGGTTATGGCCTGTACTGCATCCAGCCACCAGGGTGTGATCAAAATGTTTTGGCCTCACTTTTCAGGCTGTGTGGGGCAGACTTGGACAATACTAACAGCTCCCAGAATGAATCAGATGGTTCTAGTTGAGATCTTACAGCAGTTTACAACAATATTACAATAGTGGCTAATCCATTTGAATTTGAACCATATGACTTCTTTCAGGGGTGACGCTGTGGCGCAGTGGGTAGTGCTGTCGCCTCACAGCAAGAAGGTCGCTGATTCAAGCCTCAGCTGGGTCATTTGGCATTTCTGTGTGGAGTTTGCATGTTCTCCCCATGTTCCTGTGGGTTTCCTCCGGGTGCTCCGGTTTCCCCCACAAGTCCAAGAACATGTGCTATAGGTGAATTGGGTAAGCTAAATTGTCAGTAGTGTATGAATGTGAATGGGTGTGTGTGGATGTTTCCCAGTGATGGGTTGCAGCTGGAAGGGCATCTGCTGCGTAAAACGTGCTGGATAAGTTGGCGGTTCATTCTGCTGTGGCGACCCCAGATTAATAAAGGGACTAACCCGATAAAAAAATGAATGAATGAAAGAATAAACTCTTTCATACATTTGTTTGATCTGTAGACACCCTAGTAGGAGGCTTGGAGATGGGCCTTAAATTTGTATATTGAACAGTTTAATATTTTAGTATGAATGAAACTACAAATTGCAATGAATTAGCCACTAATTTGCCAATTGAAATGTTTTATTTTTTTAATTACAGTTTTTATTTGATCAATTATGGGGACTCAATTATTACGTTATACACCTAGTTCAGTGGTTTACATCAAATCTGACACATTTGATGATTGAATTGAGTGGCCAGCCAGTTATTTTGACTTTTATTAATACAGTTACACCCCTGACACAGACCATCCTACACATTTACTTTAACTATTTATTTTATCTAAAAACAGTCAATTCAAAAATTGGCATGGAGTTTGGTGACAGTTTGACAAAAAAATACAGCAACCAACGAAATCATAAAAGCGTAAAACATATGCTGGATAAGTTGGCGGTTCATTCCACTGTGGCGACCCCAGATTAATAAAGGAACTAAGCTGAAAAGAAAATGAATGAATGAATGAAAACGTGGATAATTTTCATGGGGGAATAATTGCAGGGCCTGGTTCTAGTACACAGTGTCTATGGCAGTTACTGTGGTGGAATAGAATGCTTTTTAATGAATTGGACTGCATCAAACTGGCTCAGGGCTTTACTGAATTGCTCAGAGAGAAGTTTATATGTATGGCTTACTATGTTCCAGGTTATATGTGATTTGTACTCACTCATTAGCCATCTCCTGGGAGCCGGATATGATCAGAACCAATATAAACTGTTGAGGTGAAAAGTAAAGTTAAAACTTAAAGTGACAGATTCAGAAGGTAAGTTAATATTTTATCAGCCCTAAACTTGGTGAACCTATTCAGGTAAGTTATTTGAGTAATGTTTATTTTAAAAGCAAATAATTGTTTGATTCTGAATGACAAACTGTAGTTTTATGAGCTAAACTGGGCATGTTTTGAACCTATTATAGTAAATTAGTTAGATTTATCTACTGTGGTAATACAACAATGTAAACAATTTACCCAGTACTGTAATTTTCTCCAGCTATAGAGTATATGATAGTACAGCACACCACAGTTTACAGTAGTAAAATCTAAAGTATACAGTATTTTACACTTCATCAGTTCACAATAGTAGCTAGGATACTACAAAGAGTTGTTTATAGTAACCTAACTTATACGGTACATTTAACAAAAAAAACTTTACTAAACAAGGCAAAAACGTAACAAAACAGCCATATTTACCTACATTAGTCAATACTGGGACGGAATGAAATTGTGTAAAGCGATTTCAGAGAAGTGACAACCTATGAATCGTTATCTGAACCGGTTATTAAAACGATTTGTTCAAAAGAATCGATTCGCGCAAACGAGTTGGTCTTTCCTCCCCAGCAGATGCGCATGCGCACACTTCAGTTCATTTGCCTTGAACAGCTCCACATCTGGAAATGTTGAGAGGAGAGAATCCCTCTCTTCATCTGCTGTTGCGCTTGAGACGTGGTGCCTGCGTCACTGAAGAGGGGCGGGGCCCAACGGAGGTGTTTCCCGGCTTTATATAGATACACAGACCTTTCCATCGCAAAGCAGTGCGTCACCAGAACCCCTGGAAACTAACATGCAAGTCCAGAATAGAAAATATAACGAGTTAGACAAACTCTATTAAAATAAGATTAATACATTTTTTGCGTTGTCATTTCATGCGCTTTTTTGATCATTTGAGCTTTCAATTCATATACATTTTTCTCGTGACTGGAATACACGCTTATTACGGTAGAAGTGAGCACTTTTAGCACAGATATCTGGAGTCATCCTTATATTTGGAGATTAAACGCTGAGCGGACTTTGTCGTGCGTTTTGGAAAAGTGCGTTGAACTTGCTGTGAGTTCTGTCCACACTTCGCAAGCATGAAATCCGCAGAGGAAGGTAACGTATTCTGATTCAATGCATCTACTTACTGTCTTATATTTCACTCTCATTGTCTGACTGTATTATTATCATCATGTTAACGTGACTACTGAACCGTCAAATGAATGGATGCAGGTTTTCTTGGGAGTTTACCTGTCGTGACGATAAAATAAATCTATTCTGCACAATTATTAGTTTCTGGAGGAGACGGGGAGTTTTGTAACATTTAATTTAATCTTCTGTAACTTAGTGTCGTTATACTATGGCCCTAAAACTTTATTTTTATATTTTCTGCTACTTATTAAAGTAATAAGCATTAAAGTCAATAGCATCTAGCATGCAATTTAATATCAAGAAAAGAAAAAAAAACAAGTATAAACAATGATGCTGTGTAACTAACACTAACGTGATGTGATAGTAGGTGGGGTTAGTAACACTTTAATGAATGTAAAAAATACTAATATTATATATATATATATATATATATATTGTCACCTTGGAATTATAAGGTTCTATCTGCATTCTAAATTATTTTGAGATATTAAGCTTCAAAGTTTTTGCATTCCATAGCAAACAATATGTGTGTAACATTTATTTTTCAAATAAAAAGTATTCAAATGTAAACTACTTATAAAAACACATCCCATAATGTAAATAAGTTAACTTAACTTAATTTTATTAAATAAAATACAATTATAAAATTAAAATTTTTAATAATAAATTATTTTTTAATAAAAAAGTTAACTTAATTTTGACAAAAATGTCAGATAGAACCTTATAATTCTAAGGTGACAATATATAGTAAATTATATATATGCTAAATTATATATAAAGTGCAATAATATGCTTAAATACATATGACATATGATTCTAAACATTGTGCTTTTTTTGTGCAGAAGCTGTGAAAATATTGTTTAACTTTTCTGAAGTAAGAGAAGAATCGTCATAAGTGTTTGCAGAATATTTACAAACACACACTAACACACGCATATGTGAAGCATAGAGTAACAAAACTGATTTCAGGACTTTTAAAACTTGTTAAAATCCTCCCCATGTATGATAATTAGTGCACCCCTGTTGCTCAATTCTGATTGGTTGGTAGTGGTGTTGAAGCTTGCCTTGTGCTACTGCATTATAGTGTATAGTTATTGTTAATATTTATTCACTTAAAAAAAACTTGGTCTTGTGGAATTGCAGTTATTCTTATTTAATTAAATGACTGAACAAGTTTTTTCTTATTTTGAGAGGCTGCAGAAGGGAGTGGTAGGCGTGACGGAGATGAATAAGCGGAGACATTATTTAGATTGTGGGTTTTTGCATCCCTCTCTTTGCAGCAACTGCGCATTTCACAAGATAACTTAGATTATAGTTCATAATGACAACTCTACTATAACAAAAGCAGTTCTCATATTTTGTGTGGAGAAAAATTACTTCAATCAGCTTTAAGATTGTTTAGACTGGTTTTAAATAGTCTACAAGAAGAGCTTTCGACCTGACTTTTTAAAAAAGAAGTGCACAAACCTGCTATAAATTCAGCCAATACATTAGAATTACAAGACTTAAATACAAGCAAACTTGCTTAGGCTTTCAGGTGATTAATTTCAGTAAAGTTACTCATATACTTTTCATTGAACACTTATTTATTTATTTTTTGAAGCTTTCAGAATCATATACTGACTGTATACCTATGGCTTGCTTACAAAAATCTAATATGCAGTTGTTAACTTGATTCCAAAACGACACATACATTAGGGATACATTAGCATGCTATCAGTATCCAGGGTGCTTTGTTGCGCTGTGGTCACATTTTCAAGTGTCCATGTTTTTAATCGTCCTCTAAAGTAGCGAGAAATCGTTGCAAATTTTATTGCAAGCGGAGCCAGTAGTGACTGTGCGCCAGTTTGTGCTAACTTACATTAGATATATTTCCAGCAGGTTGGACTGGCTGACTACAGTGAGTCACTCAACTCAACTGCATTTTGTTTTTCTTTTTGCAGTGATTACTCATTACAATAATAGATTTCTGTTATCAATAAAATGTCTAAATGAAGCAGAAGATGTACAAACTAAACACTTGAGTAGGCCAGATGGCGTAGTTCTTCTGCTTTTTAAAATCCGTTACAGGTTTTTGGATAAGCTACTAGTGTTCTAAAATTGCTTAAGTGGTCAGTAATTCATCTTATACTCTCCAGTAAGCTCTAATCGTTATATATTTTTTTCATGTCTTCGTCAGTGTCAGCCATGTTGTGTGTCAAATGCTGTGTTATTGTGTAATGTTAATCCATACGTCGAAGCAAAATGTTTGCCCGTCTTTTCAACAAAGATTGCTTTTGAGTATTGGTTTTCTGTCTGGTTTTGTCCTCAGGAAGATATTTTTAACGCTTTGTTATTTTTGGCCTGGTATTTGTGTATCAGTCACCTTGCTTCCTCTGCAGAGGTTGTGGCTTTTAACCACTAACGTTTTTGACTCACAGTTATTATATTGCTTATAAAGAGTGGAGTGTCTTTTTATAATGCCATGTTTTTATACCATCAAAGGCAGATCTTTAAAAAATATTAATTAATTAAATTATATATATATACACACACACAGACACAGTTGAAGTCAGAATTATTAGCTCCCCTGAATTATAAGTTCTCCTGTAAAATGTTTTTAAAAAAATTTAAAACTGCTTTTTTTTAGCCGAAATAAAACAAATAAGACTTTCTCCAGAAGGAAAAATATTATCAGACATACTTCGAAAATTTCCTTGCACTGCTAAACATCATTTGGGAAATATTTAAAAAAGAAAAAAAAATCAAGGGGGGTTAATAATTTTGACTTCAACTGTAGATAAATATATATATATAGTATTTTACTAGATGTTTTTCATACAGCTTAAAGTGACATTTAAAGGCTAAACTGGGTTAATTAGGCTAACTAGGCAGGTTAGGGTAATTAGGCAAGTTATTGTATAATGATGGTTTGTTCTTTTTTCTGACTATTGAAATAAATTATAGTTTAAAGGGGCTATTAATTTTGTCTTTAAAATGGTGTTTAAAAAATAAAAAAACACTTTTATTGTACCCGAAATAAAACAAACAAGAGTTTTTCCTGAAGAAAAAATATTATCAGACATACTGTGAAAATGTCCTTGCTCTGTTAAACATCATTTAGGAAATATAAA
>CAIGQZ010032086.1:913021-924108 GCA_903798205.1 Danio tinwini | reverse complement strand
GATAGATAGATAGATAGATAGATAGATAGATAGATAGATAGATAGATGGATGGATGGATGGATGGATGGATGGATGGATGGATGGATGGATTGATGGATGGATGGACGGATGGATAGATGGATGGATTGGTGTTGTTGTGTCTTTATGAATGAGCATTTGGTTTAGTTACAGCTTCTCTAACATTCAGTCAAAGCCATAGTGATTTTTAGTCTGTGCACATATGAGTGTGGGTGTTTGTGTACAAGAGAGAGAGAGAGAGAGATCGAGAAGGGCATGTGTGTGCTTGCTGACAGAAGGGTGTGTACTCTTGTTTTTGTGAAGGGTTTCCCCGTGTCTGGCATCCGCTGTGGATTCTTGGGCACTCCTCACATGGAAACACCCCTCAGCCAGCCCACCACTGCCATCAACAGACCTCACGCTCTCTTTTTCGCTCTGTCCAGTTCACTAAAGACACATCTTTTCCACTATCATTTTTCATGAGCTCGGTCACATGCTCCTGCCTCATTGCCTAATAACTTATTCCCTCGCATTTGCATTTACCATCATCTATAAGAATGTCATTAAAACCAGGGAACACTCAGTTTTTAGGAAGGGAGAGAAGCTGTTTTGCCTCTTTATGGAGTTTTAGAAAGGATTTCCTCACAAATGTTTTGCTTGCACAATGTACTAAAATGTTAGTACATTTGTGGGAGATGCAGAGTAAAAGCCATTCTCCTCGATCAACAGTTACCTTTCCTTATTATACCCTGAGCAAAGCATTGTCAAACATGAGTGAAAACCAACCCCCAAAACCAGCTGAACATTAAAGCAAAGTTGGGGAGATAAAGTGAGGGAGAAGTACAAAAAAAGGCGCTTTTTTAAAAAAAAAGTATTTAAAAAATAGGTGCAATTCTTAAAAATACACTGCATAGTTGCAATCTAAACAACTATTTTCTCGACAAAAAACAAGTTAAAAGTACATTGTCTTCCAACAGCAGCAATATTTGTCAAACTGTAGAGTGTCCTCTGCTTGTTGTTGTATGTGGGTAGAGTAATACACAAGGGTGAAAGGTGAAGAGGCTGGTCGAGTGCTGTTACTGGCAGAATATTGCACGACTATCAGCCAATTGGATTTAAGAACCATAGAGAACTGTTGTATAAATATATGCATGCATGCAAGTATATGATGCCTTGAGTTATCAAATCTCAAACTGATAATAAAAAGCAGAAGTCTTCAGAAGCCATATGATCGCAACTGTGTGAGTAATGGCTCAAAACTCAGATAAGTGGCCAAGATATACTTCAACAATTTATTTACCTTTGTGTTCCATGGAAGAAAGAAAGTCATACGGGTTTGGAAAAAGCCTGAGGGTGATTAAATAATGACAGCATTTTCTTCCTAAATGAACTCCTTTAAGCATATCACATGAACGTTTTTGCAAGCTGATCAGCATCATCATAAGTGTTCCTGAAAAGGTATTGAAATGAATGTGAGGTCTGCAGTGTTGTGCAGTCCCTCTCTGCGGGTTCAGTCTCGAAGGGAAGGCTTGTTTTTGTTATGAGTAAAGAGGGGGCTCCCACAACGTGACTCACACACAGGGAATCCCTCTGTCTCTCTCTCTGACCGTTGCTTTCTCTCTGCTGCAACGTGACTTCGTGCACTCTTTTCCCATCTGTTCTTGGAGCATTTCTTAAATGGAAAATCAGAGACAGTACCTTAAATGCAAAGGGAGAGAAAAACAGTAAGACTGAAGGAAAGAAAGAGGTTTAGGGGAAAGCATTTAGGACCATATACACTACTGAAGCAAAGCTCAAAAATGGAATTATTTAGGCTCATTGAGGTGAATATAAAAAAATGTATGTCAGGCTTTACATTTTGACAAAGTTTTGTCTTTATTTAACCCTTATGTAATGTTGGGGATGGTTTCATTCACTCTGGGGGGATTTTGAGTCTTAATTTGGCCATAGCCTTTTCTGTGTTTCAGCTAGCAGAATGATTTTTGGTAACACATCTTAATCTGACACATGTTTTGGGAAAACGCTTTGGATTTTATTTAAAAACTCAACAATACACTCTGGGCAAATATACTACCCCTTTGTTATACATCTACTGAATTAAACTGCTGTAAAAAGGCATCAGAATCAACCTCAGTCCTGATCAAAACTACTAAATTGTTTAGAAAATTACAGGATTTTAACTCTTTAATTGCCAAATTCATAAAAGATGATTCTGATTTGGTAAAAAAAAAACACACAAAATGACATTTTTTCAATCTAAAAATTTTTTGTTATTTTTATTATTATCAAAGTCTTGTACATGTGAAACAATTTTGCCTTTGATGCATTGTTTTTGTTTAATTTTCTTTTTTTTTTCTCCCTAATTTACTGTTGGTCGCTGTTTTTGCCCCATTGACTTCCATTATAACCACATTTTTTTATTACAAAACCATGACCGCATATAATCATGCATTTTTGATTGTTGGTGTTTTTCCCTGTTGGGAAGAGGTAGAATTGGCAATTTTTACTGTTCATCATCAGTTGGCACCATTAACCCTTTTAATAGGCCTGAGCAGAAAAAAAAGTAGTTTCTGGATTTCATATGGAGTATAACAGCCAATTTAAGTGTCTATATGTGAGTGTGTGAGAGTGACCTTAGGCCACTTACCTTGATGTGTCTGAGAAAATCAAAATATGCATCTCAGCGCTAAGAACTACATGGAGTAAACAAAAACAAAGACCATCAAATGTGGTTATAATGGAAGTCAATGGGGCAAAAACAGCCACCAACAGTAAATTAGGGAGAAATAATGAAAATCTAACAATACATCAAAGCCAATGTTGTTACTAATCATTCACATGACCAAGACTATGACAAGAAGGTAAAATAAATCCAGTCCACAATAACTTTTTATATTGAAAACACGTAATTTGTGTGTTTTTTTTTCACCAAATCTGTCATCATTAATGAATTTGGAAATTAAAGAGTTAAAATCCTGTAGTTTTTTAAACAATTTATTAGTTTTATTCAGGACTGAGATTGATTAACAGATTTCAGTTTTTCTGATTTTAAAACTGTTTTTTACAGCAAAACTGTACTGTTCTAAGGGTGTTTTGGAGTGTCGAGTCCCATAGAGTAGCTCCAGATAGATACTTTTCGTTTTGTTTGAGCTACTTGTACAGTAAGTTATAATTGTATACTCTTAAAATTATAAATAAAAGAAAACACCTGCGAAGAAACTCAACACACAGTAGGAACATGTAAAAAGTATTCAAACCAGCGACCTTCTTGCTGTAAAGCAACATTAACATTATACAAGACACTGTAAAAAGCTCATCTCCAGCCACTAAACTTTTCTGACAGGTTATTCGAGTGACAGATGTGAAAGTATGTTGTGGGACTACTATACAGGAGTTATTATTATGGATTATAAATAGTGAAATTAAGCGTCTTTTAAGCATGATGGTAAAACACGAATGCCAATATGAATGTATTAAAACATATGCTTGTTTATTTCAAAAATTCTTAATAATGGCAAAAATACTAATTAGTACATCTTTTTACTTCAGTGTGCAGCAATGCTGTTGTTGTAGATGGTGTATTCTGGTAAATTCTCGTACCACTTGGTTTCGAGTGTGGTCCTGAAAAATCTCAGTTTCAAGGGCTATCTAGGCCTTCCCCTTAGCCCTACGCCTTCAAGATTAAGAGAATTGAGACACCCCTACCGCTTCACGTGAACACGCAAAACGAAGTGTAGGGGTAAGGGGAAGGGCTAAGGGGTTGAATTGGGATTGGGCCTAAATGCATGGCTACATGTAAAGCATGTGCTGTGGGTTACAACGATCACTCATTGCAGAGATATAATTCAGCCTTTAGGTTAGACAGCACATTAACCTGTTTCTGTTGACTTATAGGTACATATATTAATGTAATGTGTTCTCACAATACATTCTCACATTTTAAATGTTAAGTCCATAAATGGATAATCATTTTACTCACACTTAGAAACACCCTTAAAAGAATATGTCACTGATATAAGCTACTTTTTTATCTTCTGGCTATAAGGTGGAATACTTTTCACAGCATAACACTTACATAATACTCCAGAGTACTTTTAAAGATGCCTTCTTTTTACTTATACTTTGAGTATTATATAACAGATACTTTTACTCTACTTGCACTACACGTTTTTGGCTAGTAATTTTACTTGATTATGATTTTTCAGTACTCTTTCCAGCATTGTTGAAAATCATCCACCTACAGTATTGTTGCAGCCAACAAATTTTTGGGAATATGATGATGTTGTCATGTCGGTATGGAACACAATTTCATAGAAATATTTCTACCACCTTGTTGAATCTTCACCACAAAAAAATGTTGTATGAGTTGAAAAATTAAGTAAAAAGGGGTGGCCCCTGCATGATATCAGCAAGGTGTGATTATACTAAGCGCCCAGAGAGTTTATATCTACACTGAAAAAAATAATACATTGGTTTTAGTTAATTTTTTAAGGTAAGTGGTTGCAAACAATGTACAGTATATGCATACCTGTCAACCCTCCCGTTTTTCACGGGATTCTCCCATATTTTACAGTTCTATCACGCTATCATCCCATAAAAGCATTTTCCCGTATTTCTCCCATATTTTCAGTCTTTCTCTGAAGGGTGGCAATAAACATTAAAAAGCAGAGCCTCCCTATACGCAACCCATACTGCCAAACTGCCAGGGGGCCGCCCTTTGCTCTTAAATATGAGTCTGTTCTGTGCTTTTGCTTTGTTTAGGCATGAAAACACTTTGAAATAAATATAAAAATGGCACGATTCCCTTTCCTTTTATTACAGGTGCCATCTCCTCTTTATATGCAATTCTCAAAACAGTCATATAGCGGTGCATGACTGTCAGCTGACGCGCTCCATAGATTCTGTACACGCGATTTGAAACGGCAAAAGTCTGGGTTTTGGGTGCGTGTTTAAACAGACATAAAAACATAATTAATATTAATTACATCTAAAGATGTCATTCTTGGTGGTGTTTTTTTCAAACACAACAAATTTCGTCCTAAAATGAGCATAAATAGTTAGGAAAGCAATCAAATGATTTCTTTATAACATTAGATGGTTGCATTTTTAAAGTGACACCTGTTATTTAATTCAATTCAATTCACCTTTATTTGTATAGCACTTATACAATGTAGATTGTGTCAAAGCAGCTTCACATTCAAGATTATAGTGAATTGAAACAGTGTAAGTTCGATTTTCAGAGTTTCAGATCAGTTCAGTTTAGCTCAGTTCAGTGTGTAATCAGAGTCCAAACACTGAAGAGCAATTTCATCGATGCGCAGCTCTATAGATCCTGAACCATGAAAGCCAATGGTGACAGCGGTGAGGAAAAAACTTCACCAATTGGCGAAAGTGAAGAATTAAAAAAAAACCTCGAGAGAAACCAGGCTCAGTTGGGCACGACCATTTCTCCTATGGCCAAACGTCTTGTGCAGAGCTGCAGTCTAGGCGCCGGAAGCTGGAGAATGCTGGACCTCAGCGAAGTCTCGTCTGTCCTTGGAGCGTCACAGGAATCAGTCTCATGCTCTCCACTCCTCCATGACCACCACAGCAGCTGCTCAGGATGCGGCCTGGTCCAGGATTGTGAAAACCTCGGGATCATCTCATCACTGGTCTTGGATTGCATCAGTGGCGCTGCATAGTCTGAGGGCCTCGGGATGAGTACGCCCTGGTGGAAATAGAGAATAATTAGCATAGCTGCTGTTCATAGTGTATATAAACGAGATGCAAAAAAACCTGTGTGGGGCACACTCATGCGTCATACCGCTAAGTGATGCTAAAAAGATAGGTTTTTTAAACTAGTTTTGAACTGTGAGACTGTGTCTGAGTCTCGGACATTATCAGGAAGGCTATTCCAGAGTTTAGGGGCCATAAATGAGAAGGTTCGACCTCCTTTACTCGACTTTGCTATTCTAGGTACAACCAGAAACCCTGAGTTTTGAGATCTTAAAGAGCGGGTTGGATTGAAGTGAGACAGGAGGTTGGTTAGATAAACAGGAGCTAGGTTATTTAAAGCTTTATAGGTAAGGAGCAATATTTTATATTTAATGCGAAACTTAACAGGCAGCCAGTGTAAGGAGGATAAAATTGGGGTGATATGATAATATTTTCTAGACCTGGTAAGAACTCTGGCAGCTGCATTTTGTACTGAAGTTTGTTAATAGAGGATGCTGGGCAACCAGCAAACAGAGCATTACAGTAATCCAGCCTAGAAGTCATAAAAGCATGAACTAGCTTTTCTGCATCTGAGATGGATAGCATACTTCGTAACTTAGCAATATTTCTCAGATGAAAGAAGGCAGTTTTTTTGTGACATGGCATATATGATTTTCAAAAGTTAAATTGCTGTCTAATATGACACCCAGATCTTTTATAGTAGAGCGAAATAAATAAGAGATTCATTCGTTGCTCTTTAATCATAATGTGTAAGTTATACAGTAAAGAAACAGCTAATGAGATTTAAAACCTAATTTTATTTCATTATAATAGCTATTAATTTTAATAAGCTGAACTGTTTGCTAATGTATTTGCTGCTAATGTATATTATTTATTTTTTCTTTGTAAATAATAATAATAATAAAACATTACTGACCATTTAGCTGTTTATTTACAATGAAACAGCTCTAAATCAACATATTTAGTAATTTGGGGATTTTTTAGGGGGGTGGTCGGGGGAATCCCTTGTTATGATGGGCATAACCCTTATTTTCACATCCCAATGTTGACAGGTATGAGTATATGGGCTGAATTATAACAAACTAATTCAATTTATTAATGTTCAACTCTTCAAAACCAATTTGCATACAGATTTTACAATAGATAAAATCATTATAGCAATGATTGCTAATCGCTCTATTGTCATTAAGAGCTTAGTGCACAAGTATACTGCAAAAAAATGAGTCCTCTAAAAATAATATCTGGGCACCATCCATCTCCATGTCATCTGTGATTAATACAGCGTGTGTATGTTACTAAGTTGAGTTCCCTGTCTAGTCTAGACATCGCAGCACAATCAGACACCTCAAAATCATTTTGGCACACGTCGATGACTAAAGATAAGACATCTCCTTTTCTTTCTCTGTAGACGTGGACTGAGAGGAAGAGAGAAGAATTGCTCAACTGTAAAGTTCTTTGAGTTGGCACCCTTAGATGCATATCACGGTTGATATTGTTGGAGACCGTATGGTGTCGGCGGCGGAGCAGCTTGTTGACTTTGTATGCAAATTCGTAACGACAGAACTTTATGGTGTTTTTGGTGTCTTTAGTTGGCCGTGATCTATAGTGGTTCCTCTTCGATTCGAAAAATTTTCCATTGACTGGATAAGAAGCTGTGTGTTTGTGTATGCGCGCTTAGCCCAGATGTGTTTCAGTTAATATGCGTGCGTGTGTGGGTGTGTTACTGAACAGTGGGGATTCCTAACAGAAGGGAAAATAGAAGGCACACAAAAAAAGAGTGAAAGAAAGAAGCAGACACAAAGAAACTCCCTCATGAGAGAGGAGCGTTTTCACATCTGGACTCACTGGACTTCACTGCCTGCCCAGCTGCAAAACCACTTAAAATTCTTTTTCTCCTCTTTCTTCGCGCATTGGTCTGTGAGTGAATATGATAATGCTGCTGTACCAATAGCATCTCATTTTTAGCCATTAGATGAAGCTATTCAGGTACAGGCCTGTATATGTGTGAGTCAGTCTCCATTAGAGCAGTTGAGGTAGATGTTTCTTCATAAAGGGGCGGCTCCAGACAACTCAGGTGAATACTGCTCCATGAAAAACCCCTTTCTAAACTAAATTCTTTGTGCTTAGTCATGCGGTAAGCAGCCAGATAATGGTTTGAATACATCAGCCTCATTCTAGACAAGCATGCTGATCTGAATTCAGTTCTATTATTGATTAAGTCTTTCTCATATTTGTGTAATTAGAAGATTTAGTGCAACGTGATGGAGCAGTAAATGTTGCCTAGTAATTGCATCACTCCAGCTGCCTTCAGAAACTCAAATTACCATAAAAAACTATATTTCTCTAGATGTGTGCCTAGGTTTGTGTATTGAGTGGATAAGTTGGAAATGTACGCTATCTGAGCATAAATGAACAACCCAATGTCTTTTTTGTTGCTTATTTGAAGTATTAATCAGGATATTAAGCAAACATTTTATGAAATGACAATTTGTGAGTTTTTTTTCTCAAAATTAAATGCATAACTTATTTGAGTTATCATGTTATGCTGTAAAAATGCACACAAATCTTATAAGAATCTTAATTTTTTTATCTCAAGAACTACAGGATTCATGATATCTGGGATTGGCTGATTAATATTGATGTTTGGCTAAATGTTTTTGGACATTTTAAGATTTATTTAGCTGAAATTGAGAATTAAGAATTGTTTTTGGATGCCTGTGGATGCCAGTGATGGCCCCTGAGTGATCGATTTTCTTGAAAGCATCTTTAAGACGTGTTAAAAACACCACTACAAAGTTCACAAATGCAAAATAAATTATTTTGCAACAATCATTTAAAATTCCCTTGCAAAAATCCCAAACATATAAATGCAGTTTTGTCACAAGTCAAACTTAAAGGGGTGGTCCACAGTGTATTTTTAAGACTTGGTTGTGTTTGTGTGCTCATGCTTCACTTGTAGAAAATCAAGTTATTTTTTCATATATCTTACATATATTATATACAGTACAGCTACACTGCTAACATGAAAACCACTCTGAAAGACCCGCCCTCAAGAGGCTCTGATTGGTCAGCTAACATAATGTGCTGTGATTTGAGGGCCAGCTCCACAGCACCAGTTGTGTCACGCCTCCACAAGCGTGCACTTTGCCTTAGCTGTGTAAATAGTGTCAGTCAGAGTAGCTGTTATAAATATCAGTTTGAGCCTTAATCAGATAGAAAATAAAACGAATTTTGCACATCTGCTCTCTAAAATAAAATCTCACAATCTGAAAATAAGACGTGACTCTATTAAAAACCGACATTTTATGTATGTGTGTGTGTGAACAGTTTGTAGACTCATGTAACACGAGAACCGCATGTGTGCGGGACCAATGTTTGTTTTTCTTTTTCTCTGATGCTGGAATGAAGTTATTTTTCTACAGTGACGTTGTTGACAGGAGAATAAAGCGCAAATGTGGAATTCGACCCTTGTTAGCTTTGATTGATTTTTCTGCTGCAACACGAGTTAGGCGAGCTATCCTGTATTTTTTTTTTACCAAACTCGATGCGTTACATGTCTTTCACGTGTATTTGGTAGGGGTGAAACAACCCATCACAACTCACGGTTCAGAACGCACGTGACCCGCGGATTAATAATTTATTTTGAATTTGTCGGTTAATCCAACATTTTGCCTCCGCATCATTCAAATTGCGTGCATGAAAGCATTTTGGCTTCCCTGAAAGATTAAATGATGACGGGAAAAGTTGTGGTGGGACCTACCTAAATGCTTTCTAAGGCTTTTAATTTAATGTGTTTTCTGTCACTGCTTGTTTAACCTGCATTAATGCATTCAGTGTAAAGCTGCACAATTAAACATTAAAAGATCGTGATCTCAGTTTAAATCCGCGCAACATGAGCACTAAATGATAATGATTTGCATATTTTTATTAATCTTTCAAAGCGATGCATTCAAATCTGCATCGAGAGAGTTACAGTTTTTACACTTTTTCAGTGAGTTACAAACTATTAAATAACGCAGAAGTGCTGGGAGAACAAATTATAGTTCCGATATAAACACTGATGTTTATAGTAAATATTAAAATCACCGTTTAATGAAACATAACGCTGGTGAATTTTTGACGCTGGTAAAAGCAATTACATTGTGTAACCAACAGTTGGCAAAAAACAACCATCAAAATTATGTCACTGAATAGGTTTTTAAAAATAATACACCTACAGAATAATAACACATGAGGTTTTATGTGTGAATTGTTGAATCATTAATTGAAGAAATAAATATGATCTGTTGTACAAGATGTTAGATGTTCTATATTTAGCATTATCAGCAACAGTAGCAAAGATCATATTGAATACTTTTCTTTTTTTCAGCTGGTTCTTTCTTGATTGTTATTATTATTAACATTACAGATTCTAAGTTCTGTTTGTTAAACGCAACGTTTTTTGCAGTAATATTTTTACCTAAATGGGAAGCAAATGACATTTGTCTCCTCACTTTTTTGCTGATCCGAAAAATGGTCCGATCCGTGACTAAAAAACCGTAGTGTGATCCAAACTGCAGATTTGTGAACTGTTACTCCACTAATATTTGGAGTAAGCATGTGTAAGTAATATGAAACGTTCACGTATCTTTGTAAATTAGTTATTTGAGATGTATAATGCAGGAAAAGAGGCCGCATGGAAAGACACTGCATGCGCTACTGAAGATTGTGAGTGTTTACAGGGGTTTAAAGGATAAATATGAATTTATAATTAAATTGTTAATGGTGCCAAACAGCATTTGCTGTTTTCATCCTTGTTTACATCCTTGCTACAACAAACCGTTAATGCTAGACACTATGCATGTCGTAGATCAATTAAACAAATGGTGAATGTGCTTTACCTGAAGGGTTTATGATCATTAATCCGGATGTATTTTTTGTAGTCCCCAAACTTTGTTCATTGTAGGCTTTGCTAAGCTAACTCTGTAAAAGCCAATGTCTCCCTATGCATTGAACTTTGAGCATCTTTCATTCAGAGATGTTGTTTATGTGCACACAGCTACATTACACATTACACATTACACAGTGTAGCAAACAATATAATTTGCAGAAATACTGGTAATTAACTACATTGGCTGCGTTAAATAACTTAAAATTTTTAGCTATTTTTAAATAACACACAGAACCATTTCTTAACTTAGTACCAGTTGGTGTTTATGTAAACCATCATACGCATAGTATCATCAATGCAAAAAGGTTTTGTTTTGTTTTGGATTTTTATTTTTTTTTTGGATTTTGTTTTGTCTTGGATTTTTTTTGTCTTGGATTTTTGTTATTTCTTTATTTTTGTTTTGTCTTGGATTTTTGTTTTGTCTTTTTATTTTTGTTGTCTTGG
>CAIGQZ010032086.1:899588-913011 GCA_903798205.1 Danio tinwini | reverse complement strand
TTGTTTTGTCTTGGATTTTTGTTTTGTCTTTTTATTTTTGTTTTGTCCTGGAGTTTTTTGCCTTGGATTTTTGTTTTTGTCTTGGATTTTTGTTTAGTTTTAGCAGTTTATCATCCACATAAAAACAATCTAAGTAGTTGTATATATCCAACACGACATGCCAGAGTAATAGGGATGCTCACACAGCCACCGCTAATAACAGTCAATTCTACAAGCCTTCTCTGTAAGATGAGTTTGTTCGTGAATGAAAATCTCATGCGGGCATCCGCCTTTCACACTTCAGAACAATAACCTCCGTGTGAAGGAGCCCTGAGGTTTGGCTTGTCCTCAACAACCCTCGGCAACAATGGCTCGCTCTCACAAACAAACCAATTCGCGGCCACAAGCCTCAGGGAATCCTTGCATTGTCTCCTCATTAAAAAGCAAAAGAATTATATATATATATATTAGACATTTATGAACAGACCATCCGCAACAATGGCCTGGCATAATTTTGTGCCTTTTATTGTTTTTTCATTTTAAGCACAATGAAAATGGATATTTCTTCAAGCACATTGTAGCATTTTAACGTGGCATAGAAAAGCCTGAAGACTCCACAGCTGCTGTTCATTAGCACGTTCTGGAAAACTGGCTCTGCTGTGCATCTGCAATTAGGGTCATCCCAGCCTGAGCTCCCCTTTCTCTCTCATGCCATACGCTGATCCCTTTTTGCCCAGAGGAGGAGGGGGAGTCGCTCTCCACTGCAGCTCCGGGAGGACAAGGGAGTTTATTCAGAATGCTGTGGTGAGCAGGTCTGCTTTGCCGCATCTGTGTGTGTTTACTGTACAACAGTCTGAAGGAGGCTTTTGGACGAGCGTTACTACCACCACCACCACCCAGCTCCCCAAATGCCTACTACCCCGACCGCCTGGGGCACTAAGATTTTTTTCTTTGTGGCCCACCCTAATCAACAACACAACAGCGCTTTTGATTCAGAACTGGGCTTAGGGGGAGTTTGGCAAGTACAAGCTGATCCAGAAAACATTTTTTTTTTTGCTTTTGAAAGTAGTTTTGGGGTGGTATTTGTAGAGCAAGCGTCACTAGATATATTGGTAATACTTACTACAGAATACTTGAAAAATGTCCCAACTAATAATTTTAGGTCATGAAATTGTTCCCTGATTGTTCTAATTGAGTTCTTAGAATGTTCAAAACATCCTTTTTTTACACAATGTATTACACTCAAAAAATGACTTTTGCTGCTCGTTGAAACTGCTTGTTTTAAATAAGTTGAAACAAAGTTTTTTTGAGACAACTTAATTGTTTATGTCCAATATGCTTAAAGTTGTAAAAACGATTAAGTTAACTTAATCGATTTGTGTTGTGATGGAATTGTGTGGAACCCAGCATTTTTACAGAGTAGTAGTGTTTTGGTTATATTATTATTCGTCTTATGTTGTATTAATGTTCTCAGAATGTTATTTAAAACATTCTTAGAACATGTCATCCACAATATATTAGTGTTCTTAAAACATTTCTGTAACATTCTCTCAGTAAGTTGTTATTGTTGAAGGTTTTTAAAATGTTCAAAACATCATGTAGATAATTTATTAAGGTTATTTTTTGGTTGTTTTAACATTTTTTTTAAATCATAATGTTTCAGTCTTGAATTTATTAAATTAATTCAATTTTATTTGAAATCTCTCTGTGCATCTCATGCAGTCTCTTGCTCACTGACAGATATGAGTCACTGACACATGCACATTCTTGTATTTTCATATTTCCCTATTTTTTTCTGCCCCACCCCTATTAGTCAACCTATATTTTTGTCTGTAGGTTTTGCAAACAATAATCAGTTAAATTTAAAAAGCCTAGGGGCCCTATTTTAATGCTCTAGGCGCAAAGTCTAAAGTGCAGGGTGCAAAGTCATTAAGGGCTTGTCCAAATCTACTTTTGCTATTTTAAGGATGGAAAAATATGATTTGCGCCGTGGTGCATGATATAACAGGGTTGTGCTTATTCTCTTAATGAGTTATGGGTGTGTTTTGAGAATAAACCAATCAGAGTCTCATCTCCTATTCCCCTTTAAGAGTCAGTTACATCATGCCATAGTGCATTTGCTATTTAATTGGCGGACTTTGTAAGTGGAAAAATTGAATGCTTCACTAGTGAGAAAACAGTTAAACAGAGCATCTTCAGCAAGGATAAAGAACAAGCCTCCTCCAATTGGCCCTTTACTTTCACTTTCTTTTTCTCTCTTTTGTGAATAAGGAAAAGTGTTGTAAGCACAGACATCCGTTAGCCTACTTAATTGATTTTCTTTGTTAAGCGCACAGATTTGTTTCAAAATTATTTCTAAATCCAGTTAATTTCCAACTAATTCCAACTAATTTCCAGCAAATGAATAAATGAACAATAATAACGAAGTGTGATCAGAAAACTTGATTTATATCCAAACACACGTGCTATGTTATATCCAAACACACTTGCTATGTATATCCAAACACACGTGCTATGCCCCATATGGTCCAAAACCTGACAGGTGGACAAATCAAAGCTTGTTTTTAATAAAACAAATGTAAATATGCAAATCATATATAATACTGCTGTTATACAAAAGCAAGTTGTCGTGAATAAACTGAAAATGGAATTATATTTGTGTAGAAAATATACATTTTTGTAATATTTTATTCCTTTAATTCTTTTTCATTTGTACAGATATTTGTGTACTGCTGTACATCCTGTGTGTATTAAGCAATGTGTAAGCGAGGCGCACAACTAATGCGCTCTGCGCTGGACTTTAGACCTGCTTTCAGCTTGTCTATTGCGCAGTCTATTTTAGTTTCTCAAAATAGCAACGTGCTAACAATGTGCCTTAACACACCTCTTTTCTCAACCGGAACACCAACGAGTCCACAAAGTATCGCAAATGGATTTGCTATTTAAACAATGTGGCGGAGAACGGAAAAATTAGGGTTGCGTTGGTCTGAAAATAGCAACACTTCAGGACAAACACGTATTGCGCCTTATTGTGCTGGGTGTATGATAGGGCCCTAAATCTCTCCATTCTATCCTCATACCTTCAGTCAAACAATTCTCAAGATTCTGTGTCACTTCAATCTTAAATAAAGTGCAGTGCAGTTTGGGGCATCTCTGCTTGCTTTGAAATGCAGAGTGAAAACTGGTTGTTTGAATCAGTATAGCATTTTCCTTATTAAAAAAAATGAATTAGCATAAAATTCAAATTTTTTATCAAGCTCTAATACATGGCTTAAAGGAATATTTCACCAAACTAGGATAAGGATGGCTCACACTATAGTATTTGTTGTTTCTTCTATGGATTCCAATGGTCAAAGGTTTCCAAACAGTCTCCAAAATATATACTTTTGAGAACACAAAAACTCAAATTATATTGGAACAAGTGAAGAGTAAGTAAGTGATGGCGAATTTTTTGGGTTAATTATCCCTTTAAGAAGCCTTTGCACAGCATGGTGTCCTTTCTAACATGAGATTTTGGCCAAATGACAGAAATAAAACTGCTGAGTCAGTAATCTGCTGTAGTAGAAACATGATGAACTCCTCAGATGCAGTTGTTCTAAAGGATAAAAGACATATTTAAAAGTGTTTAATTATTTAAAAATAAAGTAACTTTCCTGAAAAATGGCAGTTTGGGACATTGTGATTTTCACTGAACATTGTTTTTTTATTGCATGATACATTTTTTGAAAAGCAGAGTACATTATCAAGATACAGTCTCATTATCAGCTATGACTTACAAGTTATTTATAGGCCAAAACTTATTTATAGAAGGACAAAACTTGAACTTTAAAACTGTTTGATCAAGATCTTCAAATGTTTGCTTTATTTGGTGTGAGACCCTGTGAAGGCATGAAGCGCTGCACAGTTAACACACTTAACGCAACCTCTGTATTCATTGTAAAAAATGTGATATAATTTTTCCATGCCAACCAAGGATAATAAGTCCCTTTTACATGCTTGAAATTAAATTGTGACAAATACCACTATAATAATGAATCATTTTCCCAAACAGCAGAACAATAAACTGATCAAAACCATGGCAGTGAAATGAAAGTGCCAGTAATCTTTACCAACACCAGCCTACTCTGCAGTGTGTTGCAGATTATAGAGCATGTGTATTTGGAGGCATCATTATAAATGATTGGATAGAGCACATTAACACTTGGGCTTTGTTTGCTATAAAAGACTATAAAAGATACAGCAAATGTTTTAAAATCACCAAACTGCTCTGAATCCAAACTTTGTCCACCCAAACAAATTTTGACCATGATCAAAGTCAAAACAGTGAAAAATGCATGCAAGAAAACATTTATTTATTTTTGTGATGTGTGATTTCAATTCGACATCTGCAACTTTAATTAATTCATTTATCCAACCCTATAACAAACTGAGGAAAAAAAACTTAATAAATTCGACAACATGCATGCATGAAAAATCTAACAAAACATGCAAATACAGTACTGTTTTGTTAATTTTAATGTTCTATAACTTACAGTTGGTTTCCCAGCCAAATGAATGAATGGACTTATAGTTGGTTTGCAAGTAGCTTAATTTAATGCGTATTGAGAAATTTGTCCAATTATTAGCACTAAAAAATAACAAGGAAACGTATGATCAAGGTGTTAAAAATAAACAAAAAACTAACCTCTCAGATCTTCGGCAACACTGTAGTCGGGTTTTTACTTTTTTCCCAAATCTGGCAACATCATCATGGAGATCATTCAGTGGTCATGATAACATTGAAATGTTCTTTAAACTAACTATAAAGGTAATCAAACAGGGTTACAGTGACAGTTATTAAACAAGCAAAAATTCTATACAATTATCAGCATGATTAAAAAATCAGTCCAAATTTTGTCTCCCAACCCAAACCGACCCATACAATCAAATGTATAACACTTAAAGTTACAGTTAAGGCAAGGCAAGTTTATTTATATAGCACATTTCATACACAATGATAATTCAAAGTGCTTTACATAAACAGGGATAAAAGAAACAAGTATAAGAAATAAAAATAACAAAGAATAAAAATTATTAAAAACAGATTAAAATGAGTTGAAGGGCACCTATGGTGAAAAATCTACTTTTCAAGCTGTTTGGACAGACATATGTGTAGGTATAGTGTATAGACATATTGGGGTGATATAAACACACCCAGTCCTTTTTTTTTCAATTTAACAACATAAAAACGAGGAACCAATTGGAGCTGTTTTAAGACCAACCGCAACTTGATGTAGGAGTGCGGTCACCCCGCCCACCAATATTGATTGACAGCTGCGTATTAACATGTCTCCGTAGTAACGTTTCATATCCACAAGACAGGACGTGCGCAAATCAACCCTAAATAAAAGGTCTGTTCAGTTTAGGATCATCAAACATCATCAAATGTGATCAAGAGTGAGTTTTACAAGTTTAAAATGTTTCAAAAGTGCATGTGTGTAAAGAATTACAGAGATTTACTTCAGCTTTACTTTATCACCACAGCCGCGTGTCAGAACAATAATAAAAGACGCTTCAATCCCAGTTTGTGGACGTTAAATCAGGTTTATTTCGTACATTAACAACAGATATCCATACAGCAGTGGAGATTAACCTGTATCCTGTCACATTTGCGTGCAAAGACAGTGCAAAGCTAATCCCGCGCACTGTATGTACGTGCGTGTGTCTGCGCTGTGTGTGTGTCTGTGTGTGTGCATGAAATTTGTAACGACATCGTGTGTGACTCATCCTGCAGCTCCACACAACAGATGCACCAAATAATCATTGATAAAGCTCTTACTGTAGTTTTTGTCACAAATGTTACGTGAGATCTGCTTCCTTCATGTCTGTCTGTTGTCTGAGGCAGCCGAGGGCGGAGACTGAGGCACGCGCGGCAGGCACGTGGAAACGATGGGCGGGGAGGACTAGCCTTAAAGGCGCAGTACACAAAAACAGCAAAAATTCATTGAGAACTATAAAACACCATTTAGTGAAATCTATAATAAATAATCTGATGGGTGTTTTGAGCTGAAACTTTACAGACACATTCTGGGGACACAAAAGACTTATATTAAATCTGGGAAAAGGGGTAAGCGAGGTGCCCTTTAAAATAGGTTTTAGAGGAATTAAAAAGAAAATAAAGACATAATAGTACAATCTGTCGAAGCCCAGTGCTCATTCCATAAAAGCACAGATAAGCAGATGTGTTGTAAGTCTTGATTTGAATGTGCCTAATGTTTGAGCACATCTGATCATTTCTAAAAGCTGATTCCAGCAGTGGGGGGCGCAATAGCTGAAGGCGGATTCACCCTGCTTTGAATGAACTCTTGGGTTTTCTATTTAACTTGATCCTAATGATCTGAGTAATTTGTTAAATTTGTATTCAGTGAGCATATCTGTAATGTATTGAGGTCCTAGGCCATTTAGTGATTTACACGTAATTAGACTTTAAAATCTATTCTGGTTATAACTGGGAGCCAGTGCAAAGACCTAAGGACAGGTGTGATGTGCTCTGGTTGTCCTGGTTCTGAATCCTGGCAGCAGCCAGGACAAGCTGCAACTGTTTAGTTGTCTAAGACCAGTGAGAAGTCTGTTACAGTAATCCACCCTGCTGGTGATAAAAGCATGGACACGTTTTTCGAAGTCCTCAATGAAAACAAAGCATCTAATTCTTGCAATGTTTTTGAGATGATAGTATGCTGATTTATTTATTGCTTTGACCGACCTGAAACTTAGATCTGACTCCAGAATAACACCAAGATTCTTGACCTTATTTTTTTGTTGTCTGACCCCTAGAGCCAAGGTATGCAGTTAAAGGACATAACATTAAAATAGCTATAAATAAATAACTATAGGGAAAGCCATACTGGTTTACAATAACATGTGGGTTTGTAAATAATGACACAGTGTGTCATTTTTAGGTGAAATGTTCCTTTAAGCATTTAGAGTAAGTCTAAATTATTGCATAATTTATTTGGCAGACAATTATTTGTAATATCTTTGAATTTTACTGATGCACTGCATTTTTTTTATTGACAGCGAAATGCATAACGTCATGCTGAAAAACACTCTTTAGCAGTTGCAAGGCAGCATGTTTACAAGCATCTGCAAGATTTATACAGACAAAAACCGCATGTAAAATTTAGTTGGAATTTAGTATCTGAAATATGTCAGGTTGACCTTGGCTCAGTTTTTTTTTTTTTTGATTAGTAATGGACTTGTTTGCTTCTGTCTGAGCAAATACTCTGTAATGACGTGGTCAAGGCAAGACAGAGTCTTGGAGAGAGGATTTTCTGAGCACCTTGTCGAGATGAAGTGCATCATGTCCTCATCAGCTCTCCGTTGAAGTGAAAGCGGGCAGGTATTACGCTCACATGGCTCAATCAGAGTGGAAATGAAGCCTCTTATGACCACAGGCTCCACCGTCCCGCACTAGCACTTAAGGACTTCCCGCTGGAGGAAAGACTCAGAGAAATGGTTTCACCTCTGCAGAGATGAGAAGACAGATAGAAAGAAAAAAAAAGCAGATTGAGGATGTTAGTTATTTAGGGCTGCAGTGGCTAATCGATACAAATCTAATTTCTCCTCTCAGGAGGCCACGTTATGCTGCTTTATTAATTGAATTAGATTAGATTAGATTTGAAATTGGCTAATCTGTTAATTAAAACATTGTGCAAATTGACTTTTACATACACTACTTGACAAAAGTTTTGCCGCCTATCCAAGTTTTATGAGCAGCAAATAATAACTTGACTTCTAGTTGATTATTTGGTATCAGAAGTGGCTTAAATGAAAGGCAAAGGCCTCTAGATTAGGCTTATTTTACCAAAATGAAATATGATCATGCCTTGATTTTTAATGATCTAATTAGGATGGTAAAGTCTGACTTTGCTTAGACAAAGGTCTTGTCACTTAACATAAATAATGTACAGTATAGAATATAAAGTCACGGTGCAGTGGAAAAAGAATGAATATTGTGTATGACTCCCATGAGGTTGGTCGACTGCATCCATACATCTCTGCAATGACTTAAATAACTCATTAATAAAGTCATCCGAGTTCATCAAGATTCTTTGGATTCATCTTCATTGCCTCCTCCACCATCTTACCCCAGACATGCTCAATAATGTTCATGTCTGGTGACTGGGCTGGCCAATCCTGGAGCACCTTGACTTTCATCGCTTTCAGGAACTCTGATGTGGAGGCTGAGGTCTGAGAAGGAGCGCTATCCTGCTAAAGAATTTGCCCTCTCCTGTGGTTTGTAATGTAATGGGCAGCACAAATATCCACTCTGCAGATCTCTAGAATGCCCCATATTGAATGTAACCCCAAACCATGATTTTTCCTTCACTAAACTTGACTGATTTCTGTGAGAATCTTAGATCCATTTGGGTTCCAATAGGTTTTCTGCAGTATTTGTGATGATTGGGATGCAGTTCAACTGATGTTGACAAATCAAGTTATTATTTGTCAAGTTATTATTTGTTGCTCTTACAAATGGGATCAACAGCAAGACTTTTGTCAGGTAGTGTATATGTCATATAGTATTTGGTCTAAAAAAACAAAGAATTAAAAAAAAATGGTAAGTAATGAAAAAAGCTATGTACACATTTAGTTTGTTTTTTTAAGGAATGTGTTTCTGCCATAGAAATAGTTTTTCTCTCACTTATTTCTTACTATTTGGATTATTTCTCACTACTTCTTTTCTTTTTATGTCACAATTTTGAGAAAAAATAAATAAATAAATAATCAAATGTCAGAATATATCACTATTCTTGCTTGCTTTCTCTTAAAAAAAGTCAGAAATAATACAACTTTTGACGAAAGAAACTTTTGTGAGTTAAAAGTGATATATTTTTGATATATTTAAAAAAATTCTTAGCCTATGGTTAATATGGCTTTCCATAATTTATTAAAATCTATTCTAAAATAAATAAGTAGTATAAATAATAAACAATATTTAATATTTACTGTTTTAAAAAAAAAAACTTTTGAAACTGCATCTTTGTTCTTGAGCATTTTAGCATTTGAGCCTTTTTAATGTTGAAGGGTTTGTCTCATGTTTAAATTGTTATGTATGTGATGTAGGACTTAATTTAATTAGTATTGATTGTGTACAGCAGTTTGGGCAACGTTGTGTTGTAAATAATGTGCTATATAAATAAACTAACTAACCAACAAAAAATATTTAAGTCCTTATTTATACAAATATTGGAGCTTTTTAATACAATTCCCAATGCTATCTTGTGGCAATTTGTAAGTTCTTGATTTAGTGGCTAATTCGTATTGATTTGTAACATCTCATTTGTACAATTTAGTGCAATTTCCTCAACTCCTAATAAGACATAGGGCTAGGGGTGGGATTTGGGGACACACCTCCTTTTTAAAATATGTTATGTTTTCATGCAAATGAAATCATCTGAATTTGTACGAATTAGCAGTTTTTTGACTATATATAAAAGTTACATTTCCTTGTGAGCTCAAGCTGCAATTTCATCAATATCTATCACAATTTGTAAAAATAATAATAATAATAATTAACTTTTCAATATAGTTGTTGCTTGCAGTCATACAAAAAACTGAGGTTGAGAGAAAAGTCTAGAGTAGAGATCTGAAAAAAAGTTTCATTCTAGCAGTATGACTATGCTGGTGTACAGCACATCTTGCCCTCTCCACCATCCATAATTTGGGGCCCTATCCAAGAGATTACGTCACCCGAAAGACTTTATACCACTTATTGTGGTAATGTCGTATCACTGTTGGAGACAGACAGTAATTTTGGTCAGTTTAGTCCTCTCTTTAGTAAAGTTCTGTTTATTTAAAGCCTTTCTCCCACCCTTTTGTTATTTTTAATGCTACTATTGAATTGTTTGTGGTCTGTAGGATTTTGTAAAACATTTTTGAAAGTCTCTTCTGCTCACTAAGGATGCATTTATTTTACCGTAAAATGTGACATAAAAATATTATCACCCTTTACGGTTTTCTGTTTTAATATATTTTATAATGTTACGTACTCCTGTGATGGCAAATAAAATTTTCAACAATAATACTCCAGCTTTCATTGTCAAATGATTTTTCAGAAATGGTTTTAATATGTTAATGGTTCTCAGGAAATATTTCTTAAATGTTGATAACTATTTTTGTAGAATGTTCTGCAAAATAGATTTTATTTGAAATGGAAATATTTTCTAGTGTTACAAATAGTGCTGGGCAATAATTATTTGTAATTATTTTTTCTTTTTTCTTGTACACAAAATACAATAATGACATCAAAAGTAGTATATTACACACTTTTATTTAAAAAATATTATATAAACAAATGCGCAGTAACATTTGTTTCGCAAGCACTTTAAACAAATAATGTGCTTTCTCCTGCAGCGTTCCTTTTAATTATTAACAGATACATATATGTCTTAGCAGGGCACTTACTGTCAAACAAGATCAAATGTCTGAAATGATTGTCTCTTTTGGGCTATTTTGGGTTACTTCACCTGAATTTGGCCATCCAAATAAAAAGCTTCCCATACTCACATGCAATAAAATAGACATTCTAAGCTTTCATGCAGTTTCGCATGGCATTATTGATACAGACAGACTACATGTAGTCTGTCTGTATCGATAATGCCATATGCGAAACTGTAACTTTTAATGTAACATAGCTAGTACAGATCAGTTTGTGACATTTTTATATTATATTTTTATTTTCGTGCGTGCACAGCAAAACAATCAGTGTACATTTAACTCAATTTGAGTTTAACTTAACACTCCATGGGTGTACATATGACTCCCTCCATTTTGGAGTAAAAATGACACCTTCTAAAGTGTGAAATTTGTACATTACTCTCAGAGTTCATTTTACCACAGTAAGAGTTTATTCCTACATTGAACTGGAGTGCGTGTTACCCTTCAAAGTGTTAATATATTAATTTTTTTCCCTATATTATCAATTGGTGTGTGTGACAGATGAACAAATATCTTGAAAATAGTTTTAATTTATTAAATGTTCATTAAATATTTCAGAATTAATTTCAATACAATCAGCTCTTTGCATTTTAAAATGCAACAAGACATGTTTCAAGTTTAAGTAAAACATACTTTGATCACTGTTTGTCCAAAAGAACCGGTTCGAGTAAAAAAAAACTGGACTTCCCATCACTAATGGGAAATACACTGCATATTGGGTTAAAAATTTAACACTGAAAATAAAAAAACAACTCTTAAATATACCCTCTTACTCTCGTGCATTAAAATGTACTCCGGTTTTAACACTGAACAGCACCAAAAAAATCACAATGTATATTTAACACTGGAATTTTTGCTTATTTCTTGATGACATCATTTTGTGCCCCTACAATGCATAGTTTAGGAGATTAAAGAATCGTTAAAAATGTGCAGAACAGTGTCTTGCAAAGACAAAGATTAAGAATGCTTATTTAAAGGCCAATTCACATCACACTAATGAACACTAGCAAACAAGTCTATCGGAGTTTGTTGATAAGCGTGTTAAGGTCCCCGGTACACTTATTTTGGAAATGGTATACATTATTTTGGACAAAATCTGTGCAAAACGAAGTTCTTTTTAGTTAGTTTTTACAGTTTCGAAACAGCTTACCAAAGCATTCTTTTGAGGGAATTCATTTTTGGTCTGATTATGAAATCTGTGGGTGTGTCCTGGATATTTGCCTTCTTTGATGTGCAATTTCTTCCCCTCCGATTCATTTCTTATTCCATAGGAGTCAATCAGGAGAACAACATCCAAAACAACAATACTAACCCATAGTGACTCTGATTTAAAATCCTGATGTAAAACGTGAGGAAATGCTACATGTTTATACTTATTTTTAAAATTAGACACACGGATACCTACTTTCACTGGTCTTGGGTGCCTTACTGTCAGTGGGCGCAGTCTTTCAAATGGGACGTTAAATGGAGGTGCTGACTGTCTGTTATCATTAAAAATCCCATGGCGCTTTTCGTAAAAAGAACAGGGGTGCAACCCTGGTGTCTTGGCCAAGTTCCCTCCATCGGCCATTATCGATCATGGCCTCCCAATCACCCCCATCCACCGAATTAGCTCTATCACTGTCTCTCCACTTCCCTATAGCTGGTGTGTGGTGAGCGCACTGGTGCGGTTGTCCTGTGACTGCCATCGCATCATCCAAGTGGAAGCTGCACACTATTGGTGATGTGGAGAGACCCCCCTCCTCAATTGTGAAGCTCTTTGGGTGTATGGCCACACGTAAATCTATACACACACATTACATTACAATACGTTAAAAGAACAGAAAACTCTACGGTCCCTGGGGTGTTTAAAAGTTATGTCTGTCATCATTTGAATATCGTGTCAATCCACTGATGGAAAAGCTGATAGATGCTGCTTTTAAACAGTCCAATATCTGTGTAAGGACTCTCCTAAAAGCTGATTATTAGAGCCAATCTCAGTCATATACTTTATGTTGTCCATGTAAAAGCAATGTCTAATGAACCTGGCCAATCTACTCTACTCTATAAAAAAATATGAAGTTGAATATAGGTTTTTAGAAAAGTAAAAAATGTTAAAAAGAGCCAAATAAATTACATTAACGTTCCACTTTGGCATGAAGGAATCACTTTAACCATATTATAATTGCCTGCTGACTCTGCGCATGCTAGTGGTGCTAACTTCGTGCAACTGATCTGGAATAAGAGAGATACAGTAGAGAGAAAAGGAGACAGTGAGAATGGAGGTTCCCTCTAGCATCGCATTACCTTCCAGCAGTAATAACAGACCGTTCTACCACTTCACAGACCGCAACACGACTAGCCAGGGATGCCCTCACTGTCTGCCCACGAAACTAGACCCCACTATCTAAGCTTTCCTCTAAAACGCAATCAAAACAGTCTCCGCATTCCATCTTCAAAGTCTGAATAATATGTGTCTGGAAGAATTTTCAAAACCTACAATGGAAAACAATCCCGGATGCCAGATTCATCGCAATCAGACGTTCCCCCAGTATTGTTAGCGCTCCTCTAAATCTGACGCTACATCATCCGTTCACCTCATCCACTGCGTGAGACTTCGAAAAGTCATCCGTCTCGAAACTCGACAAGCAATTTGTCTGACTTGAAGCTTGAGACCTCATATAAATATTTCACCGAGGTGAGAACAATACATTTGATCTTTCTCAGCGGTATAAATAAAACACTCAATGTCTAGGAATACAGTCTTCGGGGTCTGCTGGAGCGTATTTGTCATCGAAAATGATCATGGAAAACCAATACAGTCTTTTCCACCGCATTCTGCTTAAACCCAGGAGCATCGTCAATGTGAAATGTATGATAGCAATATGCAATTATGTAAAAAATATGACAGCGGACGAGCCAATGGAAAGTTTAAAGAGATGCGCTGATTATTGTTCTGCATAAAATGAGAAGAATTTCAGCTCTT
>CAIGQZ010032086.1:867694-883628 GCA_903798205.1 Danio tinwini | reverse complement strand
ACCAGCGATCTTAACTCTTTAGATCGCTGGTAAACACACAGTTCACTATGTCACGATCACCAGCGGTCTTAACTCTTTATATGTCACGATCACCAGTGATCTTAAGGCTTTAGATCGCTGGTAAACACAAAGTTCACTGTCATGATCACCAGCGGTCTTAACTCTTTAGATCGCTGGTAAACACACAGTTCACTCCTTAGAGGGTGTCATGATCACCAGCGATCTTAAACCTTTATATGTCATGATCACCAGAGATCTTAACTTTTTAGATCGCTGGTAAACACACAGTTCACTGTCACGATCACCAACGGTCTTAACTCTTTATATGTCATGATCACCAGCAATCTTAACTCTTTAGATCGCTGGTAAACACACAGTTCACTATGTCATGATCACCAGCGGTCTTAGCTCTTTAGATCGCTGGTAAACACACAGTTCACTCCCTAGAGGGAAAGTCATGATCACCAGCGATCTTAACCCTTTAGATCGCTGGTAAACACACAGTTCACTCCTTAGAGTCAGTGTCATGATCACCAGCGATATTAACTCTTTAGATCGCTGGTAAACACACAGTTCACTATGTCACAATCACCAGCGGTCTTAACTCTTTATATGTCACGATCACTAGTGATCTTAACTCTTTAGATCGCTGGTAAACACACAGTTCACTATGTCACAATCACCAGCGAGTTAAGAGTTAACATCACACCTATGACTTGCTATTTTGCTAGTCAGTTATACGAACAGGTTAACCATATTTTTGCACAGTTTCTGTGAAAACATGATTAAACTATTAAAAAATAATCTGGTGAAGCTTTAATAGATATACTGTATGATATATAAAACCCAAGACCATAACACACCAAAGTGATGTCAAAGAACTAGCACAGTCAAAAGCCCATTGTGCGGTCCTAAAAAGGACTAGTATGTAATTAGCTGTCTTTATTTACAAGTATAAACATCTTTCTCATTCAAATAGTGAAACTTACACTAGATATAAACATACATAAACATAGCTGTGCTTGCTTACTATTTTGAATATTTATACTTAAAGAGATATTTCACTCAAAACTGAAAATTCTGTAATCAATGAAGATATTTTGAGGGAAGCTAGAAACCTTTTACCATTGACTTTAATAATACTTGTTTTTCTTACTATGGAAGTCGATGGTTAAAGGTTTTTAAATTTCTTCATAATATCTCATTTTGTGTTCAACAGAAGAAAGGAACTCATAAGGGTTTGGATCCACTTGAGGGCAAGTAAATTATGAGTACATTTCAATTTTTGGGTGGACTAACCCTTTAAAGAATGTTCTGTCTGTGGCATCTTGACTTCTTCAGCTCAGGCTCATTGCAAATACAGCACATGCTTCGGCCAACGTTTTTGTGAAAATGAAAAAGTTCCTAGATAAAATTAATCCTACGCAGCAGTATTACACCAGCAAGTTTTGTTTCTTTTCACACTAATGATGTTTACAGGGACATATTATCGACAAATAAGGGGTTATTTTTGTGAAATTCTTTTCACAACAACAAATAAATATAACAAAACAGCTTAAAGGTGCTGTATGTAAGTTTTTGACTCTTCTTACAGTTTTTCTGTCACTTTGGTGCATTTCTCACAGCACTATTTACATTTGCAAAACAGTTAATGCATTTTTCAAAACAATTAGTCATGTGTGCACATCATAGTAGCAGTTTCTCATTCCTTCCAACAAATTGCTTTCATACAACTCTCTGCTGTTTTATAACATTATCATTTGCTTATGTCATGACAGTCAAAGCTAACTAAACTTGTGGATGCTGAATAGTCACTCCATATAAAACTAATAGTCCTCATTTCATTAATTGAGTTATTACATACAAAAATGTTGAACTAGTTGTCAAAATCTGTCAAGCTAATTTTATAAAACAATTTTTTTTCTGAAAATGTCTTCTAAATTGAACAGTTTTATGAATGATTTACAGACCTGTGCATGTTGTAGGTTCAGTTCCAATATGTACTGCAGTATTGTTAACAGTTGTGCACAGCTCTGCCCAAAACGATTGAGAAAAACTGTAAGTATAAAATGCCATAATATGTTTGCAGATATTTAGGAAACATGATAAGTGAAGATACTTTTTTTTCTGAAAACAATGCTGAAGTCAGATATTCTGCTTTGAAAATGTCTGTATACTTGACGTAAAGCTGTCTTTGTTTTGGGTTTTTTAACCCGCTCACTGCCACTTTAGCCAATTATATTTCAGCACCCCAGGTTGCCTTTTTAGAAAACAAGGCAACGTATTCATTCATTCATTCAGTCAGTCAGTCAGAAAGGCTATCAAAGTATGCGCCTGTGGCCAAAATGCTACAACTGGTGAACAGCAGACTTTGAAATGAGACCCAGATTCAGAGTTCCACATGAGGCTATTAATTAGCAAATGATATAAATATTACAAATGTAAACATTAGGTGAGCAGGTTACATTGTAACCGTGTGTCCTAACAACACGCTGCATGACGACATTTGCAGGGATAAGCAGTTAAGCTGTTTGCACGAGACGAAACACGACAGAAGTTTAAATGCAGCCATTCAGAAGCACAGAATATGCACTCACTCACAAAATTGAAAGGTTTATAATGTAATTAATACATATTAAACCTCTTTAACTTTATTAAATGACATGCTGTTGGCTTAGTGAGTTTTAATGATCAATTTTAAAAGTTTATTTTCAAGATCTGAGGTAAACTACCTGCTGCTGCTTTCAGTATGGTAATATATGTCATGTAAAATGGCATTTAAGCTCACATTGTTAGCATTTAACAATGAATAAAGCACATGAGGTGTACCTGAGGTGATCATTGTCAGTTTTCTGTTGTTGCATGAAATAGAAGCCGTTTCTAATTTATCAATTCGAGGTGTTGGTTAAAACAAAACCTCCTTTTAATATGGAAAATATTCCTTCTTTTGTGTGTCGTTGCTTATATATAGAACACGATTTTAATCAGCCTTTAGGCTCAATAGTGAGACTCGATCTCTTCTCAAGCTGTCAACCTGCGCTTGTGTTTGTTTGATCCAGGAGTGCAGTACCTAGTTCAACCACTAGCTGTCAAACTTACTGCACCATTAAGGCTGTCTATGATTTGTAACTGAAATCGTTTACCTCATTAATCTACCTCCAAATGGACAACTTATCTGCCATGATCAGTTTACTCACTTTGTTCTTGGCATTGTACTTGTGATGAAAAATCCTCAGGTTTGATTCCAGTGAAGCACGGTTCCACAAAAGAGGTCAATTCAAAGTTAGAACATGCAGTGCACTTTTTTCTTACATTTGCTTGGCTTTAGGTCAGTCGTTTGCTAGGTCACGGTTTCCGTTAAGATCGACACAGTTTCCATAATTATACTTTATTAATAAAGGTCAATGGCTCTGCATACAATGACTTTATCTTGCTGGAATTTATAGCCGTTTCACTTTACTTCAGAACGCATTAATGTCGCAAAATGCACAAAAACGCACTTCAGCAGCATTTATTTGAGAGCGCACAAGAAGATCTGCACTTGAGCGTGTAAATTTGAGGGCATGCAAGAAGTTTTGTGCACGAACAGAGGAAATTGGTGCACAAGCAAAGAGATTTGCATGCACGTACTACATGAATGCGACTTGTAATACTGCGCTCATGACATTTGTCATTGAAATAACGCTATAGGTAGTTGGCAGATCTGTGTAAAAAAAAAAGCCTGCCATCACAGATGGAAAAAATTCTAGAGGAAACACTGTAGGTGATCTGTACGAAAAGCCCCACCTTCTCGTGGAGGTGTACGAGAAGGACATGTATCTAAAATGGACAACAAAATTTTACCTAAATAAAGTAATTCAGATTTGCAAAAATGTAGACAGCACCTTCTAGTGGATTAGTCATCAGAAACGTGCAATCAAATGTACACGTACAAACTACATATTTCACGTTTTGCAAAGGAAATTTTATAAGCCTGGACTGGACTTCTTTGCTTTCTTTCTTTAATGTCATTTGCTTTTTAAAACATAATCAAATCAAAATGATGTTTCTGTCACAGATCCATCATGCTGAGCAAACTGCCAGTGTCATGAGCCTGATTAGAGTCGGTGTGCAAAAGACAAAAGATGTTCAGTGATGGCCTGTCTGTCAGCTTGGTGTGTCATGGTCTTAAAAGGCATGAACTATATTCTACAATACTCAGTTGATTCTTTAAAGGCACAAAGTGCTACTGTGTTTGTTAAAAATGGGCAGCCTCACAGTTCGTTTGAACTCTGTGAACTCAATATGTAGGATCTGCAGATCTGTTTCTAATCCAGTCTCATTCCAATTCATAGCCCACTTGCAATTTGGCTGTTTTAAACTTGAGATCCCATCTCAAAAATGACACTCTGAATCTTCTACTTAGAGAAACTCTTTCTTTTTTTTTTTGGTCATGGATGTGAAGCTACTGTAGCAGTAAAATATTTCATAATGCACGCTTATATGGTATTAGCACTGGGGGCAGAGCCAAAAAAAATACCCCCTTTATTTTCGAAAGCAGCTGGAAGGCTCTTGTGGTGATGATTCATCCCTTTTTTCCCTCTTTCTTTAAATATTTTCAGTTGGGCGGGAGCGCGTAGCCTCAGACACATAGTCTCATTGATGAGAATGTTTGTTTCGCTGTGGGTATCCTAGCCACAAACCCACTCACTCGCGCTAGCTCGCATAAAGTCACATGAACCCGGAACGTGTGTTTATTCGTTTTTCTCCCCCTTTTCTTCATCTGATCTTTCTCTCTGCTCTCTTTCCCCTTCGCCTCCCCAGTTCCAACCATAAAAACAGAGCCGCACGATGACTACGACCTCCCCCAGGTATGTGCACCCCTCCATCCGGCTGGGTTGGCGCTGCATCCGAAGCCCTACTACAGCCCTCCGGCCATGACCCCCATGATGCCCACAGAACTAAGACCATGTGTGACGGGGCCATTTGCATCGAGTCCTCAAAGACTGGTGGCAAAGCCCATTTCCCTGTCCTGCTCGTCATCCCCAAGCACCAGCCCCAAACTACAAGATCTCTCCCCGCCTAACCTCTCCAACAAGTGCCTATCAGCGGGATCAAACCTGGGCCCCCAGTCTCCTACGGTTCCCCACGTCTCAACCATCCAACCAACACCTGGACGCTACCCACAGTCCATTCTCTACCCATCAGGAAGCAATGCATCCTCTCCAGGGTCCCATCTATCCACCCCAAACTCTGCACCAGAACTCCCCTTCACTCCCAGCCACAATCTGACCCAATCACAGGCCACCAACGAGGCCTCAGCATTAGCGGCTCAGATAACCAAAGGACCGGTGAGAAGCGGGTCCTCCCCACTCCTACAGAAGGAGACGGACCCCCCCTCCATGCTAGCTGTCAGCATCAAGCAGGAACCGCAGGAACTGGATCAAATGTACCTAGATGATGGTAAGTGACAGCGAAATATTCAAGCGCAATTGAGTGACCGTGTGCATCGTAGTCTGGTGATGTAATGCCTGACAGATGTTTCTAATTGCTTGATGTTTTTGCCCGAGTGCTCCCTCACAAAATTAAGATTCAGTGCAGTGCTAAACTGTACCGCCACAACGGCAGCGGCCTCGTTCCATGATCTTTAATATATAGAGAAAGCAAGTTAAATTAACTGGAAAGTTAATGAATGACTTCATCGCTTTCCCTTCAGCTTTTGTGTTAAACTTTAAGCATCTGTGAAAGAAACGTTTACCAGATGGAAGAATTTTAATATTAGATTTGTCTATTAAGTCGTAAAACCTAATAGATAATGTTTTATAGCCAGACATTTGACTATATCCACAACACAGCTTATTCTAGCCTAGAACCACTGACTTGGACCAAAACAGACTGTTTGATTGACATGCAAAGCTATCAGTTATGATTAATTAAGTTTTTTTGTTATTTAGGGGTGAAGTTAGCAGAAATAGACGTAATCTAACAACGATAGGCCACTATGAGTAAATAATCAATAAAAAAAATAAATAAAAACTGATAGTGGGGGCAGAGCTGTGACGCAGTGGGTAGCGCTGACGTCTCACAGCAAGAAGGTAGCTGGTTCGAGCCTCGGATGGGTCAGTTGGCGTCTCTGTGTGGAGTTTGCATGTTCTCCTCGTGTTATCATGAGTTTCCTCCGGGTTCTCTTGTTTCCCCTACTAGTCCAAAGACATGCGCTATAGGTGAATTGGGTAAGCTGAATTATCCGTATGTGAATGAGAGTGTATGGATGTTTCCCAGTGATGGGTTGCAGATAGAAGAGCATCCGCTGCGTAAAACATATGCTGGATAAGTGGGTGGTAAAGGGACTAAGCCGAAAAGAAAATGGATGAATGAAAGAAACTGATTGTCTCAAGATTGTACAGTAAAACATGGTGGAAATGTGCATGTGAAGAGTTCAGATGTGTCTTCTAATATTCTCTTCTAAAATGAGCATTTTTCTCAGGTTCCTATGTGTAGGTTGACTAATTTTACTTTTTTGACATAGAATATGTTTATTGCCTTTAAGGTGAAATAACTGAACATAAAAATAAGTCGGCTGTGTAAATATGCTGATTTTATGACAATTTCAGATAGTGCTTAGAGGTTTTTGCATCTGAACTCTTCATATGCTCTCTTAAACCTTTTCTTTATCAGAAATTATGTATGGAAAACAAGTTTGAGGTCTTTAAGATTTTTAAGTCGGGCTGTTATTTGATAACATTTTGAAATATTATTACAATTTAAAGTTATATTAATCCTCTGAGTACTTTGGACTACTGTTTTTAAACAGAATATAACCTAAAACAGGAAAAATACCTCAGTAAACACAACATGACACCCAACTTTTTGCATACTTATATTTAGTCATGCTTAAATACTTATTTAACTTATATTTAACCTGGAAATCCAGTGAATAATAATCCTTTTTTCAAGTCTGACTGATTAAAAAATGGCTGTGTGTGACTCCAGGAAGATGTGGAAATTCAGCCAATCAGATTAAAGCTTGCCAAGAAGGTACCGTCCAGTTTTATACAGCATCACACAGTCTTTGGCCAGTCTGTTGGTGTGTCGATGCTGAGACTAATGGCTCTCTAGTGTATCCCCAGAGACCCAAACCTTAGTGGTAACGAAAAGATCTGCTGAAACATCACATAGTGTTTAAACCCAAACAGGAGGTCACTTTTCAGCACTGCCTTCAGCTTGTATTGTGTTGATATACAAATAGTCTGACCGCCGTCCACCCCACCGCATTTCAACACTATAGAACATGTGACACGCCATCAGTTTCACAAACCATGGCTTAATCCTCCAAGGTTTTTCTAGGACTTCCTTGGTATATGTTGAAATTCTATATGCTAATTTAGTGAAGGAAATCATCTTTAATCACTTCTTAGACATCAAGACCTAACTTCCTTCCTTAGGAGTTTAAGAAGATGTTGGATAGTGGATTATAGATGCCATAGTGGTTTCCTTAGGTTCCAGAAGTGGCTTAAGTCTTCATGCATTCGAGCAGTTGAAATATAGTCAATACCACTTGAACTAAGCGGAAACAGGGATGAGTAGTTATGCGTGGAGTGAGAGCGGGATTTTTTTTATGGGTTGCTTGTCAAAATTATTACCTGTCATTTCCACCCTGGCAAAATATAACACGTTTTTAGCAAGCGCTAACACGGCTCCCTGTGTCATTGTGAGTTGGGATTGCATTTCATCTAAATTGCAGCTTTAATGGGCTCTGTCAGGTGTGGCATTCTTTGAGCTTGTCATTAATTTGATTTGAAGCAGAAGCACAAAATCGTTGTCCATCATGCGCGGCTGTCAGCTGAGGTTTTCTCAGACTTTAGTTGTATTATTATCATTAAAGATACTTCTTAGTTCTTATTATATACTTGAATAAGCTGTCGGGTTTGATGAAGGTACTTCGAAACTCCACAATCAAACGCTTATCCAATACTTCAGTCTTCATTTACTGCTCACTGTTTCCTCTGATTCGCTCCGTCTGTTGTTTTCCTCCGCTTCTTTGAGGAGGGGTTACAAACCCTTTTACTCATGGAAACTCTTACAAAAGCTGGCTGCGAGCCTGGCTCCTGGCCTTCACCAGCCGTAAGCTTTGAGGGGCCTCACTGCAATAAAGCACACTGACTTGGCCACTGCCGACGCAAGCCTGTGGCTTGAGTGCTGCCAGGAAGCACAATCCAGCTCAGGCCGAGCCAAAGCAGTAGATCCTGCAGTAAAGGAGGGGGTCACTACTGGAAGCGCTCCACACCACGTGACCTGAGAGCTGGGTTCCCCATAAGAAACCACAACAAACTTTCCAATTTAGCTTGTTGGGCTGTTAAGAAATGCATGTAGGAGTTGGGAGCTGAACATTCAGAACATTAAGCAAGTACAGTGACTTGTGAAATATAATTGTGCAACATGACAAAATTAGAATAATTGTGTTGCTTAATCAATAAATTGCTCTATTATGACTAAATAATGTTTGCCAGAAAGTGAATGGTCTTCCTTATAAAAGGGGAATTATTATGCCCCTTTTTACAAGATGTAAAATAAGTCTCAGATGTCCCTTGAGTGTGTATCTGAATTTCCAGCTCCAGATGCACTGCATATCGTTTTTCATAGCTCTTTGAAATGGACACTTTTAGATATTGATCCAAAATTTGCAGTTTTGGTGTTTGTCGCTTGAAATTTAAATTCCATTTATTTTTCGGAGAGGATGGAGCAACAAACACCTATGCAGCTTCTAATCAGGGATGCATCTATGCTAATGATTGTCAATGATGGGTGGGAATCCCTCCCCCCATCTAATGACGTGTACAATGGGAGAATCTCCATCAGCATGATTCTGCACATTTTTTTGTAAGGTGTGATTGTAAAAAATACAATGTATTGATTTCTACCATTAATAGCTGGCTATATTCTCACACTTTAACCACAAATTCATTTAAACTGCTGAAAAATTACGTAATGCTGTAGATCCCCATTAAGAATTGTCTGCATGGCGTTTGAAAACTGTATGGTTTTATTTTGTCTAGTAAATATGTACATAAGGTATTTCAAACAAAGTGACAACAGCATTGGACCACACTGACATTAATGTATGTTCCAAAATTAGAACTTTTAGAAATACCCTCTGTTGTGTTATACAAAAGTAAGTATAAGAGATTTTAAATTTGGGTGATCTGTCGTTTTAAAGGTTCAAGACACCCTAGAGTACTTTTTGTATTTTAACAGACTTGCATGTGTTGAGTCAACGTTAGCACCTGTCAGCTTTAACTGTGGGGAAAACTGAATAATCTTGAGCTTTTGTCAACTAATTTAATCTTTGGTGTTTAAAATAATTCAAATCAAAATCTGTGACATATCGCAAATCTGCTAGTGGAGTGATGATGCGTCGTTATTATTCATAGCGGAGTTTTCTTATCCTATGAAAAGACCCTGCTTCTTAATTATTCATGAGAGTCTGTGCTTTCCAAAGACAAGGCAGACGTGCCAAACTGTGAGACCCAATGACTGGGTAAGACCACGTCTGCGCACGCCACGGGTCGTATGTGTTTGTTTCCATGATCCATGGGGTTGCATGTTTTTCCCTTCGATGCTGTCAGAGCCGATACAGCAAAGCTCTTGGTTTTCAGCAAGCATTTTTGTCGAGAAAGCTGTACAAGAATTGGAGAATGACGAACTTTCTTTTATCAGTTGAGTTCGTTACCATTCAGACACATTGTCTACATCCGTTCTGCCATTATGCTTACGTAACATGAATTAATAGGATAAATTATTAAAATGTAATGCTAAACATCTGTAATATGTTAATATAATGGGGTGACATGGTGGCTCAGTGGTTAGCACAATCGCCTCACAGCAAAAAAGTCACTGGTTTGATTCTCGCCTGGGTCAGTTCGCTTTTCTGTGTGGAGTTTGCATGTTCTCCCCATGTTTGCGTTGGTTTCCTCCGGGTGCTCCGGTTTCCCCCACAGTCCAAAGACATGCGGTATGGGTGAATTGGAGAAACTAAATTGGCTGTAGTGAATGAGTGTGTATGGATGTTTCTCAGTACTATGTGGCAGCTGGAAGGGCATTCGCTGTGTAAAACATATGCTGGATAAGTTGGTGGTTCACTCCGCTGTGGCGACCCCTGATGACTAAAGGGACTAAGCCAAAAAAATTATGAATGATTATTAATATAATAAGTGGTAATTTAATTAAAGTAAATCTGAAAAAAAAAATCTCAAGATGCTTTTCAGGCGACACAGTGGCACAGTAGGTAGTGCTGTCGCCTCACAGCAAGAACGTCGCAGGTTCAACCTCGGCTGGGCTGGGTCAGTTGGCGTTTCTGTGTGGAGTTTGCATGTTCTCCCTGCGTTCGCGTGGGTTTCCTCCGGGTGCTCCGGTTTCCCCCACAGTGCAAAGACATGTGGTACAGGTAAATTGGGTAAGCTAAATTGTTCGTAGTGTATGAGTGTGAATGAGTGTGTGGATGTTTCCCAGAGATGGGTTGCGGCTGGAAGGGCATCCGCTGCGTAAAATTGTGCTGGATAAGTTGGCGGTTCATTCCACTGTGGCGACCTCGGATTAATAAAGGGACTAAGCCAACAAGAAAATAAATGAATGAATGAATGAAGATGCTTTTCAGATTGGACTTTGAATCAGGTGCTGGTATTTTAGATTACACTACACTGAGATTTACTGTAGAAGTAAAGTACTCTTTGAATTTCCACAGATACATTCTGGAAATACAAATTCTCCAAAGGCCTTCTGTGTCATATATTTAATGTTACAATGATAAGCACTGCTGTGAGTTCCTAAATAAACAGTCTGAGAATCAGTTTATTTATTGGTTAAAATCTCCATGTTTACTTAAATATTAAATAAACAAATTACATTTAAATTCAAAGTTATCCCTTAAGAAATCTTAAATAAATTTTGGATGTAACTAATTTTATTACCACTAATTCAAAATGTAATCATTTTGAAATACAGTTCTTTAAACTATGTATTTTATTACTCCCTATCCCTCTGACCATGTTAAAATCACACAGAACACACCTGAAGCATGTGGTTTTGGAAAATGTTTATGCGAAAAATGATCCTGTGATAAAGCAGATCAATAACATGTGATTTTAATATATAAATCCTATTTGACACGTATGCGGTTTTCTGTAAGTATCTTGCGTAAGAGTTTGAGTTGTAGAGATTGGCCAGGCATTGGCAGACACCTCCAAGTCGATGAATAACTGTTTTGTACTGCTGCTAATATAGTAGGAAATGGCCAAAAACATCTTGTGGTCGGTTACTTGGTCAGGCGAACGTATTTTGAAGATGATATACCCTTGCGAGTCTATTATGTTGTTGGTCATTGCGTAGATGAAAAATCCCAGCGTGATTGCGATCCTGACCCCAGGTCTGTTTTTCTTGTCTTCTGCTGATTAAAACAATTAGGACTTCTGGGAGTTTTGGCGCTTGCGGACCTCTTAATGAGGCTAACAGTGCTGGTGGGATAATTGTTTGGTAGTTCCTTGTTCCCCCGTTGTTTCCTGAAGGTAGAGAAAGGGCCAGGTCTCTGGGCTCTATCACACGGATCCAGCTGCCCCTTATCCTGGTCCAGCAGGAAGCAGGTTCTTGGATTACCTCACATCCACATATTCACTTCCCAGTCAGAGCCACAACAGAAATCACAGAGATACGAAACCTTTATATCACAGTACAGGAGGTACAAATCCTAGTGCATATACAAAATAACAGTTTTAAATTTGTTTATGAAAAGCTTCATTTATGAATGTCTGAATGGAACATTTAATGAACAGTAAATGGGTTCTCATTTTTTGTTTTTTAGACATTTTCAGTTTGCTCTTGGAAGCTGCTTGTATAAAGTATATTTTATCAATTCATGGCAATGTTTTTGTATTATTATTTATATTGTCAAAGCCCAGCAGGCACAGGACGTGAACATGACGTCAGATTGTTGTCGTACAACAGCATCAGGAGAGGTTGCATTTTGGGTGGAAATGAAAATTGGGTTGACGTCAGAACCCAACGTTAGACCAACGTCAGTTTCCAACGTCGGACAGACAAAATTTGGTCACTTTCCAGCGCAACATAAAAACATCCAAATATCAACGTGCAATGATGTTACAGCTTGACATTGTGTGGACGTTACCACTATGACATCTATGGAACATTGGATTTTGGTTGTCATATCTGACGAATAAATGTCAGTATTTGACATCAATATGATTTTGGTTTAAGATGTTGGCTTGATGTTGGATTTTGGTCACTTTCCAACACAACCTAAAATCAACCAAATATAAACGTCTCATTATTGGGCATCAAAATAACGTTGTCCTTAGGCGCTGGCTAGACATTGAATTTTAGTCATCTGACATCACAATATAAATCTAACCTAAAATTAACGTCTTATGATGATGTGTGCCTGCTGGAAGGGTTTATTACCCTTCATAATCCTTGAGCATCCTTGTGGAAATTTTTGACTTTTTCAAGTTTTGTTTTATCAACTAAATATACATTTATATATAGGTCCAAAAATACAGTTATAGAACTTTTGCTACAAAAACATACCCATAGACACCAATTGATAGACTGTAATATTCAGTGTTGGGGGTAACGCATTACAAGTAATGCAAGTTACGTAATAATATTACTTTTTTAAGTAACAAGTAAAGCAAAGCATGACTTTTTAAAGTTAAGTAATAATATTTGAGTTACTTTTTAAAAACTGTAAAGCGAGCTACTTCTTAGTTTAATTAATTCGCTTTTAAAAACTAAATTGCTGAATTAAAATTTACGTTGAATCCTGCACTCAATGAGAGAATTTTCTCCCTGCAGAAACAAACAGAAACCAATATTTACATTTCTTAAAGGTAAACATTCAGAGCCTTACATTTCTGCTCTGGAAGTATTCTCGTTGTTCTGAACGCATGGAAGACAAGTAAAAGGGGATTGTCTCAATGCTCATTTTACTTCATTAATAAGACAAAAAGTACAAAAGCATCAAACACGTTGCTTTAAACTTTCATTAATTTGTATATACGGCATGTATTCTCAGAAGATAACATTATACTAAATTATTATTATTTGATGTGTTTTTTTAAGGTTAAAAAAGGTTATACAGTGTGTTGTTAATTGCATAGCTCCTCTATATGAAAAAAAGAAGAAAAAAAATCTACAAGTTCTGAAAGAGAAAAGGTCAAGGAAAGAAAAAGTAACTCAAAAGTAACGTAAAGCATTTCTTTTCATAAAAAGTAACTAAGTAGCACAACTACTTACTTTTTTGGCGGAGTAACTCAATATTGCAGTGCATTACTTTTAAAAGTAACTTTCCCCATCACGTGATATTTTGTCCCAGCATTATTCTTTAAGCAAAAAGTCATACATTCTTTGCTAATAGGCCTCCATTTTGTTGGGAAGTCTTCAAAATTTTTATTATGTTTAAAAAATAAAAGTGGTTTGCACTGAAAATAACAGCGGCATGTAGCATTTTTATTATGCACTGTTATTTCGTTTGTATATTTGATATTACTATTCAGCCTGTCTTTATTTAATTAGTATGTTTATTTGAATTTTGAATCATTTCCAGTTTTAAAAAATCAACACATTTTAGTTAGTTGCCAAGACTAAACTCTTCATTGAAGATTTATGTTTTGTTTGTCCTTAATTATATATTTAATGAACAAAAAATAAAATAATGCTTGATGATAACCCTCACTCATGCATTCCACTGAAATGACTTTTTAATGCGTTATTGAACTGAAAATAACATCTAACATCCAAATAGTTTTTTTTTCCAAGCACAGTACTAATAAAAACCTAGCTGGCTGAATCATTGATTCATAAACACCATCTCTGCCGCACACTGTAAACTCATGCATCATCATCTTTACTCTGAATCATCTGAATCATTATCAAGTGCTAAAATACCTCTGGAGTCATGCTAAGCTTATCGGGTTATGAAGAGTAAGTCTCAGCTCCTCTTTGCCAACTCAAACAGCACCAGGATGAAGTCAAAAAAAGCACTTGCTAGTTTGCTATGAACCCCTAAGCCGGGTCTCATATTTCAGCTTTATTATTGTGAATCCAGTCACTTATCACTTGTCCTTTCATTAGACTCCTCGTTCGAAATGTGGCAGCATATTGAGATGTATCCCATGGCAACTGCCAACAGTTTTCTGTTCGAGCCAACAGCATACAAAAGCAGGATCTCAGTACGTGAGTCACTTACCGCTATCCTTAGCCAAAACCCCAAACCAAAATTGTTGACCAACAGAGACTTTGAAAACAATCAAAGTTTCCCCTTGGTCTTTTCGAAATGTTAGTGCATGTGTCAACACCTACAGACTCCGTCTTTATTTACCAAGCGAACAAGATGAAACCTCTTCGAATGCAAGTTGTCATCTTGGCTCAGAATAACAGGGTTCCCCTCAAGTCTCTGCGCTCAACATAAATATCTTGATTGCTTTGGATATGTGCACGTCTCTCTTTGTAGTTCATACTGTGGCGTGCGCTCTCTCATGCATGAGTTTACTAGAAATCTGTGCGTCCTGTTATTCACAGTTCAGGAGCGTTTGGATGATGGGGTCAGTGTAAGGTGAAACCTCGAAGGAGCTGTGATTCAACAAAGTCAGAGTTCTGCTGCTTGAGCTGAATCTGCTGCATTTCGCAACACGTGGCCAATGCCGAAAGTCTTAGTAGACACTTTGTCATCGCTGCAAGTGTATTTCATCTGAGACACAATAGGTCATGGCTGGTTACAGTGGTCATTAAAAAACTCCATGTTCTGGTCCTTTATGCTGGTTGGCTGTCAGTCTGGAGTTACGGATGCGATTTTCTTTAGTGAATCTTTTTTTTTTGATTAAACAAGGGCGTGGGGTGTCGCAGTGGGTAGCAATGTCGCCTCACAGCAAGAAGGTCGCTGGTTCGAGCCCTGGCTGTTTCATTTGGCATTTCTGTGTGGATTGTGCATGTTCTCTCTGTGTTTGCGTGGGTTTCCTCCAGGTGCTCCAGTTTTCCTCACAGTCCAAAGGCATGCAGGTGAATTGGGTAAGCTAAATTGGCCAAAGTGTATGTGTGTGAATGAGAGTGTGTGGGTGTTTCCCAGTGATGGGTTGCAGCTGGAAAGGCATTCGCTGTGAAAAACATGCTTGATAAGTTGGCGGTTCATTTCACTGTGGCGACTCCTGATTAATAAAGGGACTAGGCCAAAAAATGAATGAATGAACAAGGGAGTACAGAGTTATACATAAAAAGCATAAAAAGGAGGGGTTTTTTTTGAGATGGAGTTGAGATGACTTCAGATGTCTTAAGAGCTTTAGGATGACTCTATATTGAAGTCAGGCAATCATGAAAAAAATTAGATCAATGAAAACACATGTTTGGTACAGTCAGCACACATTTTGTTTTGTGAATGTGGTACTTTCCAAATAAGGATTTTGTCCATTTCTAATAATCCAGAGTTGCAATCCATAAATAAAACCACTTTATCCTTTATATTAATACATGTATAGCACACTTCAAGAAAACTTGGGATCAAAAGAGTTTTGTGTAACTGCAATTGAAAAATAAATGGAGAATTATTTCTGACTTCACCTTACAAAAACAACACAAGGATAAAAATCCTTCTTTTAACTTACTATTAAATTCAAACTATATCATTCAGTCATTCATTTTCTGTAAGTCTTAGTCACTTTTAATCTGGGGTTGCCACAGCGGAATGAACCACCAACTTATCCAGCATACGCAGGGGATGGCCTTCCAGCTGCAACCCATCACTGGGAAACATCTGTACACACTCATTCACACACAAACACTACGGACAATTTAGCTATAATATAATATTTTTATAATATAATATAATATAATATAATATAATATAATATAATATAATATAATATAATATAATATAATATAATATAATATAATA
>CAIGQZ010032086.1:818001-830166 GCA_903798205.1 Danio tinwini | reverse complement strand
TATATATATATATATATATATACATACATTTTTGAAGGACCACATTCTATATTTAGGCAGGTTTGGTTGCACTTTGTTATTAACCAGTAAATGTAATGACTATAAGTGCATGTTAAAAAGAGGACTGTAGTGCTATCCGAACTTCCCTGTGCACACATCACATGAGCGATTATGAAATTCTGTCTTGTGGACATGCAATTATGTTATGTTATGTTTTGTTCTTAGTAAGTTCCTCTACCATTCATTAATAAGACATATTTACTAACCACTAGAGCAACTCCAAACTGACTTCCTAAAAGTGGTGGACAGGGACTTAATGCTGCCAAGGCCATGAGATAGGCAGCGAAAATAACGCCTCCCAGTGACATCATACCAAGACCAACGCTTGACCTGTAATAAAAGCTTACATTAATTTCAATTCTAAAAATAAAATTCACAGCACACAATAACATGACAAACTGTACATAAACATTCTTTTTTTTTTGATAAATATGTTCTGGAGCTTATAGATGCATACATTGTAGTGCATTTCTAATATTGTATAAGTGCACTTGAAAACATCCACTAGGGTTTTAAGTACGCTTTAAGGATATACAGTAGTGGGCATCTAACATTGCGTAATTGCATACAACATGAGATGAATTCTCTATAATATAGTACACTACCTGACAAAGGTCTTGTCACCTAACCAAGTTTTAGGAACAGCAAATAATAACTTGACTTCTAGTTAATCATTTGGTATCAGAAGTAGCTTAATGAAAGGCAAAGGCCTCTAGATTACACTTATTTTACCAAAATAAAATATGATCATGACTTGATTTTTTATTATTTAAATTAAGACAGTAAGGTCTGACTTTGCTTAGACAAAAGTCTTGTCATTTAACAAAAATAATGTACAGTATAGAATATAAAGTCATGGTGCAGTGGAAAAAGAAATAATATTGTGTATGACCCCCAAGCATGAGCTTAAACGACTGCATCCATACATCTATGCAATGATTCAAATAACTCATTAATGAAGTCATCTGGAATGGCAAAGATAGTGTTCTTGCAGGACTCCCAGAGTTTATCAAGTTTATTTGGATTCATCTTCAATGCCTCCATCTTATATCAGACATGCTCAATAATGTTAATTCTGGTGACTGGGCTGGCCAATCCTGAAGCACCTTGACCTTCTTTGCTTTTAGGAACTTTGATGTGGAGGCTGAAGTATGAGAAGGAATTTACTCAAGAACATGCCCTCATCTGTGGTTTGTAATGTAATGGGCAGCATAAATGTCTTGGTACCTCAGGCTTTTGATGTTGCCATATAAACTAAAGATCTCTCCCTTGCCCCCATACTGAATGTAACTCCAAACCATGATTTTTCATTCACCAAACTTGACTGATTTCTGTAAGATTCTTGCTGGTTTCAATAGGTCTTCTGCAGTATTTGTGATGATTGGGATGCAGCTTAACAGATGATTCATCAGAAAAATCTACCTTGTGCCACTTTTCAAAATGATCAACCAGAAGTCAAGTTATTATTTGTTGCTCTCACAACAGGGATCGATGACAAGACTTTTGTCAGGTAGTGTATATGAAAAATAATAAGTGAGCCAAGTAGTAAATAAATCAATTCATATTAATCAAAAATAAATAAATTAAAAAAAAGAGTAGATGTGAAGTACCCAGATGACCCCCTACTGTACTTCTTGTTGAGATTCTGAAGTGTATATCCAATGCATATCTTATCCCATAAGGCCACAAGAGAATTTATGAATGAATGTGAAGCAGTTAGGTCATTTTATGACAACATAGTGTATGCAGTACATTCAAATTCCATTCATACTACTCATATTGATGTTAGACACATAATTTTCTAGTGGTTGGGAAGTTACAATTCAAATGTAGTACCTACTCATAAAGTATGTAATTTTGTAAATATGAGGTACTCTAGGAACATAGGTGGGAATTACCTTAGTTGGCTCAATTACCTTAGTATGACAAACATGGCCACAAAGCAGGCCAAAGGGTTTGCGATGTTGCCCAAGACGACAGATAGGTGAAAGGTCATGTTGCCGTAAGGAAGACAGGAGAAACTCTGGACAGATGGCAACACACCGTTGGTCAACGCATTGGATATTCCCAGCAAAAGAAGCATGTAGATATTGCGGGATGTCCAGAAGGCCACAACTGGCACCTGTTTTTCAACTTCAACTTGTTCCTCAGAAACTGGAGAACCTCCATTTTGTAAAGGATGGGTCTCTTCCTCCGTCTTCCCTGTTTCCTGCTTAGTTTTTGGAGCTTCTTCTGCTGAAGCCTGGGTGACCACTCTGTATGTCAGAGCCAGAAAACTTGTGGCCGAAATTACTAGCATTACAGTTAAGATCCAGAAGAAATTTTGCGCTGGAAAGTTTTCTTTGAGATAATGGGCCTCTGTGCCATTGGATTTCTCAATGCACTCTAGTTTCCCTACACCCTGTCCCAAAGCGACCACACAAGGAAAGAGTGCACTAAGACCTTGTCCAACAAAGAACGTCTGGATATATTGTGGGGGGTACCGATACATAAAGGGTAAAAAGGTGACATTGGAAGTGCAGCAGAATAATGACAGTATAAAAGTAAGCAGTAGGAATGGGACAGATCTAGGCTCTCCTGATACCATGGTCACCTGGGACCAAAAGAGAGCAAGAAATGCAGATGCTACCACTGCTAGTGCTTGTATGATGTGGATGACCAATCGCTCATTTAGCCATCCTGGAGCAAAGTGGTGTGTTAAAGTGACAGCCACTGGTCCCAAATTCCCAAATGCAATCAGAACTGAAATATAGGCTGGCAAATTCCACCCTGTAAAGAAAGAACACATTTTAAAGTTCTACAGATGTCAGGATAATACAGAAACTGCTTTCATGCTCTTAAAACAATGTATACCTTCAGGTAGAACCCCTACGACAACCGGCAGCTCAACCCATATTGAGTCTACAGAGATCCATGAGCCCATTCCAAACAGGGCCACTAGAATGTGTGTGACAATGGCATGATTCCACCATGTATCTGCCATTTATGTGCCTGGAAAACAGGGCAAAGTTATAGTATATATCAGAAACAAAAAAAATAACTCATGGATGCCAACCATATGGGTGCCATCTAAATTTTTCTTCTAAAATTTGCATTCTTTTCAGGCTCCTGTGTAAAGGTTCATTAATTTGACTTTTGTGGCAAGTAACATGTTATTGTCATTGCCTGTAAAATAACTGAACATAAACATAGGCTGAGAAAAGAATGCTAATTTTAAAAGAAAATTTTAGACAGCAATTAGAGCAGAGAAGTTGGCCCATGGTAACCTTTGATTTGGCCTGTCGTCCATTCTGAGAAAAGATGGAGAATGATGGGGAAGGTTGGGGCAAATGCCTTCAACAGAGACTGTCAATTGTAATTTAACATAACCCTTTGTTAGTTTGTTTAATTGTTGAGCTACAAAAAAGGAAACTGAAATTAAATGTTTCAATTAAATGTTGTGAAATAATCTGATAAAACAAAAATGTTATAATGTAAATACTGTTACTTGATGGATAGGGGACAATGCATTGAACTCCATTGTGTAAATAAATGGGATTGTTGTTTTTATTGTAAAAAATAATAAATTGTAAAATATAGATATAATTGTTTTATATGATCATACAGTTTTTTTATATTAATAAATTAGGATTTACATTCTCAAGTTTAATGTAATATCTTTGACCCACCACCCTCAATCAAGTTTGGTTTTTGACTGTTTGGGCACCCCTGATTAAGAGGTTGCTGCCACTTATCATGTATATATATATATATATATATATATAGTGTTTAAGTATTTATTTTTTATTTAATGGTAATGATCATGAATCCACAACAGTTCTCATCATGTTAATTCCAGTTTTACAAACTCTGGTGTATTGTCAAAATATTTTTTGATGTTGATAAACAATGTAACTTCTTTATAAATTCTTTCTACCCTTCTTTACAACAATATGAAACATTGTCAAATAAATTGTCAGAATAGATTATCTAAAATGAATAACCTAAATTTTGTTACTAACATCTGTCATTACGCAATTTAAATTCAGGAACAGAGTATACTTTCTATATTATCTACCCAGCATTGTGTGTCTGTATATTAAACAGATACATAAATGCTTCTGCTGTACTTTTTTAACTGAATGCAAAATGAAAATTAAAGTATAAATTTTATAAACCTTCCATTCATACAATTACATATGCATTTAGACTCATTAATATTACACTACTCTGATATTTAGTGAACAAAATATAAACATAATATAACATATATTATGTTTATATGTTATATTATGTTTATAACACATTAATAATAGTATATAATTGTCATTACCATTTATTGTAGTATTAGTAACACTGTTAATAAAAGTCAGGACAAGTAGGTTGCAAAAAACTTTTTATTTATAAGTTCTATCAAAGAAATGTATAAAATCACTAAATGAACTAATGCACTATTAGACTAAATAAAATGCACTATTGCACTAATTTCAAAAACAAAAGTAACAAATTTGTTAGTAACATCTGAGTACAAATCTTTTTATTATAAAAAAACAGAAGCTAATGCAACATTTCATCAATTTCTCAATCAAAATTCTCCCTGTAACAAGTCCCAAAGTCCCATTTTTTTATGTCAATTGTACGGTTAATATTTTCTTCAGTTTGAGTTTTCTGACAATTTGCTTTGCTTTGAGGGTCTAGAGGCAATGTTTGAGTTAGGGTCTGGTAAGTGATCGAGCACATTTTTAGTTGAAGGTGAAACGATACCTTTCTCATTTGGTAAGACATCCTTCAATGTAGAAACCATGTCATTCAAAGAGAAGCCTATGTTACTTAGCTTTTTGTCTCTGGAACCTGAAATGCTCTTTTGGTAGTTCAGCTCACAGCGGATGACCTCACGTGTATGATTAAGACTGGCACCTTCCAGTTTTTGAAGCAATCGTTCAACATCTTGCTTGCTTTTACATGGGCCGCCATACTTTGAAATCGTTCCAATAATCATTTTCCTATAAATGTGACCCTGAGCTCTTTGCTTTAGTCTAGATGCCTTCATTTTTTTGAGATTTGCTCCTTCAAGGATGGAGTAGGGTTTGGATGTCCGTTGCTGCATTTGAATGGTTTTCTGGGGCGATAATGAGGCTGCTGGTGATGTAGGTGTATCTGACACCTTTTGAGAAGCAGGTTCTTGTTCAGTCTGGTCGACAGCTTTATCAGGACGCTTTTTCTTATATGGGTATGCATGACCAAAGGGATACTCACCCATCAGCTGTAAAAATGTACAGTTTGCCATTTGAACGGCTATGTCCCCAGGCAGATCTTTGCAGTGCTTGCCGCCAGGTAAGAAATCTTTCAGATTGTCCTCCATTACTGCTGCAAGGGCTTTCGTCATCCTCTGTAAACAAGTCTTTAGGAGAGTACCATACTGGTTGTCAGCATTGTCACTGCAAAATCTGAATACTCCTGCAAATGTCCCCTCTTGGATTGGAACTTGTAAGAATACGTTCACAAAGTTTTCCGGTTGCAAAAGGCAACTCACATCTTGCGAGCATTCCAGGAGTCTGTCGTAAAGGCAAAGGATGTACCTACTAAAAAAAGGATATTCTCCATCGCTCTTCAAGAGTTGCCAAAAGGGTCCTAAGACTTTGAGGTAGATAATGGCAACCACACAGACCAGAGTCTGCAAAGTCTCATCGTTTGCATCAGCATTGATGCTGTCCAACAGGATGTTTGAGTTGTCATTCAGAAGCTGCAGGTCGGATACAAATAGAGCAACTTCTTCATGATGGTGAATAAGTCCGGCAGCTGCCTCGAAGTAGTTAATCACACGATTTGACCGATAAATCGGCAGACTTGAAGGGATTTCTCTCTCTAAGCAAAAGGCAAGCCAGAGTCTGCGGTAGTTGGGGTTGGTCACATCACTTGGACATAACATTTCAGATGCCATATTAATGTAACGAGTTACAGCACTCTCTTCGAAGTTGACAAAAGTCTGGAACCTGGGGTGCTTGTCCCGTCCGAGTTTCTCTGCCGTGGTGAACACTAAATCTTTTTCGAATGAAATTATTTGCTGCTCAGTTACATCTATAAGATCAAAAAGGAACTGGCAGATGTAGCGTAGAAAATCCAAAGGTGGGACTATTGGATGAGTGCTTGCTTTGACTTTTTCATCAAGGGATCTCAAATCATCATCGTTTCTCAGCATTGCATTAAAGTGATTTTGAAGTAGATCCAGAGAAACCACCTTAGCAGCTTCATTGGTTCCTCCATAAATGTCTGCCATTTTTTGCCAAGACAGGACAGAGATATCAAGAAGAGTTACATTATCACCTGTGTCGGTTTTTGCATCTTCCTCTGGATTTGGGGTCTGGGATTGATGGGTCTGTGTTTCCAGTTCCTTTTTTACACCCATTGCATGAGACATTTGCTTTGGTTCATGCTGCTTTGGTTTGTGCTGCATTGGTTCATGCCGCATTGGCTCATGTGTTTTCACATTAACATCTATCTGTGAAATATTGAAGTGTTCATCTTCATCCTTTACCGCAGTAGTTGGTTTATGCATGGTAATGCGCCGTTTTCTTTTCAGATTTGCTTTGTTCATTGCCACCCTTCTGTATTCAACATCATCAGCATCAGCTTCAGGAGAAAGATCGAACGGACTCTGAAGAAACTCATCTAGCAATCCACGGCTTCTCTTACGGCTCCTTTGATTGTTGCGGTATTGCATTCTGAAATTCCTGAGATTCCCACGTAGGAGCTTGTAGGCCCTTTGGATCTTGCCATCACTACAAAATAAAGGCTCAAAGTTACGAATCCAGGACACTAAAACGACTGGGTCTAATTTCTCTCGTGAAATGAAGTTAGTCAATTCCAGAACTAGGCCATTTGTGAGAGCAGTTAATTTTGCACGATCTGAAAGGTCTGACATTTCAAGCAAATCTCTTCTTCCAATTCCGATACTATCACATATAGGTCCAACAAATTCAAAGTTGACATCCGACTCAAAAAAGTTCTGTCTAGCATCTCCTGTAAGGCTCAAAGCTGTTGTAGTGTTTCTCTCAATTAAACTTCGAAAATCAGCAGATTTAAACATTGGGATAATCTTTTGGAGCCATTGTATTAAATCAACCCATGAAATATCTTGTTCTTCTCTCAACAGCCCAATCTGCACCAACATGCGGTTTTTCCAACTCTTGCCATCTAGCTCCAACAGATCCCCATAATGAGCACCAAGGAAGTCATCAACAAGTTTGGAGTAAAAATCATCCTCTGTAAGACATGAAACAACATAGCTGTATAGAGCACCAGCAGCAAATATATACATACAAAAGCCTAAATAAACACATATCCTTTAGAGCAGAGGTCTCAAACTCAATTCCTGGAGGGTCGCAGCTCAGCACAGTTTTGCTCCAACCCTAATTAAACACAGCTGATCCAAATAATTGAGGTGTTCAAAAGAGTCAAGAACACCTTCAGTAGTTGGATCAGCTGTGTTTGATAGGGTTGGATCAAAGCTGTGCTGAGCCAGACATTGAGTTTGAGACCTATGCTTTACAGAAAAGCATGAGTCTCATAAGCTTCATGTTTAAATCATACGTGGAACACATCTGAAACACACTTGAAACATGTGGTTCTAGAAGATTTTCATGTGAAAATAAATGTGATCACTCATTTTTTTTCCACATGAAAATGTTTTAAAATTTTGTTTAGTTTTTTTTCCTCTAAGAGACATTATAAAGTAACTATATTCTATGTGTGTTCAAAGTACATCTTTTAAAAATGATTTGTTTTGATTTTAGATGATTGAAAACAAAGTAAAAAGTTATACTCACTGAGCTCAGCAGCAATGGTCTTAGCACTCGCACTAGAAGAACCGAAGTCTTGCAGGTCCTCCATAATTGAGCATCAAAGTGGCTTGGCTTGATTTTTTTTAAACCATCTGGTGGAGCACACTTCCAAATAAAGGCCAAATAAATGTTTTAGTAATAACAACCATAGCATGGTAGTCCACAGCTAATCTAAACCGTGCAACAAAGATAATCCCTCACAGTATTTTATTGTGTTAAATCTGTCATTTGTGAGACCATTGTTTTGGTACTGGTATTACATGACTGTAGCAGTATTCACCTTCTCTTTTTTTAATCTTCACATTTACCAAACACATTCTTGGTATACTTTAGATTAAGTTAGTTTTGTAGAAAGTTAGCTCCATGGTTAGTTTATGCCAAATTCAGTTCTGCCTAATATAAATAATAAACACAAAGCAATAAAACTGTGGTAATATATAAACTTGTAACGTTATATGTGGTTTCATTGGTAATATTTAGTGAAATTACCTGTTGCAGTGAGCTGGATGAATAGAAATAATTTGGACAATAATAATAGTAAAAGAATGGTGTGAAAGGTCATGTACATCATTGCTAGCTTTACTAGCATAAATAAAGGTCACATATTCTGTCAACTGACTAGTTATGTATTTGTAATCCTTGTGTAACCGGTGAACAAAATGTGCACGCCCTATTTGCGCACGCGGTTGCTCTTTGTAGCAAGTATGCATTATTTGGTTATACTATAGTCGATCGATACGCCATGTTTGTTTGGGTTTTACCAATTTAATTATCCGACTGAAAACTGGAATGTTAATATGAATAATTTCTCATAGTTTGTTTTATCTAGAACTCGAAAATACTTCGATGCTGCGTGTTGAGAAGTCTGAAAACATGTCTGTGTTAATCTCTGATGATAAGACAACTACGTGTTACCCTTGGTTGAAAGAATGTTATTAAGAAAACATATTTAAAACTTAAACATCCAATGCATTCATAAAAACGCGCCAATGGCAATGCATACTTTTTTACAAAACTACTATTTTATTGATTTTATGCGAAATCTCAGAATACACTCACCGATTGTGCTTTGCTTTGCAGTAGGTGTGTTGTATATCGTGTTATTTGTCTTTAGACCCTTTGCAGTTTGTTTGTGGAGAGAGAGAGAGAGAGAGAGAGGCTTGGGGTTCCGTTTCGGCAATAAAGAGCATTTAATGGAGGAGCGCCCACTCTACATCATGGACTTCCTATTTGAGTCACGCGTGCTTGTGAAGCGGTCTCTGCTGCTGCTACAGTCGTTTTCGTAATCTTTCGATCAAGTTTAAAAAGAGTCAGTGTTTTGTTTGTTTGTTTTTTACTTAAATCTAAACCACAGTAATAAAGGTATACGTAGATATATGCAGACTTTAATTTAACGTTTATTTTAATTGGCATGTTATTATTATTATTGTAATTATTATTATTATTTTTATTATTATTATTATTATTATTATTATTATTATTATTATTATTATTCATTCATCATTCATTAATTCTTCAGAGTCCATTCGATTTATTACAGTGGAATAAACCGCCAACTTTTAGCGTATGTTTTACACTACGTGCCCTTTCAGCTGCAATCCAGTACTGGGAAACATCCATACACACTCATTCACACACATACACTACGGCCAATTTAGTTTATTCAATTCACCTATAGTGCATGTCTTTGGACTATGGGGGAAACCGAAACACCCAGAGGAAACCCACACGAACATGTGAAGAACATGCAAACTCCACACAGAAATGCCAACTGACCCAGCCGAGGCTCGAACCAGTGACCTTCTTGCTGTGAGACAAACGTGCTCGACCACCGTGTCGCCTCTATTATTATTATATTTATAATAATCATAATAACAATAATAATATTAATCATTGCTATTACTATTATTTTTACTTTTGTTATGTTAATGAAAATAGAATAGGCTACATTTTAGCTGCAAAAAAAAAGGTTTATTTCATTTGAACTTCAAAATATTTCACTCTCATTTCTTTATCATAATCTATTTTACTCCGTGTTAATAAAATAGTTACATTCAGAACCTTCGACAGAAATGTCCCCACTAAAAGCCGTTAAAAAGTATATTTCATCACAATGCTATTTTAGGAAAAAGACAACCCGCTCCATTTTGTTGGCAAGGCTTTAACTGTTTTTAGGACATGAAAAATATATATATATATATATTTAGGCCTGACATAAATCAATTTTAATAAAAAAATTCATATGAGCTTTTTAATATTTTACTATAATTCTTTCATAGATCTGCTTTACGTTATGTAAAATATATAACCCCCTTTGGAATCTGACACACACACAAGCACACACATGCACCGGTTATTTTGTGTAACATTGGACTACTAGTTACCTCATAGGCTACTACCTCCCTGTATTTTTAAGACACGGTCACTTTATCATAATTATCATGTTTACAAGCTTTTTCCACTATATACTGTTTTGCATCACACTGTACTCTTTGCAGTGTAATTGTAATGATTAAAATTGTTTAATTTTTTTACTTATATTTTAAGATTATTATTATATATGTATTTGTATTTATTGTAATGTCTTTTTGAAACTTCTACTTTTTGTATTAATATTATATGTTAGGCATCTGGTCTGAGAATAAAGCAATTTCGATTCTCTGTATGTCCTATGTGATTGAATTGACAAAGCTGACTTTGACTTTGGTACTGTAAAACATAGATGTAAATAAAAAAGTAACTATGGAAAAAGTAAAATGTCCTCACTGAAACCAATGAAACTTGGAAATTTATATTTCATAGACGTTTGACACAAACATCTTCGACCTTTTTTAACATATGCAACCTTTAAAAATGACACAAAATGGCTAAAACGCCAACGTTTGCGTTATGTCCATATCAGCATGCGAAATGTCAAAGTTATTTCTAATTTATCCGAGCTAGACTGGACCGAGTGGACAAGCTAACTTCTAGGCAGAGCTTCCTAGCTGAGGATTGTAGCGGATATGACGACATTCACTGACCAAGGTGCATCATAGAAAAGAACAAGTAACTATAAGCAGAATGAGAACGGGACATAGTCATTTAAATAGATCTCTTTTCATAATGGGAAAACATGAAACAGGATTATGTAATCAATGTCGGGAGTATGAGACAGTGGAACATGTATTGATGTAATGTAGTAAATTTATACAAGAAAGACAAGAAATGGTAACTCAACTGATAAGTTTAGGAAATACAGAAATACGTATCAAAAGTATATTAGAATGTGCAGAAGAACAGAAAGGAAGGAAGTGTTTGATGAATTTCCTAAGGGAAACTGAACTGGAAAAAAAAGAATATAGAGTAAAAGGAAAATAGTACAGAAGGGGGCAGTAATGCAACAAACAGGATGCCAGCTGCCGTTAAAACCTAAAGAAGAAGAAGAAGAAGGTGCATCATGGGACTCGGATAATAACAACAAAGGAGCAAAGGCGGCACTTCAGTTTAATGTTGCTTTTTATTTAAGCAATGATAAATGTCTAGACTTACTGCGAATCTGCTGCTGAATCTATACAGTAGTAAAGAGAAGCGATGAACTGTCTGTATATGTAGTCAGTTTGTGAGTTTTGTTTTTGTGACGTTTTTTATTCTCACTGTTGCATTTAATGAGTACTAGTTGAGGAGAGAAATCGTAATGGAAAGCACTGTAACGCAGGCTTCCTCTGCAGAAATGTCATCTGCTCAATCGGGCAGAGCTGAAACATCCCAAATTAACGTTACACCTGCAAAAGGAAAGGCTCTTTTGAAAAGAATGGCTGATTCTCTTAAAGATGACAAAAGCAAAAAGAAAAAGAGAAAATCCGTCAAAAGAACTGTAAGACCAAATTACACCGTCCAGGAGGGAGAGGACATGCTTTTGATCATATCAAATATAAGCAGTGGTGACAGTGTATGGAAACCCAAGCGGAAGGTGTGTAAGAAAAAAAAGACGAACAAAAAAGCCAAGACCAAAGGCTCTACCAGCAAAACGAAAAAAGCACCAGTAAAAACGGAAGTCCTTAAAGTAAGAGAGGAAACTGATGAGACACATGTTGTTACGGACAGTGCAAAAACAGATAATTTTGACCACTGGGGTCAGAGTTTACCATTAGAGATCCTGGTGAAAATCTTTCAGTTTGCAGTTTTCCAGGATGGAGCTGTACCTCTTCTTTGCAGGTAAGCTTTATATTGTACTTATTTGTATTTATTTATTTTTGTCCAAGTCATGGCATATCTAATTGTGTTTTTTTTTCAAATTTTAGTT
>CAIGQZ010032086.1:780132-793001 GCA_903798205.1 Danio tinwini | reverse complement strand
TATATATATATATATATATATATATATATGAATAAAAATTAATATGTACTGAATATTACACGTTAGTTTCAAAGACACAACCAAATCAATAAATAAATATGGGATTTTTCTAATAATTAAATTAATAAATAATAAAAAATGAATACAAAAATCTGATAAAATAAGATTTTCTTGAAATAAACTGATAAAAAGTTTAACTTTTTCACCAATTCTTAAAATACATTAAAATCGACAAAATATATTTTCTTTTCTTAATTAAATATTTTGTTCATTATTTTAGGCACATCTAATAAACCTTTTTTAACAATATGAATTCTTAAAATATTTTAAGAAAGCCCTTTTACATTTTAAGATGGCGGTTCATGGCATCAAATACTTAAGAAAACCTCTAAAACAAGCTATGGTATTCTCATTATTGTTAAAAATGCACAGGAGCCCAAACATATTGAGTCGAGCGGCTCTTATATTCCATAATCATTGAAAAAAAGAAAAGAAGTCAGCAAACACTGTCTCCTTTGTGTGTGTAACTTTAAACAAGGTTATTGGGGGGTAAGCCAAGCCTCTTTTTTCCACTGCATTCACAATTACTGGCTGGCATTTCTGACTGTAGTTAAGCAATGTGTGAAGCTCATGACACTGAAACCTGTTGTCATGAATGATTACAGATTTCACCAGTATTTTCTCAAGTATGCAGTTAAAAGTTTCTGTCAATCATTTAAAAAGAAATATATTGCATGCTGACATCTCTCTGTTCTAAGGCTTTGGCTTTTGTGATGCAACTGAGCAAGTGTGATGATCATACATTAGCAACATTATAATTGCATGTGCATGTGTATTTTGTATTCCTCATGTTGTGCAGACAAAATATAACCACAAGTATAGGAATGCCAGTACATTTCTTGGCACCCATATGGAAAACCCATTGTGTGTGGGTTTTACAATGTAACTTTCCTGTGATGCTTAAGAAACATTTCTTATTATTATCAATGTTGAAAACAGCTGCACTTTTTAATGGAAAATATAATGCATTAGTTTCAGTATTCTTTGGCCTCAGACTGGACTAAAGTGTCCTGTCATATAAAAGTAATAATAATAATAATTAATATAATATAATAAAAATAATGGTACATGTTATATCAATTTATTAGGTTATTATAAAAAAAAGCAAGATCCACTTATAATAATTATTCATAGCATAAATTAGGATTTGCCTGCTACATTTTAGGATTTGAAGACTAGGATGATCAAATTTATAGGTCCATTGCATCCAAAAAAATTAACCCCAATATAATGTGGATACCTCTGGTATAGTTTATAAAGTATTATTATTTAGCTTAGTTGCTTATAAAATATCTATAAACCATTATTTCAGCCCAGAATTTCAAAATATTTGTAGCACTTTGCATTACAGGACACATAGCTACAGTAGTATATTTACTAACATGTCATGAACAAACAATGAACAATCCCTGTATAACATTTACTAATACTTTATTAAAACTCAACAATGTGCTTATTAAGTTAGGGATAAAGTAAATCCAGGAGGATCTTATCGCAGAATGAAGCCCGACATGAAGCAGAGGTCTGTGGTATAATGCTGCTCTCACACCAGACACAAATGAAGCGTCAAGCAAAGTTGATGCAAAGATGCAAATTGACATCCTGTGGTGCGATACACACGAATGAGGCGGCGCGTATGACGTGATTTGTGTAAATGAAGCGGCGCGAGTTAATTGATTTTTTACGATTGACGCACAAATCGCTCAAGTTGGAAAATCTGAAATTTAGCGGAAATTTGCGTTGTGTTAACCAATCGTGATTTTGGTCTTGTATTATTTCGTGATTATGACGTATCGCCTGTTGTTGATGTCCTGGGTGAAAATCGTCCTGTCGACACCAGACAACAGTTTATCAAACTGGGCTTGGCTCAGTCGGAAGCACTGCTGAAAGCTTCCGTCATCCAGGTATAGTTTCTGGAGGAGTTGATGAACTCACAGAGCTGGGTGCACCTCTAAAATGATATAGTGGACTCAGACGTGGCTCCAAATGAATTGACGCTGTTTTACATGGCTATTTTCTCAATAAAATGCATTTTAGTCATTTAGCAACCAAGCTAGAGTCACCGGGCAGACAGAAGCTCTGTCCATGACAGGAATCCGCATCTATTTTGCCAAGCAAATAAAGCAGATTTGATGCGCAAATAGTGCAATTCATCCATGCATGCCACGTCTGGTGTGAACACAGCTTAAGACCTTTATGCTGTGAAAACAACCATCCTGGATTATTACATAGCTACTTGACACAAAAAATAATAACTAGACACAAAACATTGTTCTGAGCCAAAATAGTTCAGCATATTACTAACCTGCATATTATTCAGTCATAAAATGGCACCAAACATTCACAATTGCAAAGATTCCACATGCCAGAAACAAAGCATATACTAACCTACATAATATTCGTTAATAACAAGATAGTGTCTAACAGTCATAAGTAGTTGAAAACCACAGCGTGATGGACAAGCACATATGTGATTATGAATGTAAGAGCACATTTGAATGTATTTATTAGTGATCAGGGTGATTCGAGGTTACCAGATGAGCCTGCATTATTTAGCGGTTGTTATCTCGGAATAACATACCTTGGAATGTCATGACTGAACAATCAGAATCAAGTATTTCAGACAACCATGTAATAACATTGGTTAATGCTCTGTTAGCTAACATGGACTAACAATGAACAACTATATTTTCAAGTTTTCCCATGCCTGCACAGATAAGAGGGCCGGGCAATGTTTCATTTAGATGTAATGACCAAATGCCTTAGGATCCTAATTCAGGAAGAGATGTTCAAATGACACTTAACTAACTCTTTTTCTCCCCCAGAAACTATCATTCAGACTGCACTTTCAGATTTAAACCTCAGCTGGATGTTTTCATTCACTTATAGCTGTGTTAAACACTGCAAGGAAGGTAATTTCCAAAAACCCATAATAGGGGCTCTTTCACCAAGTTACAATAAATTTTAAACTTCATAAGCACATAAAAAAATCTCTGCACGAATAAATCCCCAAACTCCTCCACTTGTTTTGCAATACATTAGCATGACAGAAAAATGGATGTCCTAGCAGTTTGCCAAAACAGGCTGAACTGAAATTTTCCAGGGTAAAGGCAGCACAATCCTCCAGCACTCCTCCTCCTGTCACTTTCTGTTATTGAAGCGGTTTCAGGCAACATGTTGAAGCTGCTGCAAGCCTTTAAAATTCCTCATTATTCAGTGAAGATGGATCGGTATGTCGACTTTCCCACAATGCTAAAGACAGACAGAAGATTGCGTAGGATTGCATGCAATGTCTTATCTCTGTTTCTTTGGTGGTGACACCTTTTAGTGGTCCTTTAAAATCCTGCACTACCTGCTGTGCTTGGTTTTTGTATAACAAACATACCTTGAAGTAAGTAAAGATGGACCAGGTGTTAATACCAGACATTAGTAACTGAACATAGTTGTTACACACTATTTGCTAGATTGGTGATTGGTAGTAAAATGTAATTATTTACATATATTTTTGTCTTAAAAGTCAATTGATTATTAGTTATATATACAAGCATCAAAATTTGACAGCATAATCGTGTATATAAAAAAGAAAATCAAACATGGAGAGTCTCAAAAATCCTTTTGTATAAGGAACTACTTTCTTCCGCCATTAATTTACATCTGCAGTTGATGTCAGAACAGCAGAAATCATTATTAATTTACCAACGTCAATTTAGAGTTAGTATTTTAATGATTCTCTTAGTTCTTCTCCAGTTCTTCTCCAGTTTTGTTGTTGCATGGGAGAGAAGCTGGATTCTCGCGGTGTCCAAAATACAAAAGCAAAAGCAAGAGCCTTTATTTTTCATCCATTCAGCATGGTTGAATGAATGAATGAATACTAGAAACTCATAGACCACAAAAAACAATTAGGAGGAAATGTGGAGACAAATGAGAAATGGTATATATATATATATATATATACACACACACATAAATAACAAAAAAACTACTATTTCTCATCTCGTGCACACATATGGGCTTAGAGAACACTGTAATACATCACATCTGGTTGGCTGGTCGGATATGGTCTAGTTGTAGGAGTTCAAATATTTTAACTGATTCGCAGCTTAAATTGGATTCGAATTTTCTGCATACGCAGATGATCGGAACTTCACACAGCTCACGGATTACTCTTCATTGGAAATGAATGACTTCTGGTCTGTCGCTTGTCATTTGTTGTGTGCAGTGGAATGGAAGCTTAAGGCTGAATAGCATGAAATGCCACCAGTCTACAGAGATTTCCCAGTATTTGTTGCAATCTCGAGATCACAATAATTAACCCAGAAAAGCCAAAGCAAAGCAAACACTACCAGATTACTATGATACAGCAGTACAACATACAAAAGAAAACGATCGAATTAGAATGTCACTTTCCTGTTTTATAATGATTTGATCAGCTGTAATTTGAAATTGTTTGTTGAGTTTTTCCTCCCTTAAGGACGTATTATGCGGTCACTGTTGCCATCTTGTGGCAAACGTCAACCCTCTTTGCTCTTCTCAATGACAGGCTAATGGCAGCCGATGCGCTGGATCTCCAAAATTATAAATATTTAAAATAGGCACTATCCATCGTTGCAATTAAAACAACTACATTCTTGCCTAAAAAAACCCTCAAAAGTGCATTATGTTGTCCAACAGCTGCAATATTTGTCAAACTGTAGTGAGTTTATTGATCTGCTGTCACAAGGGTGAAGAGGCTGTACAAGTGCTGATATAGCAGAATATTGCACGGTTATCAGCCAATCGGACTCAAAAACTAAGATTCTATATATATATATATATATAGTAGTTTTCATTTTACATATATAGTACATTAGAATGTTTTCCCTTTCCACACTGCATGGCTGAGATACTATATAAAGTGAGTAATGGACCAAACAAGAAGCACTGCATTAAATTATATTTTTTGCACGTCTTTAAAATCTAAAGTCTTTAAAATATGGACATTTTTTTTACTCCAGTATTTTCAATGGAATTTCTGCGGTAGTCTGTGGCTAATGACGGCGCCTACATTTTAACAACCAAATGGATGCTTAAGTCTATAACTGATTTCTATTTGCATTACATTACAACATCGATGCAGTAGCAGGAACATCATGAAATTGAAAATAGTCACATAGCTTTCACCGGAAGGCTGAAAAACACTAGCTGTGCATATAGCCAATTGGACATACAATTTTTCAACGTCGCTTTAAAATAATAATCTGGAATATAATAGTGAATGGATTTAAATATGACACATTTAATTCAGAGGCTGTTGCTCAGCATTGATTCAGTTTAGTTCTGTCTCACTGTTGCAAAATCATCGATTGTGAAAGAAAGCTGGTTTGTATCAGGTGTGAAGGAAAGTATCTGTAGAACTAGTAATTAGCCAATATCTTTTTTCATGCAGACAGAACACATCTGGGATGAGCTGTGAGGCATTTATGAGAATGATCATTATCTGAAATCATTCTACATTGTTGCAATTCATGTTAAACTAATCTAAACCCTCCAGGTAAAACAGATGCTGTCATTACCTTCATTTGCATGTTACAGAAAGGACAGTAATTATTTTGATATTACCGCATGAACAGAGCCCTGCCCAAATGAACGCTGTGGTTTTTGATGAATGTGTGTGTGAGTTCATCTGAATGGAGAGGTGTTCAAACCTCTCATGTTGTGCCCTTTTCTTTGTCTGAGGTGTTTACAAGCCTCGCATACATGTTCAGACGCCTTCAGAATTCTTCAATATTCAGATGCCTCATTCATCTCCTCCCACACTTCTGATGCAGATGAGGTCACAAGAACTGCCACAGCAACTATGCAAGGCTCAGCTCAAAAAATCAAGGTGTGGCACTTTTACTGTCTGTTCAGAGTTTTGATAACATTGATAAAGGTCTCTTGTCATTTTTGGCATTTTCCAGATAAAAAGGGTGTGACTTGTTTTCACAGATTTTTTTTTAGCAAAAAGTCAGCGAAGCTGTTAATGTTATGGTTATTTTATTTTGTAAAGTTTTTATAGGCAGGTACTCTTTTACACATATACTGTACAACCCTCCAACAAAATTTACCACACACTCAAAAAAAGTCAGTCTCACTTTCATATTAGGCGGCCTTAAAGAGATGAAAAAAATGAAAAAATTTGCCATCATTTATTCACCTTTGACCTGTTTTTTTAATTTATTTGTATATTATTTTACTTAGTTTTGTTCTGTATAATGAATAATTTACATACTGAATATTGGAAGCCTTGTAACAATTTACTACAGTAGTATTAGTTTTTTCTACTATGGATGTCAGTGGTTACAGGTTTTTTCAACATTCTTCAAAATATCTTAAAAAATCTCATGCAAGATTAAGTAAATGATGGCAGAACTTAAAATTTTGGGTGAATTATCCCTTTAAGTACTATTATGTACTTCCTTCATTCATTCATTCATTTTCTTTTTGGCTTAGTCCCTTTATTATGTACTTATATTTAAGCTAATCATTTGGTACAATGCACTTAGTATGTGCATACATGTTTTTACATTGTACTTTGTAATTAAAAAAAATATATTTCTGCGTGTAATTAATTTCAGTACTTTTTTTGTGGAGTCTACAAAAAATACCACAATATCAATAATTTACACTTCTTTTTTTTTTTTTTTACATTAACTAAGGGTAATCAAAAACGTTTAAAAAACGCCAGCCCCCATCCCACCTCCATCCCAAAGGAGGAGAAAAAAAAAACACAACAACATTAGCATCTACATGAATTGTCAAGGCAGCTAAATTAATATACATAAAATTAAATGACACACACACAGACACTAATAAAAAGCAGATATCTTTGTTAAAAAAACAACATTATAAGTTAGCGAAGAGATCTGTTGTATTCTTGACAAAATTTATTAGAGGATATTTATGTAATTACATTTATAACTACACGGTTCACCCGATACTTAACATATTTACACAACCCTTAACCTTTACCTAACCTTACCTGAATTCCACCCCAATAGCACAATTAGTATTGAGGCTATAGAGTGTTGTGCAGTACAATAATGTGTACACTGTATTTATTTTATGATGCACAGTAAGTACCTAGAAGTTAAGCCCATTTAATATAAAGTAGGACCAAAAGTTTTATTTTCTAGCAATAAAATCTATGCCAGAAGGGGTAGATTGAACATTAATTTCTGCTTAGTATTAGCTATTTTGAGAATAATTGAGAAAATAATCGTTTTATTGTAACGGAGGAAAAAATTTTTGAGATAAACTTACCGTATTCGCAGTACTCATTGCCAGGCATCAATGCTGTATTTAGAATCAATCTAATAAATATGACATATACATAGTATAGTTATATACATGATACATAATAAAAGCAAACATCCCACCCTAAAAAAATAGCTTTAACAAAAAACAAAAAAATTGACACGCATTTAGTTGAGGTCTGCTCTATAAAACAAGATTAAAATGTTTTGTTTTATTGACTTAATGAAATCTAGCACTTAAGTGGAAATGAGTAAAAATAGGGGCAACACTTTTAAGGTGTCTTTGTTACATCCATGTACTTACCATAGTGATTACAATTAATTATGTATAATAACAGGCAACTAAACCTAACCCTCATTCCAACCCTAACCAAACAGTTAGCATGATGTAATGAATGAATATTATTCAGTAGTTGCGTAAATAGTCAGTGTAACCCACTTTAATTTACATTCTCAGAAATAAAGGTCACTGGAGCGGTACCTTTTCAGAAGGTACACTTTTGTACCTAACAGGTGGGCATGAGTACTTTTAGGGTACACTTTTGTACTTTTAAGGTACTACACTCTAAGAAATAAAGGTGCAAGAGCTGTCACTGGGGTGGTACCTTTTCAAAAGGTACACATTTGTACTTAAAGGGTCCATATAGGCACCTCAAAAGTATATATTACTACCTAAACAATTTAAGAGGAACACTTTTGTACTTTTAGATACTAATATGTACCCTTGAGGTATTAATATGGACCTTTTAGCTACAAATTTGTACCTTTCGGAAAGGTACCACCTCAGTGACAACTTGCGTAACTTTATTTCTGAGAGTGTATGAGGTACACATTTGTACTTGTTAGGTATTAGTATGTACCTTTAGGATCAACTATTTGGTACAGCCCTAGTTACAGATGTTGTACCTTTATTTTTTAGAGTGTACAGTCTGATTTATACTCATTACATAAACTGATAAACTACAGTTAAAAGCACATGCCTACCCCTCAACCATACATTAAACTATGTAAGTTAAATTACTTTTTTAAAGTTATGTATCCTCATTACAAAAAGTAACTTCTTTCTTTTGAACTGAAGATACAGTAAAAAGCAATTAGTTGACCTTACTTTTAAAGATGGAGTAAACCTGCTAACAATTAATTATGTCTATACTACTAAGTGAACTACTTCTATACTACCATAAACAGTTTAAAGTTACAACAGGTTTACTCACTTTTTATAATTATTTTTTTTTAAAGTATTGTAACTAATCACTTTTTACAGTTTATAATTTGTCAAAAATGTTTTTAGGTGTATTGGTAACAGATCTCAGTCATGTCAACTTGGAAATAATTGCAAAACCAAAAGTCAGTTAATAGTGTTCCCTTAAAGTTCACCTTACACCGTTCTATAGGGAGACTGTACTGAAATGTTCTGAAATAGTATGTAGTAGGTTTCTTTTAGAGCGTCTTTAGACTTTTGGTGTTTTATCTTTCTCTGTCTAAATGTGATCATATATTCAGGTCAGCCCACACTGCACAACTGTCCGAGTTTTATCAGCTGTTTTCCTTCTTGAAATATGATTTTACAGCATTATCTTGCGTGTTTGTGCTAATTAATATGATTTATGATGCTTTGTAGAGTCAGAGTGTTGATATTTGACGTTTCAGCTATATATAATCTCTCCACTCTAATGATGAGTTCACCACAAACAGAGATGGTTTGTGCTGAAGGGTTTAAAATAGATTATGAAGCTATGCTGAAGAATGAACATCTGCATACAATAACACCATACTTAACTTTAGATTATGTTTGTAGTGCAAAAAGCTAAAAGTAAAAAAAATGGCTGTAAATGATTTAAATTATGATGCACATTTCCACTCATTTGAGTCATGTTATTTCAACTTATTTTAGGCAAACAGAACCCAAGAGCAATTTTTTTAACCAATCATGTCAAATCATTTTCACTTCAGTTACTTTGTAATTTAAACTTCTCTGGAACACAGTATACTGAAGAATTTTCTGATAATTATTGCAGTTCAAACTTAACAACTACTAATGAGACTTATTGTTGACTGAAACTGTTCTTAGGAACTGACATTACAGTTATAGCTCACTGAGTGAAGTTAAAAACTATACTGATGTTAACAAAGCCGTCAACACCCAAAGCATGTGTGCTTCATATCTGCAAAAGCAGTAACTTCAAAACCGCACTTGAAACATTTCAAAATTTTCCAAATAAATGAAGATTAAACTCTAACAAGCCTTTCTCTTGGCTTAAAATACTAAATGCTGAGTTTAGATTGCACGATTTTTCAAGTAGTCACGTCACAGACGTTTTCACACTGCATGACTATCTAGGGTAGTGGTTTTTCTTTCTCGACCCGCTCAGATGACCCGTCAAACAAACATGGGTGCTCCTGCCACATTTCCTCTAGTTTTCCCTGCAATTCTTGGGTCCAAGACAGAAAAGAAGCCCTTTTAAACATCTCCCCCACCTCCCGCTGGCCTGCAGATACTCATACTAGTGGATGCTGCTCTCTCATTGGTTTTAGGCAATCGCCGATGTTATTTATCAGAACACATTTCACGCGGCATGATTTCGAATCACAGACACATCTAGATGGCAAATCTTTTAGCATGCCAAATATCTCACGAGTGTTAGCGATTCATCTGCGATTCTCTTTTAGATGGCGTATTTGATAGTTCACACTGTGTGATTGTTACTCACATGAACGAGAGCTGATTTACTTGTGATTTTAAGGCATTTGCGATTTCTCAAACCTGTCAAAATTGGGGCTAAAATCATGCAGAACTCGACATAAGATTACTTTTATTTTGCCAACATTATTCTCTTATTAATCTCCCATGCAAAACATTCACTGTACAATGCAGGCTTTCACACAATTCATATTGTTTAAATTAAAGTGAACTGAATATAAAACAAATAGGTTGTTCCAAAAAATCTCAAGATTTATGTTGTTTCAGTTTATTTTGAATAAGTAGTTTGAACAAGCAGCAAAATCTTCATTTGAGTGTTCACTACAGAGGTACACCAACACAGTTGCTTTATTTTTGTTTGTCCCAACACAAACCAATTTGCTTTTTTTTATTAAGTTGATTAAACACACTCAAAAATAACTCCATGGATGAACTTAATTTAAATTAGAGCAGGATTTTCATTCAATAAATTGTTTAGCACCAACTAAAAACTATTTACACAAATAAATACAATTGAGTTGCTCCAACGTAATTTTATCAAATAAAAGTGTAAATACATTTGTATTTTATTTAACTTAAACTCAATGGTCTGATAACATCATGTATGTCTATCGTGTGTCATATTTTATATTGTATTACAAGTCTCTTAATTTTATTTAAAGTTATCCTAAATGAACTAAAACAGACATCTTTAAGCATTTTTAAGTTACATATGCAGTTTTTTGAGACTGATCTCAGATCAAATTTTTAGTTCTCAGAACTGAGCAAAGCAATAAACTGCATTTTTGCTAATTAAGCTGTCAACACTCAAAGCATGGGTGCTTCTGCAAGGTGGCAATCTCAAAACTTTTTCTAAATCTTCAAACTAAAGTGAAGATTATACTCTAACAAGGCTTTCTATTAACTTTAAACACTATTGTCAACATTTCCCTCTCTTAATTCAATCCCGTGCAAAGCATGCTGGGAACTACAAATTCCCTAACCAGGTAGCTGGACCAACACAATTCCTTCATGTTGTCCCAACACAAAACGCTTGAGGTAACTTAATAGTTTACAAATGTAAGTGGACTGAACATAAAACAAATAAATTGTCAAAACAATAGTAAAGAATTGTGTTTCAGCTCAGTTTAAACAAGTTCACTGTAAGAAATGCAGGGTTCCACTAAATTCATTCAACACAAATTAAGTTAACTTTATAAATGTATGTGGACTGAACATAAAGCAATTAAGTTGTTCCCAAACATCTCAAGAGTTGTGTTGTTTCAGCTTATTTTGAAAAAGTAGTTTGAACAAGCAGCAATGTCTTTATTTGAATGTTCACTAAAGAGGTACACCAACACAATTCCTTCAGTTTGTTTGTCCCAAGAAATGTTAAGTTCCACACAATTCATTCATGTTGTCCCAACACAAATCGATTAAGTTAACTTTACAAATTTAAGTGGACTGAACATTAAGCAATTAAGTTGTTCCAAAAACATCTCAAGAATTGTGTTGTTTCAGCTCATTTTGAATAAGTGGTTTAAACAAGCAGCAAAATCTTTATTTGAGTGTTCACTAAAGAGGTACACCAACACAATTCCTTCAGTTTGTCCAAACACACAACGATTTAACCGTTTTAAATTAAGTTGATTGAACATAAAACAAATACATTTTCCCAAAAAAAATATTCAAGAATTGTTTTACAGCTCAATTTATACAAGTACACTAAGAAATGTAGGGTTCCACATTCATTCATATTGTCTCAGCACAAATGGATTAACTTTACAAATGAAAAATAAGCGGATTGAACATAAAACAATTACGTTGCTAAAAGTCAAGAATTGTTTTGTTTCAGCTCATTTTAAATAAGTAGTTTGAACAAGCAGAAGCAGTACTTGGTGTTAAATAAAGCAGCCTCTTTAGAAACTTTGGAGAAGAGAAAAAAAAAAACTGGCAGGGAAACTTAACAAAACAACATCACTTGTGCCAAAAACAATTATCATGCTATCCGTGATGAAATCATAGTTTCATAGTTAACATAATCCGCTTTGACACCTCTTCATTCAGCTGTAAAAAAATTTACATATACAAAAAAAAACCCAATATGAAATCTCATGGTAGACATGTAATGGAGCTACTGTACAGCTATGTCTGTGAATAGATAAGTAGTTTAGATTAAAAATCTGTTTCCCTTGCGTCTGGTATCTGCTAAGTGCCGCTCCCAGCTGGAAAATACATCACATTTTCTGTTCATTGTTCTTGTCTTGACATCCACAGCGTCCTGAATAGCAGGAAACCAAGAGTATGATAAACAGCACTTAATGTGACGTGATTCAGATTAGGAAGAGAACCTTGTGGAATAAATGATATAATACGAAACTTCATTCAACAGTTGACCTAAAAACAGCTCCACCTTTTAACTTTAAGCCTGATTTCAGTTTCAATCCAAACACAAGAACTTTAGAATAAGATTTCCTGTTCCATGCTGTAAAAATATCTATTTACACTTCAATCAAATGAACACTTTCATGTAGTTTGTTGATTTCTGTTTATTTATGCTTTCTAGTTGCGTTTTAGGACTCCTTTGACAACATTTGATGTTGAAAAGTTTAACAAAGGAATGTTTATTGACACTTTGTATTTGTTTAAATGATATTTTATCTGACTTCATCATGTGAAACCATTAACGACACCTTAAAATAAACAATTAGTTGTCAGATTTTTATATAACATTTTTTTATAAGCACGAAACAATCTATAATACTTTTTATACAAATGCTAACAAAAAAAGAAAGAAAATGCAAAAAAATTTAAAAGTCAACTAATATATATATATATATATATATATATATATA
>CAIGQZ010032086.1:757584-779732 GCA_903798205.1 Danio tinwini | reverse complement strand
ATATATATATATATATATTATAAAAACATGCAGCATATAGAGTAAATAATATACACCATCAAGTCTTTCTTGGTCAACCTTAAAACATTGAAATTGGAGTGGAACAGTAATAGTAAAATTGTCTGTGAATCATAAGTGCCCTATTTTCAACTCTTAAAAAGATAAGCAAGGAAACTTTTCAAAAGCATCTGCCCAATCAGATTTGACGGCCCACATATAACACTGACTGGCCCACATTTTAAAAAATGGTCCGGCCCTTCTGGCATTTGACAGAATAGCCAGATGGCCAGTCCGCCCTTGGGTGTAGGCAATTGTCCACTATGTAGTGGACCTGGTCCAGTACGTCATCAAGCTGTCTCTGTCTCTGCAGTTGGGTCTCCGGACCTGCCTCAGCATCCAACCCTCTTCACCCAACCCCAACCCTCTGTCTGAGAAAAACATAGGTCTGAAAGTGCTGGTGTGAGTGTGCTGGTCTGAGCATGCAGTTGGGTCTCCGGGCCTGCAGCTTCACTCTATTCCAGAGTTCAATTGCAACCCTGATCAAACACACCTGAACTGGATAATTATAGGCAGGTGTGTTTGATATGGGCTGCAACTGAAATCTTTAGGAAGGTCGATCTCCAGGAACAGGGTTTAGCATGCCTGAATTAAAGGTGCTGTTTGTAAGTTTTTGACTCTTCTAAAGCAAAAAAATACCATAATATGTGTGCAGATATTTAAGAAACATGCTAAGTGAACATACTTGTTTAACTGAAAAACAATGCTGAAGTCAGATATTCTGCTTTGAAAATGGTTTTTCGTGCCAGAACGCTGTCTTTGTTTAGGTAAAGTTGACCTGCACAATGCCAGTTTAGCCAATTATTTTTCAGCACTTCGAGTTGCCTTGTTGGAAAACAGCGCATTTCATTCATTCATCCAGAAAGGCTCTGAAAGCATGCGTCCGTGACCGAAAATGCATACTCTGGTGGACATAGCAGACGTCGAAATGAGACAGATTCAGTTCCACATGAGGTTATTAATTAGCAAATTATATAAATATTACGAACTTAAGCATTAGATAAGCAGGTTACATTGTAACACCATGTCCTAACAACACGCTTTGTGACGAGATACGCAGTGTTGAGCAATTTGGCTGTTTGCACCAGACGAAACATGACAGAAATGTAAATACAGCCTTTCAGAAGCACAGAATATGCACTTACTCACGAAACGGTAAGGTTTAGAATATATTTATTACATGTTAACCCTCTTTAACATCATTAAATGTTGATGCTGAATCTATTATATGTGTTTAGTTCTAAAGTCCAATTTCAAACTTAATTTCATCTGAGGTGAACTATCTGCTGCTGCTTTCAGTATATGGCAATAAATGTCCTGTAAAATGGCATTCAAACTCACATTGTTAGCATTTAGCACTGAACAAAGCACATGAGGTTTACCTGAGGTGACCACTGTCATAAGTTTCTGTTGTTCGGCTGTGAGAAATAGAAGTCGTTTGTAATATATCAATTCGAGCTTTTGGTTAGGACAAAAACTCCTTTTAATATGGAAAGTAGTCCCTCTATCGTGTGTTGTTGCTTTTTTTTAATTTAGAACACAGTTTAAATCACTGGCTCCTGTACTCAATCTGGCAACCCACACTTGTGTTTGTTTTGATCCAGTAGTGCAATACCTAGTTCAACCACTGGGTGTCAAACTTACGTACTGCACCTTTAAGGTATATCAAGCTGTAATTAAATACTATTGGCTGGCAAAGCGAGGCTTCATCAAACACTGAAACAGTCAAAGCAAATGTGTCGAAGCTTGGAAAGGTTTCAAAATCCCGCTCTATAGTGGTCATTTTGATGTATTGCTCTGGAACAGCTTCAGCAAAGAAACTGTTACGCAAATTGAGGTATTAAACCCTATGTTGTAGAGTTGAGGTTTCAAGTGATTTAGTGAAGCGGTGAGAGTTCCAGACTAGCATGCAGAGATAATGGGTTCGAATCCAGTAAGATGCAGATATAGATGTTAGTTGTTAAAGGCTTTGCTCTTATAATGTGTTTTGTTTTAACATTAGTCTGACATCCGAATGAATACTTTGTAAAAAAAAATGTCTTGTTTTGGTCGTGAATCATTTCAGAATATTTGTACAAGTCGGTATTCTAACCCGGGCCATTTGCAGCAGTAACTTTGAGCACACGTACGGTCCACTATCAGCTACATGAGAGTTGTTTTTTTCCCGATGCTGTTAGTCAAACGCAGCTTTGCCAGGTCTCGAAACACTTCTAAAAATGACAGATGCTTTGAATCACTTTAGTCACATGACCTAGTGTTTCGAAACACTTTAGTCACGTGACCTGTGTGTTTCGAATCACAATAGTCATGTGATCAGGGTGTTTCGGATCATGCTTCGGTGCAGTGTTTTAAAACACTTGTGCTTCGGGATCTCAACACTTCAGTTTCACATCAGCCATCCCTATTAAATACGCCTTTTATTATTAAAAACATAAACTAATCTGTAAGTAATTTGTTTTATCATTAAACCTGTATTTGTTTCAACCTTCAAACTATGGGTGATCCCTCATAAATCTTTAGTGACCCCTAGATTGACAGACACTGATGTAAACTACTGTACAAAAATGGAAAAAAAGCCATCTGTTATTGTACAGCTTTACTGATCATTTCATATATAATATATTATCTCAAGTTACTCACAATTGCAGAAGAAATTACTCTGTTAAACTGTTGAGCATAGGTCTCAATCTCGATTCCTGGAGGGCCGCAGCTTTGCACAGTCTTGCTCCAACATCAATCTAAAACAGCTGATGCAACTAATCAAGGTGTTAAAGACTACTAGAGACTATTAAGCAGGTGTGAGTTGAAGGTGGTTGGATCTAAACTTTGAGTTTGAGACCGTTGCTTTAGAATTACAGTTTTAATATATGGTTGAAGTCAGAATTATTAGCCCACCTGAATTATTAGGCCCCCTGTTTATTTTTTTCCCCCAATTTCTGTTTAACAGAGCAGATTTTTTCAACACATTTCTAAACATAATAGTTTTATTAACTTATTTCTAATAACTGATTTATTTTATCTTTGCCATGATGACAGTAAATAATATTTGACTATATATATTTTTCAAGACACTTTTATACAGCTTAAAGTGACATTTAAAGGTCTAACTAGGTTAATTAGGTTAACTAAAGTAATTAGGCAAGTTATTGTATAATGATGGTTTGTTCTGTAGACTATCGAAAAAATATATAGCTTAAAGGGGTTAATAATTTTGTCTCTAAAATGTTTTTTAAAAATTAAAAACTGCTTTTCTTCTAGCCAAAATAAAACAAATTAGTATTAAAATATTATCAGAAATACTGTGAAAATTTCCTTGCTCTGTTAAACATAATTTGGGAAATATTTAAATAAGAAAAAAAATCAAAAGAATCAAAAGGGGGCTAATAATTCTGACTTCAACTGTAGGAAGCATGTCAAAACAGTGATTGAGGTGTCATAAATTAATTCAATACCTAAATAAATGAAACAAATTGTCATGCTTATAACCTTAACAGTAATGTTTATAGTGTTCATATGTAACCTATGGATGAGCTAACATATGAGATATGGTCACTAATCAATACTTTAAAAATGATTTACAAAGTTTGTCCATGAACCGTAATCTCATCCTCCAATATATCCTGTCCAATATTTAGCTAATCGAAATGAATCGGGAAAAGTGTGAAAGCTGTTTTTTTCGGCAAAGGGAATAATCAGTTCCCATTGTGTTGCAATAGTGTCTTAGGTGTGGTGTTCCGTTGTCCGCATGCTTTAGATCATTTCAGTCAAGCGTTCAAGATGGTATCAGATAAAGAGCACACACAAGTCATTCAGTTCATGGACGAAACAGAAAAAGATTAAGTTAATCCAATAATTGAGGATTTGGCATTACTATTAGAATATTGCAACCAAACGTTTATGTGCAAAACTTTGATTTATGGTACTGAGAGTACTTTGACATTAAGAAGAGAGTTTCGGTATTCACGTAGAGCTTGTTGACAACTTTAAATATATAATGCATAGCTAAGTGTGAATTATTAAATAACTCAAGTACACATCCATTATGCAATAATCATGGATGCCACCATTAGTTGTTTTGTTGACAGGGTAATTATGATGTTTACCTCTTCAGCTATTTATTTTGCCTCCATCAGGTATGTCAGTCCCTGTATATGCAAATAAGGAGTTTTTCTTTATAAGTAGCCAAGTAAATGTCAGTTATTTTACTCTACAAATGTCAATCATGCATTGAAACACCCTGTCTTCAAGCTTTTGCATCTAGTTGAGTTCTTACACTTTTGAAAATAAAGGTTCTTATTGGTATCAAGGAAACTTTTCATTGCACAAAAGATTATTTAGGGTGTAGAAATGTTCTCCTTTTTGGAACTTAAATATTTTAAATAAATAATAATAATTAAAAAAAACACACGCACAAGCAATGGGTAAAATAAGTATTGAACGTCATCAGTTTTCTTAGAAAACATTTTTTTTAAAGGTGTTGACTTAATTTTCACCAGATTTTGGTAATAACAAAAGTAATGCATGCAAAGAAAACAAAACTTAGTTTAGAAATAAAGTTATAATAAGATGAAGTCTGATAAAATGAAGTGACACAGGGGAAAAGTATTGAACACATGAAGAAAGGGAGGTGCAAACTGCATGGAAAGCACAAGACAGCAGCTGAAAACCCAGCCTGATCTCACGAGGAAATGTAACTATTTTACGTTTTAGTTATAGTTAGTTATACGTTACGTTATAGTTACGTTTCAGTTTAGTGGCTAATTTGTACAGTATGAGTTCAGTCATACAAAAATGTACGATTTTAAAAATAAGGCGTGGCACTAAACCTAACCGTCATTGGGGGATAAGCAAATTGTACTAAATTGTACGAATGAGATCATACGAATTTATAGGAATTAGCCACTAAATAAAAAAGTTACAAATTGCCGTGAGATAGCATTGGAAATCCCCCAGTAGTTAGAACCAACCCTGCCCCTCGTCAATCAAACTCTCAACTGATTTCCTAAAAAATAAGAACTAAAGGTCAGATTTCATGCAATCGACTCAAAAAACTGTCAAGATTTTCAGACTGAAGTATGAAGTGAAAAAAATCACACCTGAGCAATGCATTCCCCATTCTCCGTACAAGAGATGTGTTGAAGGTGTCCTTACCAAAAACAAAGAACTTAATACGGTGTATTAAATGCATTTCTGTAGATCTTGTGTCATTCCGTTGTTAGTACACATAAAAACATTCTGAATTTATTTTTCTTTATTTGCATGTTTGGATTTTTACCAAAATCTGGGTCAATTGAATGTCAACTAGAAATATATTTATGATGTGTGACTTTATGAATCATGAATTTTACCCGCTGTATATAGTTACAAGTCAAAATCATTGTTATACTGTTACATTTTAATTCTGTTAAATCATTGTTCTGTTTAGTTCTGTTTAACAGACTCTTTCCAACACATTTTAAACATAATAGTTTTAATAGCAAATTTCTAATAACTGATTTATTTTGTCTTTGCCACGATAACAGTACATAATATTTGACTAGATATTTTTCAAGATACTAATATTCAGCTTAAAGTGACATTTAAAAACTTATGGGACTCTGATTACTCCTCAAACATTTCACTTTTTAGTTGTTTAAATGATATATTATCTGACTTTATAATGTGAAACCATTGACGACAACTTAAAAAAAAAAACATCAGTTGTTAGGTTGATTTTTAATCATTGTAACAGCCAAAAAAAGATTAAAATATTAGAATTAACAATGATGGCAATATTTCAAATGAACAAAAATGTTAGCCGATTGACTTGTTACAAATGTTATCTAGGCTACTAAGATTCACTGTTCAAATAAAATGTCAAGTAGATTTGTATTTTAGACACTTTTAGAATTCACTTTTTTCCCCAATAGTGCATTTAACCTCAGTCTAACTTGGTCTTTTGTGCGAAAAAATGGCAGAATAAATCACTCTGTTAAACTGTCGAGTTAAATTTTCAATAATGAATGCAGTGCTTCTTGTCCGGTTTGAGACCCACTTTATTTTGTATATCTATCAGGATATATTTAAAAGGAAATCAGATCCTAAACACGGCAATTTTATAATGGAAAGACAGCTCACCAGAAGCCCTGGGGCTGGCTGACTAAAATTAAAAGTCTGTGTGCATATACCCCATTAGGTAAGTAATTACAACAATGGTTTGTTCTGTAGCCAATCGAAAAAAAAATGGTTAAGGGGGCTAATAATATTGACCTTTAATTATTATATATACAGTTGAAGTCAGAATTATTAGCCCCCCTGAATTATTAGCCTCCTGGGGTGTGTTTCCCAAACAACGACATTACTCGCGGCTGAACTATCATAGTACTATGCATCGTTTGGCAAAAGAACGATGTAGTGACGAGTGTTTGCCAAAACTTGTAGTTTCTCTGTCGCAGATCCATCGCTTGAACCACGTTAGTTAGAACGTAAAACACCCATAATGATGCTTTAAACAGGGTGGAGTAACTTCTTTAGAGAACAACCCCATCATTTCTTTGTGCAAATTATATTGTTTTACACAAACACTCATTTAAAATAAAATCCGATATTAGTTTTGGTAAAAACATGCACTCGTTTTCCATATAAATTAAAATATATGTAAATGACAAATATAGGGCCTGTGTTTGCTTTACTAATATTATTGAGAAGTTGAACATTACATATTCTATTCTAAAACATAAAATCACTTACAAAAGCTAACACTATTTCTAATATCATATAAATCATATAAATAAATAAATAATGAGGATATTTATTATAAATATATTTACTTTAAAAATAATATTAATGATGATGATGATTATTATTATTATTATTATTTAGGAAATTGTTTATTTATATATATTTTTTTTTTACAATTTGACACATGCAAACCACAGCAGAAAGTTCTAACCAACAGACCCATGTCATATACAGCAGAGAAACTTAATTAATAACCTACTATAAAATAAAAGAATTAACGTATGCTATGTTTTTTATTTTTACAAGCTTTGGAGACGTAACATAATTTCCACTTTTAAATATACCTATTGCTTTCGCCATGATGCTGTGTTCAAAATGATATCAATGTTTTCAAAGTGCACTGCGAAGGGAGCACAATTGTAAACATGAAGATCGCTAAAACTAAACTGTAAAAATACTTTGAAAGCAAACTACACCTTTGAGAGATTAATTTAATGCTTTTTTATTTTTAATAATTCCAACTTTAAATGTTAGAATGTTCTAAATGAATAGGGAATAGGGGGGATAAGTGGGAATAGAACACAGCCAGGAACTATGTTTCTAACTACAGCTCCAGAGGTGTCGTTTTAAGTGCTCAAGTTTGCGACGCAGTTTGCGAATGTTCGTTGGAGCGATGGATTTGGGAAACAGCGAATCAACTATGTTTGTAACGACGGAACTTGCGACCTTAGTTGGCTAACGATGGTTTTGGGAAACGCACCCGTTTATTTTTTTCCCCAATTTCTGTTTAACTGAGAGAATATTTTTTCAACCCACTTCTAAACATAATAGTTTTAATAACTTATTTCTAATAACTGATTTATTTTATCTTTGCCATGATGACAGTAAAGAATATTTGACTAGATATTTTTCAAGACACTTCTATACAGCTTAAAGTGACATTTAAAGGCTTAACTAGGTTAATTAGGTTAACTAGGCAGGTTAGGGTAATTAGGCAAGTTATTATATAATGATAATTTGTTCTGTAGACAGTAGAATAAAATTTGCTTAAAGGGGCTAATAATTTTGACCTTAAAATGTTTTTTTTTTAAAAACTAAAAACTGCTTTTGTTCTAGCCAAAATAAAACAAATAAGAAAAAATATTATCAGACATGCTGTGAAAATATCTTTGCTCTGTTAAATATCATTTGGAAAATATTTAAAAAGGAAAAAATAATAATAATAATAATTTTGCTAATAATTTTGACTTCAACTGCATATGTATATCCATACACACCAAAAATAAAACAAAATAATACACCAATATACCAAAATAAAACAAATAAGACTTTCTCCACAAGAAAAAAAAATATTACTGGAAATACTGTGAAAATGTCCTTGCTTTATTAAACAAAATTTGAAAAGGGGTTAGTAATTGTGCCCTCAACTATATATATATATATATATATATATATATATATATATATATATAGTAGCTACAATGTAACCATCTATGACTGTAAACCCCCAAATTTAAACCCCCTGAAGAAAGCCCCCTGTAAACCCCCTGAAGAAAGTACTTTCTTCAGAATTCTTCTGATTCTGGAAATTACGTGCGTGTAAATTAGCTTGAGGGTATTTAACACATAACCAGTCAAGGGTGAAAAAAAATCTGTCGCATCGCATGACAAATCTTCTCTCATACCCTAAGGCCAACCTCTCAAAAGTTAAAAATTACATACATGTATACACTGTGTATGAGATGTAATCAATTTGAAGGCTACTTTAATTTGATTTAATTGTTGAGGGTTGAAATGAATGCCATTAATTCAAATTGGAAATGTTTCACTTGAATTTTGGTGGACAAAATGAATGTCCACCAAAGCCACCCGCTCAACTACTCCCCCCACCCCCACCCAGGACGTGACTACACCAACCAAAGACTTGACAAACTTGTGGAGCCACACTGTACAGCATATATTTAATGTTTATTTACAACAGGATATTAACATTTCATACTCAGATCATGCATTTAATATCAGAACAGTTCGAAAGTGCCTCCAAAACACACTTTTAAAAAGGCTTTGCTGGGTATAACTGCTCATATTGCATTACTTTAATCATGTTAGTAAAACATAAAAAGCTGAATATATAATGTAGGAAAATAAAACTAAAATATGATTTACAGTACAGTCAACCAATATTTCAAACACAAACATGATTAGATTGGAGAGACTGAAGCTGAAGAGTTTCTTTTTGTGCCTTTTTGTGAAATTCAGTCTTAGTTTCCAAAAAAAAAACATGACTATAATTAGATATGTCATTAAGTTTTAAACTAGAGACCTTGTTCTTGTAAACATCTACATTCAGTTTAGAAATACTTATACAATTAATTTGTAATGCTTGTCAATAGTCCTATATCATGACACCAACATACAAGTTATCATTAGGGTTTACTGCAATTGATTTACAGAGAGAACGCTTCTAGAACTACACGAACATTTCAGTTTTAGTGTTAAAATTGACCAATGAGAGTGAATATCAGTCCACAATTTCTTCTATAGACTATTAGCGTTTTTAATTCCACTCAACCGAATAAATCTAACAACCTATAGTGTTGAAAATGGAGCATAAATAAAGGTAGTGGAACATGTATGTTGGTTGAAAGATCACACTGACTGCGAATCTTTTTGAAAAACGCTCTAAACACGCAAGTGAAGTGGCAGTGCAAGATAGGGAACCATTTGGTAAATCAAAACAAGGACAATTAGCATAACAAACAGGGATTTTTGAATTTAAAGAGGTAGTCTGGGCATATTCAAGATTTCAGGCTTTTTTTTCCCTGCTAATTGCTTAATTGTATTCTAAAAATCTTAAGTATTTATGCCATGTGAATGACAGAATCATTAGCCTTCAAGTCTACTTTAAACATTAATACCCCAATGTCTGTAAAATTATCTATAGACAGGTGTCCGTTAAATGTGCAGTTTTAGACCCTTAGTGTATGATATTAAGATGATTTGATAACTATACAATGCTTTTCTGAACTTGTGTTTGACACTATTTTCCAGGTTAGTTAATATTCAAACTGACATTGTAACATTGTCCCGAGACAATGTGAGATACTTTCGACATTAAAAATCTTGTATAATTACATTCTGTATAATAATATAATCTGCTGTGAAACATTATTATCATTAGGCTTTATATTGTAAGCCTAATGAGGGTGCACATTACTAGAAAATGAATGCAGACGGTTAAGGCGCAAGTGTGTTCCACTTTGATTCATACGATTATGGGAAAGACAAGAGGCAAATTATGTTTAAGAAATGAGTCATTTATGTCTTTTTGCAAGGATTTGCAGTTTTTAAGATGGCTTCAGAATTGTTTTAGGTTCTAACAAGACTGCATAGTTTAAACTTTGTTTTCTAGTTTCCAATAATGAGAAAATTATGAATTTCTGTGTGGCAGCGATGCCAAGAAGTGTAATGTTTTGTTTATTGACATGCTCCCAATCGTGTCCAAATGGACTTTATTCCACTCTGCAGATAACCAACATAAACATCTTCTTTTACTATGCTGGCTTCAAATGTTTGGTGTTAAAATGCAACTCAAATGTGTACTGCTACTAAAAAGATCTTTACTTAAACATACACAAACAATATATAACAAATAACTTTTACATCTCATCTAAAGCATTGCCATTTCCTCTTGCAATTGTTTTCAATATTATTCTTGTGCCAATTTACAAGGTATATGAAAAAAGATGACAATACAAAAAGAGAGGCTATAACTGTTTAACACTGCTACTAATTGAAAGGATTGAGTATAAAAATTATGATTCTGCGATGAAAGTGCAGAATAAACTGTATATTATATATTTCAAACTGTTGTGAAAATGAAAAAGAGAAAGCTAATGCAAAAGATAAACATCTATTTTTGAAACTGAATATATAAAAATGAAATAAAATATTAAAGCCAGTCTTATGTAGCAATATTATTTCCATCAGTAAAAAAGCCCATCATGCAGAGCAGGATAAATGTCCTTTTGTGCATAAATTAAGCAACTAAAGATGTCTGAGTGTGTGATGATGTGAATATTCTCGTTTCATCATAGCAACAGTTCCTGCCTGATGCTAAAGCTGTAAGGGCTTGCTTTAGCTCATCCATCTGATGTCCGCCATGTAACCCTGAATCGTAACGGCGACCATAGCTAGTGGGGCTGTAGGATGAGGAAAAACTCATGGAGAAGCCTGAGCCTGTGGCATCAAAGCTTCCCCTTCTAGAGCCTGATCTTGAACCAGTTCTGGATCCAGACCTAGATCCTGAAGTTGATCCAGAGCCACTGATGCTATATGGGCTGTACAGTCCTTTACTTGACTGAGAAGATGCCTCTAGCAACCTCAGGCCAGATCCTTCCTCGATCATGCTTCTGTCTATGGCATCCTTGTATGAGATCTTAAGTTTTGTTTTGGGGCAGGTGAGGTATTTTGAATACCCACTGACATCTCTTAGTTTCTGTGCAGTGCGTGCATCTAGACTGCCCTTCCTGACAGCATCATCCAGTGATACCCTTCCTGTAACATCTGGCTCTATTAAGCCGCCTGTTAGATACTGGACTTCAAGGAAGCGTTGGCCAGCTTCATAGTAGAGCCAACCCTTCTTTAAGGCTTGAGCGGCGGACATTTTGGTTTTGGTTCTTGGATCTTCAAATCCCTGATAAGCTTTCTGAGCAAGGTTGATACGATCGACCATGATCTTGTCCACCAGCCCTTTGTTCTGTGCATCAGCAACAGAGAACTTCTCTCCAGTGTTTGGGTCAATAATTCCTCCTGTGCATGCTTGTGCTTCTAGTAGTCTTTGACCAGTGATGTTGTCAACTAGATTTCGATGCATAGCCTCTGTGACTGACACCTTTTCCAATGTATCTGTATCTAAGATTCCAGCCACTGGTCCAGTTTCCTCAGTTGGATCAGTCCAGGTTGTAGCCGGTGTCTTAATAGAAGGTACTGGACTCATGGGATAAGATGAGCTGGATCCAAATGAAGATGAACGAGATCTGAAGCCACTCATATTGCCAGACAGCATGTCTGCAAATTCGGTGATGGAAAGGGTACCAGCACGGTACTGGTCCAAAGCAGATTGGTCAATGAGGCCCTTGGAGATTGCATCATCAATATCATATTGCCGTCCAGACCTTCTGTCAATGATCATGGACTTGACAACACCATCTGATGATGAGGTGGTAATTTCCTCCCATTCGCACTCTTGCTCTGCAAGCTCAATGTATGTTTGGTGGTCTATGAGTCCTTTGCGGTATGCCTCATACACAGACATTTCTTTTCCAGTTTCAGGATCTACGATGACAACTCTACGTTTGCGGACTGAGGATTTAGAAGATGTCTTTCTTTCCCGTTTCTTTTCTTTCAGCAGTAAAAGTGAAAGTCCAGTTTCAGTGTCTGTCATGCAGCGCTCCATCAGCTGAAGGTAGGTCAGATTTTCTTCTGTGTTTGGATCAAAGAACCCCTTGGTGTCATCAGAGGGGTCAGTGAGAATACCATTCATCTCCTCGTCAAATAGACCCCGTTTATAGGCCATTTCAACTGGCAGCCGATGACTCTCTTCAGGATCTATGATTCCACCAGTGGCTATCTGAGCCTCAAGCAAACGAATACCATGGTCTTTTAGAATAAGACCCTTTTTCATTGCCTGGAACAGAGAGATCACCTTGCCAGAGTATGGATCTTTGTAGCCAGTCACAGCTCGTTCAGCAGAGAGAAGTTTGTCTTTAAACTCTGGTCCCACAACTCCCATTTTCACAGCTTCTTGGACATTCATTTTGAGATTTTTGATGGGATCAATTACATACCCAGTAGCTGCTTGTGCCTCCAGAAGTTCAAAGGCAGTGCCTGGTCTGATCATGTTCTTCTTCATGGCTTGATAGACTGACAGACGATCTTTGGTAGCCTCTACAAACACACCTGCAATAGAGCTAATGCCTTCAAGATATTTCTTCAGGTCTTTACTGAGGTCTTCTACAGATATGGTACCCTCCATGAGTCCTGTATAGGTCTTTTGATCAATAATTTGAGAGCGCAACAACTCTTCTGGGGTGATCTGCTTTCTCAGGCCCTTGAATAGAAGTCTCTTGTCCGCTAGAGACAATAACCGTAAGCCACTTTCTTTATCAACTTTGCATCTTTTCAGAAGTAATGCATAAGACAATTTTTCATCTGTTGTCGGATCTATAAACTGATTGACATCACCACTTGGATCAGATATCCTTTCACTGGTTTCTTTGTTCATGTAACCACGTTGCATGGCAATATCAATTGGGAGGCGGAAGTAGTATTCTGGATCCATGAGGCCACCTGTTGCTACCTGAGCCTCCAAAAGCTTCATAGCATAATCTTCAGGAACAAGGTCTTTTTTCATGGCTTGGAACAGAGAGATGACTTTACCGCTGTAGGGATCCTTGTAACCTGTGACTGCTCTCTCAGCAGACAGTAATTTGTCATGGAATTCTGGGCCAACAAGACCCTTCCGGACAGCTTCATCAACTGTCAGCAATTCATCTTTCACAGGGTCAATCATGAATCCTGTTGCTGCCTGTGCCTCCAACAGATCAATACCAATGTCAGGTTTTATGAGACCTCTCTTCATGGCTTGGTAAATGCTAACCTTAGCATAGTTGTCAGAAAGTACTCCTGAAATACTGCCTGTCCCAAAGAGATACTGCTTCACACTTGGCATCTCCATAACCTCACGGATTGCTTTCTTGCCTTGTTTAAGCAGGTTGTAAGTCTCAAGGTCTATAATACGAGCTCTGTAAAGTTCGTCAATAGTAACCCGCCGTCTGATTACATCACATGACATACTCTGCTCAGTCTTGATTATCTCCCTTTGTTCAATAATTTCAATTATAATAATGACCATTCTCTCTTTTGTGATTTTGCCTGAGCGATATTGTTCAAGGAGCCTTTGCTTTTCCTCCTCTGGAAGCAAATCTGATTTCATGACTTCCCATAATGTCACTTGCTTTCCTGCAAAACTCTCATGTGGTATGTCTATTTGAGTGTTAGCCAAGTCTGTTTGTGCTTGTTCTTCAGTGTAAACGTATGATTTCTCAGCTTCCTCAGGAGTCTGAGCTTTAGAAAGTGGCAACAGGGCAACTCCAAATTCTGGATCAGTCATGCATCTCTCTTTCAATTGTTTGTATGTGACATTCTCATCTTTGTTGGGGTCAGTAAAACCTTTGATGTCATCTGTGGGGTCTTTAAAAGATTTGGCTAATTGCTTGCTGAAGTAGCCACGCTCAATGGCAACATCATTGGGAAGTCGATGGCTATTTACTGGATCGATTATTCCTCCAGTGGCCACCTGAGCATCTAAAAGAGGTATGGCATGTTCTCTTAGGACAAGCTGTTTTTGCATTGCTTGATGAAGGGAGATCTTATTACCAGTGTATGGATCTTTATAACCGGTAACAGCTTTCTCTGCAGAGAGCAGTTTCTCATGAACCTCTGGACCAACAATACCAGCCTTAACAGCATCATCCACTGTAAACTTTTCATTCCTAATTGGATCAATTATGTAGCCAGTAGCTGCTTGTGCTTCCAGCAGGGACATGCCTGTGTCCAATGTCAGTAGTTTCTGCTTCATTGCTTGGTAAATGCTGAGTTTTTCCTTAGTTTTTTGGAAAAATACTCCAGTAATACAATCAGAGTCCTGCAAATACTGTTTGATGGACCCGCTAATTTCAGCAGGTTTCTTTTTGCCCTGTAGGATTTTATCATAGGTGTCTTTGTCAATGATTTTAGATTCAAGTAAGGAACTGGCTGCCACAGGTCCTCTTAAACCATCAAAGTTGTCCTGTCTCTTCTTTTCTTTTTCATCTACTGTAGAGATAACGATCTTGATCAGTTTTTCAATAGTGATTTTTCCTGATCTATACTGCCGAATGAATTCAATCCTTTGTTCCTCTGTGAAATATTCAGAGTTGATAATCTCCCAAATGGTGATGATTCTTCCTTTAAAAAGCCCACTGTGCAACTCAACCGTAGCATGACTCAAGTTCTCTTTAGTTTGTGCATCTGAAACTGGTTCAATTTCTTTTGACTTGATAGCTTTTTCAGACAATGGAATAAGTGGAAGACCAGTCTGCTTATCAGTGATGCATCTTTTTAGCAGTTCAGTGTAAGTGACATTTTCTTGGGTGTTGGGGTCAACATAAACTGTACTCAAGTCTGATGGCTTACTTAAGTTTTGATTCATCTCCTCATTTAGATAACCACGCTTGTATGCAATATCAGGAGTTATGCGGTAACTTTTCTCAGGGTCAATAATTCCCCCAGTTGCAAGTTGAGCTTCTAGCAGACGGACACCTTGCTCTTTCTTGATAAGATCTTTTTGCATTGCTTCAAACAGGGAGACAGTTTTTCCAGTATATGGATCTTTGTAACCACAAACAGCTCTTTCTGCAGACAACAATTTCTCATGCAGCTCTGGGCCAACAACACCACTTTTTACTGCTTCGTCAACTGTGAGCTTTTGGTTTTTCACCGGATCAATTATGAATCCTGTTCCAGCTTGGGCCTCCAGAAGGTTTAGTGCTGGCTCAGTGCCAAGTAAGTCCTTCTTCATGGCGTCATAGAGAGACATCGTTTCAGAAGTTGACTCAATTTGCACTCCAGCAATACTGTGTGTTCCCTTCAGGGCTTTCTTAACAGGTTCAAGCTCAGACACATCTTTAAGAGTAGCTTTTCCATTATGCAATTTGTTGAACAAATCTTTATTAATAACCTTTGCCTCCAGAAGTTCAGATGCAGGCACTGATGATCTCAAACCATCAAATGCAGGTTCCTTCTTGTTCTCCTTGTCTTCCACAACTGTTATTACAATTCTAATGATTTTTTCAACTGTAATTTTGCCAGTCTTATATTGTCGAATAAGATCTTTTCTTTGATCCTCTGTGAAATACTCAGAGTTAATCACTTCCCAGATGGTGACAGTCTTTCCTTTAAATCTTCCAAACGGAACTGTTAAGTTAGCCTTACTAAATACATCTTTAGTTTCCTCATCTGTATACGTTCTTTCACTTTGGGCTGCTTGTTCTGTGATTGGTAGTAATGGAATGCCTGTCTCAGGGTCTGGTTTGCATTGCTCTAGTAACTCACTATAAGTGAGGCTATCCTTAGTGTTAGGGTCAATGAATGCCTTTTTGTCAGCAGGAGGGCTGGATAGAATTTTGCTAAGATCTTCATCGAGTTGACCTTGTGCGCATGCCATTTGGACTGGCACATGATGGCTATTGACAGGATCTATTATCCCACCAGTTGCATACTGAGAATCAAGAAGTTTTACGGCCTGGTCCTCTGTGATCAAACCTTTTTTCATTGCTTCAAACACTGAGATTGTGTCTCCAGTAAATGGATCTTTAAATCCTGTGACAGCCCTTTCAGCAGATAACAATTTGGTGTGCAACTCGGGTCCAATCAAGGCATCCTTCACAGCTTCACTGACAGAGAGCCTTCGGTTCTTAATGGGGTCAATTATATAACCAGATGCAGCTTGGGCTTCAAGAAGCATCATAGCTGTACTTTGTGTAATCATCTTGTCTTTCAAAGCTTGATAGATGCTCATTTTTTGATTGGGTTCAGCTATTACACCTCCAATGCAATCTTTACCTTTCAGGCACATCCTGACCTTGTCATTCTTAGAAAGCTCTTGCACTGTTGTTTTTCCTTTCTTAAGCTTGTCATATTCTTTCTTGCTGAGCACACCTATCTCATGAAGTCTGCTTGCCGGCACCTTTTCTCTGATTCCGTCAAATGCCAAGGGTACATCTTTTTTCACTCCACCCACTTCTGTAGAGCCATTTAAGACCTTCTTTGTTGTTTCAACCATAGTCATTTGAACTAACTCTTCTTCTGGGACCTTGTCAGTTTGGATTTCAATCTCCTTGGTGTAAGATGCCTTCTGTGAACTCTGAAGCTGTTGGAGTTTTTCCCGCAAATTCTTGTTTTCTTCTGCCAGAAGTTTCTCTTGTTCAACTCTCTTCTTTTCAAGATCTTGCATTTCTTTTTGCTTGCCATTCATCTCTTCCTCAGCTTCCTTTTGCTTTTTGATAGCAGCATCCATGGCAGACTGCAATTTCTTTCTCTCCTCCTCCATTTGCTTTCTCTGACGCTCCTGTTCAGCTTTAAGGGCTTCAGCCTTCTTGACTTCATCTTCAAACTGTTTTTCCAGCTTCTTTTTCTCTTCCTCAATGGCTTTCTCCTTCTTCAGCAGAGTCTCTTTTTCTGCAAAGAAACTCTGCTGAAGGATAGTCTTTTCTTGCTGTAACTGTTCTTGTTGTACATTGGCCATCTGTGGTAAAGCGCATAAAACAATAATTAATTAAACGGATTACATTAAAATCACTGTATAAGAAAACAAAATAACTACAGAACTCCACAGCAATAAGTAATTGTGCATTCTGAGATTTTTCTTTATATAATTACCCTTTAAAATTGTTATTATTTTATCGGCAATGATGTCATGTTATGTTCTTTTTTTCCATTCTATTTGGAGTAATTTTAAGGCAGATAAGTAAACGGGCATCTTATAAGTATAGTCTATTCTGTCATAATTTCTCTCACTCCTTGTTTATGCAGAACAGAATATTTTGATAACACTGAATACCATTGCTTTTTATTTAATGGAATTAAAAAACCCTAAGGCTGCGTCCGAAATTGCCTACTATTGCCTTTGAATTCAAATGTACTACTCAACCATTAGAAAAGTACATTCTATACAGTATGAATGTGAGTAGTATGAATGGAACTCGGAAGCACTACATCCGGCGTTTTGTCATGATCATGTGACCTTCCCTCATCAGTTGACTCGCTTTACTCCCATTCATGAATTCTCTCGTGAGGCATTATGGGATAGCGTAGCGTGCATCGGATGGGCACTTTAGAATCTTGCCTGAAGTAGTAAGTCATCCGGGTACTTCTCACATACTTTTTTTTCCAGATTTCTATTAATTCGGACACACTACTCGGCTCACATACTGTTTTTAGCATACTATACAGTATGGATGTATGGGATTTCAGACACAGCCTAATACAGTACATTCTTTAAAATGTATTCCAATAGAAGTCATTCAGGTTTTAAACACGAGTAAATTAGTTATTTTGGGATGAAAAATACCTTTAAGATGCACATTTACCAAAATGTCCTATTAATGCAAATAACTAACCACAGAATTAAATGAATAAAATACATTATTTAGATAAGCAAAATTCACAGAATACTACAACAGAAATAAAAATGCAAATAACTGAAATAAATTGAGTTTGTTGTTGAAAAGTTAATTGTAGGGAAATTACAACACATCATAGTGTCCACATCAAGTTACAGTAGTTGCAAACTGTAAAAGGTATCAACAAATAAAAACAACTAGAAATGATGCTAACAATGTGCATGCTGCTGCATACTAAACAAATTCATTCATATTATTCAGTAATTGTATCATGGTATCATGGACACTGTAATGTAAAAGGGGACCAGAACATCTCTGTTCATGACAATTGCAGGCCTTATTACTTTGATTAGCAACTTGCAATTTACATGAACAAAGGTGCAGAAGTTGTATAAAAACTGTTAATTGTTATTTAAGGGGTTTCTACATAAAATAAGTACTAGTACAACAACATACAACACAATACCTCTTTGGATTGTTTTTGTAAGTCAGAGGCCTCTTTTTTCAGTTTTTCCTTTTCTTTCTCAAGCTCTGCAATTGCTTTGTGCAGATCATCAGCCTCTTGTTTGCTCTGTAGCCTCTGTACTTCCAGTTTCTCAACAACAGTATGTTTTTCTGAAGTGTGTTTTTCAGTCTCCAACAGGCGGATTTTGATTTCATCTGCTTGTTTCTTGAATTTGTTGGCTTCCTCCTGTGCTTTTGACTGAGCATCACTTAGCTGTGTCACCTTGACCTTGAGTTTCTCAGCTTCTGCAGTAATCTCCAATTGCCGCTTACGCTCAGCTTCTAAGGATTTCTGGAAACCTTCGGTCTCCTGGTCCAGGCGCTGCTGCATCTCCTTCTTGGCCTCCAACAACTTTTGCGCCTCTACCTGTGCCTGATCTTTCTGTTTCTGGAGCTTTTCAGCTTCAACCTTCAGTTTTGCTGCCTCTTGAATAGCCTGTTTTTTCTCTTCCAGCATCTTCTCAGCCAGTTCCCTCTGCTTGGCTAGATCAGACTCTGCAATTTGTCTCAATCTCGCAGCTTCTTGTGCCTCAATGTTGAGCCGTGCAGCCTCCTCTGCCAATTTTTTCATGTTCTCAGCCTCTTCCTCAAGAAGTTTCTTTGTGTTATCTTTATCTTTTTTCATAAGTTCTTGGTTTTCCTTTTCAATTTTAAGTTTCAGTTTAAGTAAGTCCTCCATTTGAATCTTGACTTTAGAGAGCTCGTCCTCTACTTGAGCCTTCTGCTTTATAGCATCACCGACCTCTTGTTTAAGTCGCTTAAGTTCATCATCAAGGACTGATTTCTGCTTGTCTGTTTCATCAAGTTGAACTTTAACCTTCACCAACTCCTCCTCAACTGAAGACTTCTGCTTCAGCGTCTTTTCTGCAAGTTTTTTGTACTTGGCCATTTCACTATCAGCCTCTTGTTTTTGTTTCAAAGCAGCGGCCTCTGCCTCAGCTCGCCTGGAAGCCTCCTTTTCAGCTTCTTTTCTCAGTTTTTCAGCATCTTCCTGCGCTTTGGCCTGTTTAGCTGCTTCGGCCTCAGCTGCCTTCTTTTGGCGCTCAGCTTCCTCTGCTTTCTTATGCAGAAGGGCAGCTTCTTTTTCTGCATTGTCTTTAGCCTTTTCTGCTTCTTGCGCCAGTGTCTTTGCTTTCTCAAACTCTTCCTTAAGTTTATCCTGTGCCATGCTGTCTTTATTTTGCTGGACTAGAACATTTTGGGCTTTCTGCTCTGCAGCAGAACATTTCTGTGCAGCCTCCTGGACTAAAATGACCTGTTTCTCAGCTTCTTTCTCTGCAATCTCTTTCTGCTTTTTAGCCTGTTCTGCTAGCTTCATAAGACGCCCAACCTCCTCTTGGGCAGCTTTATGTTGCCTTGCAGCCTCTTCTTCTGCAGCTTGGATCTTCTTCACCTTAGCCTCTGCCTCTTTCCTTTTTTTCTCCTCTTCCAAAGCAAGTTTTCTAAATTTCTCTGCCTCTTCTTCAGCCTTTGCTTTGCTCTTCTGTGTTTCATCTGCAATGCCTTTCAATTTTTTAAGCTCAAGTTCAAGTTCCTGTTTACCACTTGAAGCCTTTTCAAAGTTAAGTTTGAGAATGTGGATCTCCTCCTCCACAACTTTTCTCTGCTTTAGGGTTTCTTCTACAATTTTCTTTTGCCTGTCTAGCTCAGTGTCTGAAGACTTCTTTAGCTGACCAATCTTTTCCTCTATCGCTTGCTTATGCTGTGCTGCCTGATCTTCAAGAACTTTTCTCTGGTAGGCCTCTTCCTCTGCTTTTCTCTTCAGACGGTCATTTTCAGCCTCCTTCTCTTTCAAAGCAATCTCAGCCTCAGTTTTTAGGCGGGTTGCTTCATTGATAGCAGCTAACTTTTCTTTGAGGATCTTCTCAGCTTCTGCCCTCTGGCGGGCAGCTTCTTCTTCTGCAATCTGTCTCTGTTTTTTTGCTTCTTCTGCAACTGACCTCAGCTTAGTTGCCTCCTCAGCCAGTTCCCTCATCTTGGTAGCTTCAGATTCAAGTAGTTGTTTGCTCTTTTCAGTATTTGACATCGTTTCTTTCTCAGCTTTGGATTTTTGCTGCAGTAGAATTTCCATCTCTTTCCTGACTTTGATCAGTTCCTCTTCAAGCTCTTTCTTCTGTTTCACAGCACTATTGACATCATTTTTAAGACGCTGGAGCTCATCATCCAAGACAGTTCTCTGTTGTTCAGCATGTTCAAAATCTGCTCTTAACCGAATGAGCTCTTGTTCCGCTGCAAGCTTCTGTTTTGCTGTTTCTTCAGCCATCTTCCTCTGATTGCCCAATTCCATTTCAGCGGTCTCTTTCTGTTTAAGGGCTGCCTCCTCAGCTTTTGCTCTCTTCTTTGCCTCACGTTTGGCTTCCTCCTTCTGTTTTTCAGCCTCCTCCTGAGCTGCAGTTTTCTTATTGGCCTCTTCTTCTGCCTGCAGCCGGAGCCTGAGAGCTTCATTGGCCTTCTGTCTCCATGTCTCCAGCTCCTTCTCTGCCTGCTCTCTTGCCTTGTCTGCTTCAGCCTGCTGCTTCTTGAGATGTTCTGCTTCCTCCTGCAGCTGAATGACCATTACTTGCTCGTTTTTAAGTGATTCTTCTAGTTTTGCTGTCAGTGCTACTTGTTTACTCTCAAGTTGAGTGGCTGCAGTCTTCTTAGCCACCTCCTCTACTACTTGAATATGTCTCTGCTTTTCCAGCTCTGCCTGCTTCAGGTGCCTCTCGGCTTCCTCAGCTTGGAGTTTGAACTTCTCAAGGTCCTCAAGGGCTTTCTTCTTCTCTTTGGCAGCATCCTTTTCAGCCTCTGACTTCAGTTTAAGCTCATCTTCTGCCTTGCGTTTTTTCTGAGTCTCTTCAGCAACTTGCTTTCTAAGTTTCTCTGCCTCCTCTTGTGCTGCATTTTGAAGTTTGTCGGCATCTGCTGCTTTGGCCCTAAGCTGCTGGAGCTCTGTTTCAGCAGTGTTTTTTTGTTTCATTGTTGTCTCTAACTGAAGTCGAATTATATGGATTTCTTCTTCAATTCTGGTGCGGCTTAGGAGGGCCTCTTCTACCTGTTGAGTCTTAGCCTTGATTTCCTGCTCCGAAAGGGTTTTGAGCTCCTGAAGCTCTCGCTGGATATTGTGCTTCTGTTTCTCAGAATCAACAGCGACGTCCTGCCGTTTGCTGACTTCATCTTTCATCTTTGTCTTAAGCTCATTTGCCTCTTGTTCTGCTTTAGCAATAGCCTTTGCATGAGATTCAGCTAACTGCTTTTGTTTTTCTAGCTCGGCCTGCATCTCAGCCAGTTTTTTCCTCTCTTCCTCCTTAAGTCTTTCCGCAGCTTTCTGTATTAGTCAAGGTAAATAGTAGGGGAAAATAGAGACAAAGTTAAGCATTTAGGAGTTAGATATTACAGACACATGTAAGTACATATAAATGTAAGTACATGGAGAAAGTTACACAGAATTATGCTAATCAGAAAAACTACTTATGTAGCTACAGAACATTTATGAAGGATAATATAAGTCACAATGTATGGTACACAGAATGAGACACAATCACTTCACAAAACAACATTATAGCTGGAAAAATCACATGGCTTCATGCTAATGAGGTGTTATCACTGAATATGGCTATTTAACTAAACAAAACCTTGATATTATTTGTAGATTCATAAGAT
>CAIGQZ010032086.1:681204-732620 GCA_903798205.1 Danio tinwini | reverse complement strand
CTGTTTCCACTGTCAAAAGGCGTACCGAACCAAACCGTATCACTTTTTCAGCACCCTTTCGAAAGGGTACCAAACACGAGAAAGGGTACCAAAATGGTCCCAAAGCGGAGCTAGACGCACAGCTGAATGCTATTGGTTTACAAAGATATGCCACGAGCTCATGCAACAAGCCAGAATGAAAACAAAGGAGCCGCCATGTTTTCATACACAGCGGAGAGATTATATATACATATAATAACATAATAACGAGCCCTGTTCAATCTGGGCTCAAATGAACATTGTCATCGTCTTGATGAACAGCCACGAAGCCAAAAAAAAAGAGCAGATTTTTACCCGTTGCCCCGTAGTTTTTACGAGCCAGTCTGAAGCGTAAGCGATTTTGCTTTTTTGCTTGCGCGTCTATATCTGAAATAACAAACTTCTTGAGCTGATGATAATAACATGTGCTTGGTTATTGACGTGCTTTTGAAACCTGATCTTGTCAGAAACTGACAAACGCGAGAGTGACGCGCCAAAAATCAAAAGAAGAAGCCGGAAAAAAAGGAGCACGTTATTTTTTCAGCAAACGTGAACAAACTGCCATGTTTAACTATTATCATCACCTTTTGGACTATTATGAACTCCAAATGATGGAATTACTTTTTAACAAGAGGCTACACGTGCTGCTGAAGATTACAGACACATTTAATCATGAGAGGTCTGCACTGACTATGGGCTCTATTTCCTGCAGTTTTGAACCTAAATAAGGACTAAAGGTATGCTGTGTGTAGTTTTTTTGTTATTGGTAACATATCGGAGACTGTAATGGTCTGTATGTGTTCATATATGTTGCATTAATTTATTTATTTTATATAATAGCAGACGTTACAGTAGGCTATTTCGCACTGTCATTGATCTGCAGTTATAATCAACTCATGTTCATAGAAAAGTTAGTAATAAACATTTATACAGAAGTATTTATGTGTGTAAAGCATCTGTTTTGTGAGAAGTGCTTCTCATATGATATGTGAGCGACCCGTACAGCTTTACTTCAGACATTTTCTCGAGCGAAAATGACGTTGACTGCACCTTTCTGTCGTACACCGCACTCACCAAAAGACTACAATTTTATCAGTGGAAAAGCAAGCCTGATAAAGGTACCGTACCGTACTGTACCAGTCAGTGGAAACAAGCCATAAGTGTCCATATTGATAGCCCAAAGGTACATGTTGATACCAAAAATCTTTCTTTCTCTTGGTACTAATATGTTCCTTTGGGGTCCCAATATGGACCATTGAGGTACAAATGTAAAAGGTACCACCCCAGCTTTTCTACCGTAATTTCTGAAAGTGTGGGGATGCTCGTACAGAATAGTTGTCCTTCTTGGCAGTCATGTTAGAGTTTCTGTCGCTCCAATCGTAGTTCACTTCCTCCTCTTCTTTCTCGTTCAGCCACATCAGCTCTTTTGTGGCGGCCACAACAAACGCGTGCAGCTGATCTAGACTCCGCAGACGAGTCTTAGATGAGTTCTGTGGTGAAAAAACAAGAACAAAAGTTAGTTCTTTTTCATTAGGCTTTGTGTGACTTAGTGTGCCTTCTATATTTAAAAGCGTACCAATAGTTTGGCGTATTGAAGGTCCAGTTTGCCCAAGTATTCTCGATAGGCTCCTTTACTGACTGGAGTCAACTGATTCTGAGAGAAGAGAAATAAGATGTTGTTGTAGATGCTTGTTGATCATATAACACTAAGTGCAGTCTTAGGCTCATATAGACCATTTTGAGGGATGTAAACAAAAACAATGGTCCCAACGTATTTCCTGTTTAACATTTTTAATTTCTATAGCTTCTGAAAATCCAAAAAGAGCCACATATTGATAAATAATGTTATGATAGCTGTTTTAACATTAAGTTATGATTGAATTGCCTCTTGTTACAGTTATCAAATACAGTAGTTTGATAACAAGCAGGAAATGTTCATGGGCCAATGACATCACTGCATTGAAAAAGTCAATATGGAGTTTAATATAGCTCAAAACCCATGATTTTATTCATATATTTTATTGAGAACGGTATTGTTAGTACTCAAGGGTAGTGGCGTAGCCAGCAATCATTAGCCCTATGCCTGAAAATTATAGACCGGACCCCCTCTCTGCGACAGAATAGTGAGGAGCCTTTATGGTCTTAACACTGCCCAGCTCAGGGCCCCCTCACATGCCAGGGCCCTATGCACACTGTTTCACAACCCCTTTCCCTCAAGTAGCAACACCCCTGCTCAAGTGTACAGTATGCTCTACAAGTTTTAACACCAATACAATTTTATTTTCTTTTTTTAAAGAGATAAATAATTTTATTTAGCATGGACTCATTAAATTGGACACATTAAATCAAGACAATCATAATGTTACACAAAGACTTCTATTTCATATAAATGCTCTACTCATCACTTAATCTTGAAAAAACTATTCAAACTTTCAAAATGTAAACGTCTTTAATCCGAATAGTATTGCATATCATGTTTACAAGCCTTTTTGCACTATATACTGTTTTACATCTGCACAACTCTGGTTTGCACTCATTGCCATATGCCTTTAACTGAAATTGTATTGCTCACATTTTATTTTTTAACGTATATTTTTAGATTACATCTTATGTATATGTATATATATTGTTTATGTATATATTTTTAGACTACATTCTATATAATTGTATTTATTGTAAATTCTTTCTAAAACACTAGTTTTTGTGTTTTGTATTAATATTATATGTTAGGCACCTAGGGTCTAAGAGTAACGGAATTTCGATTCTCTGTATGTCCTGTACATGTGGTTGAATTGACAATAAAGCTGACTTTGACTTTGATATAAAGTCAATATCGTTTTTTTTGTTTGTGTATAGACAAACTCAATTGGGCTATTTACAGTATTTATTTTTTAAATTTAACTTACTTTTTATGACTGTGTTAGTATATATTTCACACATTGAATGTTGGGCCATTTTTAGAGTGTATTCAGCTTAAAGTGCAATTTAAATACTTGAGAATGTTAATTAGGTTAACTAGGCAAGATACGTTATTTAGGCAAGTCAGAAGTTTGTTCTGTGGTCAATAAAGAAGAAAAAAAAATCTTATGGGGCTAATGACCTTTATTGACCTTATTTTTTTTTCTAAAAATGAAAAACTTTCTTCAGAAAATAAAAAATAAAAGGCAATACAATGAAAAATTCCTTGCTCTGTTAAACGTCACCTAATATATTTGAAAAATAATTAAAATGTCACAAGAGTGGTAGGAATTTAAAATAATTATAATGATTTCTAAGAAAGCTGCTTCACAGAAAAGATCCATTAAATAGTCATTAAAATGGCTTAAAAATAAAATAATAATATTATAAACAATTAGGCACATTTACTTCATCAGCCCGTGCGCGATCAATCTTGTATTTGAATTCTTCAATAGACTGATGAAGGCCTCGATGGCTGCCGAGCTGGGACTCCACCGAGGGAAGATCTTCACCCCACTCTGCTCCTTCAATGCGCCTCTGGTTCTCCTCCACCCAGGACAGCAGGTCCTGAATGTACTTGAGGGTGACCTCGTCCAGTTCAGGTCTGACTCTCTGAGGAGACTGCTGTAATGTCTGGACGTGGGAGATCTGGGTCATGGGCACCTGGGTCATGGGCACCTGTGACACCGTCACGCCTGACTTCAGACGCAGATTAAACTCACTGCGCAGGTTAACCAGACGCTCGTGGAGACGGTACACTCTGAAAGACAAAGAGAAAACTGCATTGTAATAACTTAAAGCAGAAAATAGAGCTCTTTAATCCAAGACAAGAATATTTAATGTCAAACAATTATAGAAACAGAAACTATTAAAGTTGTCATAAAAACGCAGTAATTTAATAATTAATTAATGTATGAATATAGCATTTTAATTTAATTAATATTTTCTGTAAAGGTTTCTTTTTTGTTGTTTTATAAGCAGATTTAATGTTTTAGTACAGCCTTATAGAAATTGCAATTTTCTCAGGTGACTCAAATAAATATAAAATTGAAAATAAAATGAATTTATATTTGAACAGGGCGGCGCAGTGGCACAGTGCGTAGTGCTGTCACCTCACAGCAAGAAGGTCACTGGTTTGAGCCTCGGCTGGGTCAGTTGGCATTTCTGTATGAAGTTTGCATGTTCTTCCCGTGTTGGCAAAGGTTTCCTCTGGGTGCTCCAGCTTCCCCCACAAGGCCAAAGAAATGCGCTATAGGTGAATAGGGTAAGCTAAATTGTCTGTAGTGTATATGTGTGAATGAGAGTGTGTATGGGTGTTTCCCAGTGATGGTTTGCAAGCTGAAAGGGCAACTACTGCATAAAACATATGCCGGAGAAGTTGGCGGTTCATTCCGCTGTGGTGACCCCTGATTAATAAAGAGACTAAGCCAAAAAGAAAATGAATAAATAAATGAATATTTGAACATATAGATATTTAAATTATTTAAATTGCTATTTTATTAAATTGCATATTTTCTATATTGTACCATTTTATGATTATCATCATCATCATCATCATCATCATCATTATCATCATCATCATCAAGGCATTAAGAAATTAGTAGTAGAAACTTTTAAACAATTGTCAGGGGGGTTGGGTGGTTCGAAAGACCCACCCCTCACTGACAAAGATCCAGAATCTGTCCCTGTACATGACCTATCAAAAAAGTGTTGGCTGTCACTTCGGTGTGACTGAAGCTAATCAGTTTTGGCCAACGCAAACAATTATTTTTCATGAGTCCAACATCCAGCTGTGCAAAAAACATACAGTCTGGTGTAAGAAAAGTCATCTTTCGATACTGTATTGTTTTTAAATTACTCTTAAATGTACATTTCACAAGTAACTTTTATTCTAAATCTTGGACCGTAATCTTGAACCAAAAAAATTCCAATAAAAAGGTGTTAAGCACCAAAAATGGCCAAAAATATGATATAATAAATTTTTGTATAAAAAAAACAAGGTATTTATTTATAATCTTTGGAATAAATTTTTTAACTAATCTTTGGTACATCAAAAAGTGTAGCTATGATGACCACCCAACAAGCTACTCGGCTAAAAATAGTGCTTAAAATGTTACTAAAATGCAGAATTTAAATCTCTCAACTAAATAAAAAAAGGCAAATAACTGCAAAAAAGTCCACTTTTTAGAAAAAAAGAACCAATTCTTTCACGAGGCTAGCTACGGGCCTGGTTATAGTTAAGAAAAAAGGGCACTTTTTAAATCTAAAAATACTTAATTTCCTTACCTACTTAAACATATTTAAGTAACATAAAAAAACTGCATTTGTCCTAAAAAATAAAACAATAATACATTTTTTTCAAGAATTCCATAATTCCGTAATTCCAATATTTTTTTCTAAAAAAACAACAACAATAATTAATAAATAAAACAAACAAACAAACAAACAAATAAATAAGAAAAAACAAAGTTATGAGTGAATGAATAAATAAGTGAATGAATAATAATAGATATAAAATCTAATTTAATTTAATAACTAAATAAAATTTAATTGCTATTTACTGCTTAATTGCTATTTAATATGGTTTTGTTATCAATGGTATCTATTTTAATGGTATAAAGAGCTTTACAGAAAACCTACAAATCATGGCTAGGAACATTTTTTAAAAAGATTTAACTTGGACAATTGAAATATTTTCCAGGTGACAGGAAAAATGCAAAAAAAAACAACAACTTTTTTGTTGTTAAAAAAATAAACAAAAAAATAAATAAACAAAAGTACAACATTCATATTATATATAAGATTTAATTGACACCAGATTTCTTGATAGTGATACTATATTATCCTACTGACCGCCTGTACATCTGTTCAGCCTGTAGATGGCGCCCATCTTTCAGTAATTGCACATCATTAAACAGGTAACGGATCATGTTTTCAGCCTTGTTCAGATCTGTCTCAATGTCAGACGCATGCTGGATAGGCTTTCCTGCGCTCAGCAGACGGATGTCCTGCAACACAAAAACAATCACAATGCTGTCGGCTTACTTTTAACTTCTCAAAAACAAAACAAAAAAGCTTCAAATCTCACCGTTTGTAACAGTGTTTCCACCTGGTTGAGCTGTTCCTCACACACGCCTGACTCCATTTGTACTTTACTCACTATTCTCTGCAGACGCTCCAACCTGAAGAAACCCACACACACAATTCACATCAATTAAAACAGCTCTGAAATCTTTAGACGATAATGACTGGACAAAGGCATAGAACATACAAGCCATTAGAAACTAAAAAAGTCAACCGAATCACTCACACCCTCCTCTCACGGAGCAGATACTCCAGTCCATGGCTGTCATTCATAAATGCCATGATAAATAATCCTACTAACACTAAATCCAAGCCCAGAGAGTTTTAATTTTCCCACAGAGGAGGCTCACAGAATGGGCTGCTGGTGTTTAGAAGTGCTGCTGGAACTGATCAGACGCATAAAAACTGTGCAGAGCAGAGGCCAGCCTGTCTTGTGACAAACCTTTATTAAAGTGATGCCTTGTTTGCTTGTTCAAAATGCTGTTTAATAACATTTATTTTGTCATGGTAACAGCTGGAATCTGTAATGAGTATTCTGTAAGGATAGCAAAAAAGGGTAGTTGTAAAGGGATAGTTTGACTAAAATGTAATTTCCGTCATCGTTCATATTGTTACAAAACCATAAGAAATGTATTTGCTATCAGAACACAAAATAAGATTAAAAAAATTAGCCCAAACTAAACAATTGGTGAATAAAAGTCATAACAAAAATCACAAATCACACATCATGAAGGGATCTAGCATTTTTTAACTCTTTACTAATATTTTGAAGCATTCGATTTGTGGGTGAACAGACAGAAATCTTGTGGGTGAATAGACGGACGAAAAATATTTTAGATTTGATTCAAATGTCTTCAAATGTGTTCTAAAGATTAATTGAATTATTATGGAACATAACATGAGGGTAAATAAATAATGTCAGAATTACAATTTTAGGCTAAACTAAGCTTTTAGTCAGTAAAATATTAGTAGTCTTCAAAACCTGACCGTTATCAATTAGTATGCCTGAGGTTTCTTCATGAAGTAAAATGTCTTTGTAATGAGTTACAAGTATTCAACTGGATGATTGTACACTGTAAAAAATAGTAAAAACTATTTGTAAAATTAAAAAACATAATCCCCACAACCTAATTTTTGTTGTTGTTGTATTCTGATAAAATAACTTACCATTCAAATCAAATGTCAAAATAACATTTATTTTTGAATCAATATTAAACCTAACTTAAACAATCTAGGTAATAAATTTGCTCAAGTTAATTTGACTACTTCTTAAGTTGTTAACTGGGAAAAACAAAAGAACCTGAATCGATATGCTATTTAAACAGGGGTAAATTTGTCATTTATTTAGTATTTAACAAGAAATTAGTCGTTAACCCAACCTGACTACTAAAAAAGGCAAGGTACAAACATATTTACACATAAAAACAAAGGATTTTTGTACAATTAAACAAAGAAAAGGTTAATTTCAATCCCGTGGTTCTGGTGACATGCAAAATTCATATGCAGGAAGTAAAAAACTGAATGGGAGACAGAGAAAAGTCCATATTTTTGCGATTTATATCATATTTTAAAGGAGATATAAATAGAAAATAAGCACATATGTTGGCCATGATCCTTATATCATGAAAAGGGCAGAGTGTTCTACTAAACTGAAATATATTTGCCTGTCATTGAGGCGGTAGATAGCCTACTGTATAATCTATTACGTTACATGAAAAAATACTAGAGTAAATACTATAGTGTTTGGAAGCATACTACAGATAATTGAACTGTCGTAGCAATTATATTGTTGCTGGGGTACAACGGAACTTGAATAAACAAATTATTCAATAGGCTTCAGTTTTATACAAATTATACACCATTACAATACACCACAGTTTACACTAACTTTACAGTATTTATTACAGAGTACTATGCTACATGTTTATTATAAATTACTATAGTTTTTCACTATGCAGATACCTGCCAGACATCACAAAATAACAGATGAAAACATACAAAAGTGTGGACGCATCGTCTACATTATTATTTATTTAATTTTGTAAGAGGAAAAGTGCTTCACAATAAAAGCCGTCTAGATTTGTCGCAAGGGTTGCATTTCTTTTTTGTTCTGTCGATGAACTTACCATCAACAAACATTCACCACTGCTGCACATATAGACATTAGCGTTATGGTTGTTTATTCTGACAAACACCAGTAAAGACTTGGATTATTGCAAAAAGAGACAGAGATTTAATTGCAGCGATTACATGGCAGGGTACCTTATTTATTCTCCTGGATATTGTATAAGTCTGGTGGTGTTTGTATCTGATTTTTTTATAACACGTTAACATATTTATACACATAGCTAAGCCTGTAATATTTATTAATGCTTTCAAATGAATTATCGCGTTTAAAAAGGTTTGTACACATGGATGTATTGAAAAAATGTTGATTACATGCCACCTTTTCTTCCATTTTTGAGCCAGTTTCTTGAACTTTCCCCCCTTTATGAGCAAATACTTTTGGAAGTCCATAAAAAGCTGTTCGACTTATATTGGTCGATTTAAACAATTATAAACAACATAAAACAAAAACATTTTGATGTTCTGATAGTGATTCGTATGTAGAAGAATCACTTCCTGGCCTCCTTCTGAATTGCGCGCATCATCAATGACGTCACGTGAAAACAACCTATTCTCCAGGAACCCAATAGAAGTCAATACACAAATTTCCTACCGTTCAAACTCAGAGCGCAACAGTTTCTCTCGCTCCAGAATGGCCACATGCAGACGGCCCCACTCCTTCTCCACATCAATGGGATGGTAACCGGGGGGAACCTTGACCTGACCTGCCTGCACAGCACTCTGGTGCCAAACAAAACCAATGCATAAAGTCAAATCTCTGTAAAGCATGCTTTAAAAAAACCTAAAGTGTCATGTAAAAGTCTGAAACGGTTTGCTCTACATGCATAAAATTACATTACTGTGGCAAATTTACCTCAAAAGACTTGTAAATGAGCTTGGAGCGATTTTTGTCAGTCTCCTTAGCTGGTAGTTCAGTTTCCTTGAACTTCAGAAACTGGCGCCAAAGGACCTACAACAGAATAAGAAAGAGAAATTAACTTTTCACAGTTCACCAATTCATTGGTTTTTAAATAGTTTGGAATACATTTCTAAAGTATTTATTGCCACAAAATAATACTTTGATACATTTTACAACACATCCAGATTTTAGGATTACAAACTTCAATGACTTTACCTAAACATAATTTCACATGGTAATATTCACATGCATCATTATTATTGCCAAGAATCATGGGACTAACCTCGATCTCCTCATAGCTGGAGGGAAACTTGCGTTCCTCAAACACAATAACATGATGTCTGATCCACTGCAGTAACATGGTCACCAGCTCATAATATTCCTGCCAGCGCAACTCCAGCTCCTGTGCACAACACAAAAATGTATAGGAATCATCAGCAATTGCAATATGAATTGGCCATGACTGTCAAAATGATATGTTAATTAGCTGATGCTTATAGCTTTCAATTTATGGTTGCTTTCTTATTGTTTTTTTTTTTTTTTATTGCATTATGGGACAATGGAAACTCCACAATTAATGTTGATGTATAAAGTTTTAACAAGGAGATTTAATTGCACTTTTTAGTAGTTTTAAATGTATCATCTGAGTTGGTCCTTTATAATATGGTACAAAAACGTTGGTAATGAAAGAATCTGTGGACAATTTTTGCTATTTCTGCTGAGAATTTTGTTAAAAATCTGTGGATTTATGCGAAATGATTTTGAGAGTATCATAACTAAAAACCTAATATATGAAATTTAAAACAATACATTTTTAACTATTATTTAATTTTTACAATGCAAATCCAATTAGATCAACTTTAGTCACAAGTCCTTCATATAATATATCTAGTAAAAGACAGAAAATATTACTCTACAAACTCTATTGTAAATAAATCATATAAACATTTTAATATTAGTCAATAATTACACTGAAATTAATTAAAAAACTGAGGAAATATAAATTTGCACACATTTACTCAAGTAAAAAAACAAAACCAACGATGGGTTAAAAAACTGAGGGAATTTGCAGAATTCTGCACATGCAGATTCCGTGTGGGCATAGTAATGAGTTACCAGTACCTTTTCTGTTATTGTACGAATTCATTTCTTTAAAAAATAACATTTTAAAATATTACCAATATATAATTTTAAACTGCTAGATATGTCAATACAGATCACTTTGTTGTACATCAACATTAAACGTTGCCAGGTAGAGATCAAGGTTCTAAAACACATATCCAAAGTGTAAATAAACAGAACACACCCTTATTTACATGATATGAAAACTGTTAATTTACAGATATTTTGTATTTTCAAAACACCCACGTTGGCCTTGACTCCATCACGGGCGTCAGGGACTCTTGGCATGACATCATACAAAGAGGACACATATGTGATGATGGACTTCTCATCTGGGTGTGGCACATCCACATCTGCAGAAGGAGAGAGAAAAAACAACATTAATATACAGTTGAAGTTAAAATTATTAGACCCCCCCACCCCTGAATCTTTTTTCTTTTTAAACTATTTTCCAAATGATGTTTAACAGAGCAAGGAAATGTTCACAGTATGTCTGATAATGTTTTTCTTCTGGAGAATATATTTTTGACATTTATTTGTTTTATTTCGGCTAGAATAAAAGCAGTTTTTAATTTTTTAAACACCATTTTAAGGTCAAAATTATTAGCCCCTACAGAACAAACCTACAGAAATTATACAATAACTTGCCTAATTACCCTAACCTGCTTAGTTAACCTAATTAACCTAGTTAAGCCTTTAAATGTCACTTTAAGCTGTATAGAAGTGTCTTGAAAAATATCTAGTCAAATATTATTTACTGTCATCATGGCAAAGATAAAATAAATCAGTTATTAGAGTTACGTTATTAAAACTGTTATGATTAGAAATGAAAAATTGGGGAAAAATAAACAGGGGGGCTAATAATTCAGGGGGGCTAATAATTCTGACTTCAACTGTACATACAATACTGTTCAAATTTTATTTTTATTTATGTTTTGGGCTAATTTAATAAAAAATACAGTGAATAACTTACTAAAGGTCTGTTGAAACCAAAATGATAGCTATCAAAATAAATATATTAGCATCCATACAAATGTATGATAACATTCTTATGTTAAGAGTGCAGATTCATTATGTATGATAAGCTTTTATTACGTTATGGATGGATGTCATAGATTATGATTGTCTGTCAACGTATTTTTCACTCAACGGCTGGAAAACAATACTCTAAAATCATTTCTCTGCAATGTTATCATTATAAGTGTGGTGTGGACTTGGCATTTTTACTTTTTAATTTGGAACAACTCATGCAATTATATATTTATTGTTATATTTTTCCAATTTGTCTTTTAACAGATAATTACATTTTTGTGCTAGAATAAAAAATGCATGTGCATCAAATCCATTAAGATTCCCTAAGATCTCCAATATTTATCATGATTAGTATGAATGAAAACTCTTTGAATGAACATCCAGAGGGCTCTTCTCCCTGTGTTTACCTTCAGGATCCAGCAAGCGTGTGACGCCCAAGTCTCTCTCTGCTATGCTGAAGGCCTGCTCCAGATTCTCCAGGTTGGTCTGTCTGTACACCTTATTCATGTCAATCAAATTGGGCCTACAATGAAAAACAGTAAACAAAATTATTCATTAAAGATGTGTACTAACAGAAATATGATTGTGAAAAGGAACAAAGATCAGAAACAAACATTCTTCTGAACTGATTATAACCAGCCTGTTTTAAAATTGAATTGAAACACTGATACTGCAGTTCACTAGAAACATGTATACACTGTTAATAAAGTAATTTCCATGTTATCAAACAAAAAAACTATGAACTATAAACCTTTACAAAATTCTCTGGGATCTCATTTGCATGCATACTTTACAGATTATATGTTTAACTGCTTGGCCAAACCTGGAGGCTATGTAAACATTGGTGCCAGTGTCTGGGCAGGTGAAGGCAAGATGGATTCCTCTTCACAGGATTTAAATAAAAGCCTCTGTATTATGTGACTAACTACTGCCAAAAAACAATTACAGCTCAATATTGCAGTGTATGCGCACACAGGCTCTGCAGTCTCCTGAGGACATGTAAAGGTCCAGCAAATAAAAATATTTTTTATAGTGTACACTTGCAAATATATATATATATATATATATATATATATATATATATATATATATATTTAAAACAGAACACACAAAGTCAGATGGCAAATCTGAACAAAATATCTAAAAGCAGAGCACTCATACGGCTGATGGACTGTCTGGCTGAGCAGGTAGCATGGCTGGCTCCAGGGAAGCTCGGCATCCGAAACAAACACCTTCCTGTAAGAAAACCCATCTCTGCTTAGGTTGGAAAGCCTTCGCTCTATGCCGTGTTCAAGATCTCCGCTTTGGGATCCACCACTGGAGCGGGCACCAGGGCTGATGGACCCCTGACCTGAATCAAAGGAAGCCTCTGATGGCACATCTTCACACAGCATGACCACCCGGTCCTCCAGGTCACTGACCGATCCATGGCTGGAGGAGCTGCTGCGACTCTTCTTAGAGCGGAACTTCTTGAAACTGAACATCGTGTAGTGTGGAACGAATCAATTTCCCATTCTTTGAAACATATGAATTCAGATCCAGTGCTCTTGCTCAGTAAATCAGCGGTTAGCTGGTTTCACAGTCCAGAAAAAAAACACCTCCATTTTGTGTCACGTTGCATTAAGTTTTGAAAACCTTAAGTCCGATGTGCCCTGTTGACTGTCCCGTTGGCATACTACAGTATGTTGTAAATAAAATGTTCTGATCTAGGTTTCAGGAGAGAGGGAAGATAACCTGCTCCTTATTTGTTCAAATCTCAGAGTACTCTGGAAGGTAATACTGTGAACCTGAGCTATGCAGCTGCTCGATGAATGATATAAACACACCCTCTGGGAATCCTTTTAGATCCAACACGCCCTCATCACACAATTCAGCTTTCAAACTCTTCTGGCAATTCAAGCATACTTGAACTTAATCCTGCATGATTTGACGTGAAAGCAGGTGAATGTGTTTGGGTTGAGATGTTTTCGTGTCAAGTTTAAAATAGGTCAGCGAGTGTCAAGAGTACCATATTTGGCGGCAAATTGTGTAGGTTAGTAGAGGGGCTCCCAAACTTTTTAGCCCGCGACCCCCAAAATAACAATATCAGTGGCTCGTGACCCCCATTATTTTCGGAAACGGTTACAATCATACAAATGTTGCACGCAATGGCTCACACACACACACCAATAGGCCTACTGTAAATAAACACAAGCATATTAACAACACAAAAAAGTGCAACAGTCTAACAACCATATTATTTATTTATTTCCATCATTACTTAATATTAATCTCATATAATGAGACTGGTGGGCACAATGTTTAAGTTACATCACAAGTCTTTTCTTGGTTTAATTTTGGAGACCGCCACTGGAAGATCATCCTCCATGTTCAATCGACGCTTGTATTTATTGTAAATGTACGGGAGTGCTATAAAGGTGTCTGAAAGTTTAGGCTGATGCGAAAAATCGATCTGCTGCAACTGACTCATTAATCTAACATAAAATCCCCAGGGGCCTGCAATTCAATGGGGGAAAAAATCGAAAGGCTGATGATTTTTTATTTGTACAGTATGTTGTATCTTTAAAGCAACTATTTTTGTCTTCTGAAGGTTATGGTTTAACAATGGTCATTTTAAAAGTTTATTCAAATTTATTAGATCTTTGGAAATCATCAAGCGACCCCCTCTCATTGTCCCGCGACCCCCACTTTGGGAACTACTGGATTTGAGTGTCATTTGCATTAGTGCATTTTTATTAAAAAAAAAATTTTTTGTCTGTTTTGTAAAAGCTATCTTCATCCACACTATATAGCCTAAAATGCATGATAAGTGACTATTCATGTTCAAGGAACTTGATGAATCAGCAAATGGTATGCAATAGTGCAAAAGACCAATCAAAGAGTGACTGTGGATAGCCATGCCTCCATTTTCAAGTTTGTGTTTCAGACTGTTTACACTGAAATAAAACACTGATTTTTCAAAATTAGAACGGGGTCTTTGTTCGTTTTTTGTGGGTTGAAGGTTAATGTGGATACAAGGCATAACCATGACAAAATATACAGTTGAAGTCAGAATTATTAGCCCCCTTGTTTATTTTTTCCCCCAATTATTATTTAACGGAGGGACAATTTTTTTCAACATTTCTAAACATAATAGTTTTAATAACTCACTTCTAATAACTGATTTATTTTATCTTTGCCATGATGACAGTAAATAATATTTGACTAGATATTTTTCAAGACACTTCTATACAGCTTAAAGTGACATTTAAAGGCTTAACTAGGTTAATTAGGTTAACTAGGCAGGTTAGGGTAATTAGGCAAGTTCATGTATAACGATGGTTTGTTCTGTAGACTACGGAAAAATATATAGCTTAAAGGGCTAATAATATTGACCTTAAAATGGCTTTTAAAAAATAAAAAACTGCTTTTATTTTAGCCGAAATAAAACAAATAAGACTTTCTCTAGAAGAAAAAAACATTATCAGGCATACTGTGTACTCTGTTAAACATCATTTGAGAAATATTGAAAAAGAAAAAAATTTATAAATTAAAGAACAACTTCACAACTGTATGTGTTTAAAAATGCTGTTTACACTAGTGAGTTTTCATTTTAAAACAGCGTTTGGGAATAAAAAACGTACAGATTGGTGTTTTTATTGCATTTTAGAGAAACAATCTCCATCCACAAGATTATTTTAGTAAATAAAAACTAAGAATAAAACTATTGGTCAAAATACTTTTTCGTTAAATGACAATTTAACGAAACAATAAATGGACCTAACACCTAAACAAACTGTCACTGAAAAAATAACTGAAATATAATAATAACTAGCAAAAACAATAATCACTTTTAAAATTAATAAGCATTCATTCTGAAGTGGGAAATCTGACTTGCAGCTCTTTAGAGAAATACCCGATGGCGCTTTTACAGACAAACACATTTTCCACAGTACATTTGCCAACAAATGTAAACTTGGCATGTTTAACTACAAACAAGATCTTTAATATGAAGAAGATTGTCTTAATTATTTTTACTTGTATTTGTTTAAGTTGCATTTGTATGGTTCTGGGTTCCGTGTCTGTTTAAACTATTATTTAATTTTTTTATCACTAACAGGTTTGCACAAGAGTTAATGTAAGCTTTGTAAACTTTGCTTTGGTCTGTACTGGATGTCTTACTAACAAGTACTAATAAAAACTAAAACTCCCAAAACTAACTAAAACTAAACTGAAATGTACAGCACATTTTAAAATAGCATTGAAATAAATATTCATATAAACTATAATAACTTTGGTCCACACTACATCATTCACGCTCACTGAGTATACGCATAAGCTTGCAGTCTAATGCTTTTGTAATAGTCATAAGAGGGACGAATTAGGGAACATTATGCAATAGTCCAGAAGACCAGAAGAAATGCATACACCTGCATTTCCAAAGTAAAACAGGGTCTTTGAAGAAACACATGAGTCTAAACGGCAACTAAACGAGGTCAGTCTACCTGTAACATGACAGATCTTGTTTCTTGTCAAACAGCACTTGGTAAAAGGCAGGAATTGCGGTGTAAATTATAGATTTGACAAGTGGCAGAAGGGGTCTGTGATTGACAAGGTAGAGAAGCTAGCAAGTCTGGAGATGAACTTCATAAACAGGCTTGTTCCAAAAATAGACGTCTAGATGTCAAGTATGTCTCACTTCATTGCACTAGGATTACTACATAACTATTTATTTACAGTTGAAGTCAGAATTATTAGCCCCCCAGTATATTATTTTCCCCAATTTCTTTTTAAAGAAGAGAAGATTGTTTTCAACACATTTATTAACAAGTTTGAATAACTAATTTCTAATAACTGATTTCTTTTATCTTTGCTATGATGACAGTACATAATATTTGACTAGATATTTTTCAAGACACTAGTATTCAGCTTAAAGTGCAATTTAAAGGCTTAACTAGGTTAATTAGGTTCATTAAGCGAGTTAGGGTAATTAGGCAAATCATTGTATAACAGTGGATTGTTCTGTAGACAATCAAAAAAAGATATTGCTTAAGGGGGGTAATAATATTGATCTTAAAATGGTTTAAATTTTTAAAAACTAAGGATAAGTTTGGGCTTACCAATAAAGATTTTTTTAGATATCTACTGCTAAGAGATTATTATAATAAAAAAGTAAAATCAGAATAAACAATATCTCATCACTCACTAAAACAAATGCATATAACTACACGACATCAACATGAATCTCCTCGGTTTATGTGGTGTTGATGAGTCATCATGGGTCCCAATCCACACTATATGTAAAAGTAATATGGGATAAAGATTAAAGACTAAAATTTCAGAAGAAGACTGGTATGATACGTGGGAAATACACCAAACTATCACTAGTTCACAAGTTTGGAGGGGATTTTCCTGGAAATGCCAATAACACCAAAGGTTAAAAGCAAACAGACCTCCAAGCAACAAATGTGCTGGAGACAGTGTGGGTTGGCAGAAGCAGATCATACCCATATATTCTGGAGCTGTGGGAAAATGTAACCGTTTTGGGATGATGTGCAGAATGTTATTTCTGAGGTGTTTGGACACAGGGTTCCTAGGGCTGGACTATTTTTGTTTATGGGAGATATTAAGGACATTGTCCCCAGAGATGACCAATACTTGTGTAAGATTCTTCTTGTGGCATGCAAAAAGACTAGAACAAGGAACTGGCTTAAAGACTCAACGTTGAAACATAAGCAGTGGTTTGAGATAATTAAAGAAATTCATGTAATGGAAAAATTGACATTTACGTTGAGGATGGAAACGGATATTTTCAGGAGAGTTAGAAAAAATGGCTGATATATAGGGAATGTAAAGACATCCATAATTAAGTAAAAGGTAATTGGAAGAGCTATAACAATCTTATGCATGTGGCTTTTTTTCTTTTTTTTAACTCTTTTTACATGCAAGTTTATGGGCCCTATTTTAACGATCTAGGTGCAAAGTCTAAAGTGCAGGGCGCAAAAGCATTAAGGGCGTATAAGAATCCACTTTTACTATTTTAAGGATGAAAAAATACACTCTGCGCCACGGCGCAAGGTCTAACAGGGTTTAGCTTATTCTCTGAATGAGTTATAGGTGTTTTGAGAATAAACCAATTAGAGTCTCATCTCCCATTCCCCGTTAAGAGTCAGTTGCGTCCCGTCATGGCGCATTTGCTATTTACATGGTGGACTTTGTATGTGGAAAAAGTGAATGCTTCATTAGCGAGAAAACAGTCAAACAGACCATCTGCAGAGCGAGAATGAGAGATGGGCCTCCTCCAATCGGCCTTTACTTTCACTTTTTACTTTCTCTCTTTCGTGGATAAGGAAATTGTGTTGTACGCAGACATGCATTAGCCTATATAATTAATTTTGTTTGTTAAGCGCAAAGATTTGTTTTGAAACTATTTCGAAAATAGAATTTATATATATATCCAAATACACAAGCTATGCCCCATATGGTCTAAAACCTGACAGTTGGACAAATCTATGCTTGTTTTTAATGAAACAAATTAAATATGCATATAATAAATAATAATGCTAATAATAACATTATACAAATGCAAGTTGTCATGAATAAACTAAAAAAAGAGATGAGGAAGGCATGGCAGTGGTTTTTATATTTATGTAAAAATTTATAATTATTGTAATATTTTCATCCTTTAGTTCTTTTTTATTTGTAAAGATATTTGCATATTGCTCTACCTCCTGTGTGCTCTGCGCTGGACTTTAGATCTGCTCTCAACTGGTCCATTGCGCAGTCTATTTTAGTTCCTCAAAATAGCAGCGCACCAGCAATGTGCCTTAACACACTTCCTTTTTATGCACATATGAGCGCAAATGCATTAGCTATATAAACAGCGTGACACGTCAAAATGACACTTGCGTAGAGCTGAAACTAGCAAATAACATTTGTTTCATGCCTTGCGCCGCATTGTGCCGGGTGTATGATAGGGCCCTATGTGTGTATATACAGTATAGGTATTTATGTATGTGCATATTGATATATGTATTTATGTAATGATATATGGCAGCATGTTTTTCTTTTCTTTTTATTTATTTATTAATAATTTTTTTTTGTTGAATTATTGTTTTGTATTTTAAAAAATAAACTAAATAAAAATAAAAGTTATATAAAATATATACATGCATACCTGTGTTTATGGATGATGGCGTTGAAGAGCTTGCCATTTCTCCAGCTGGTGGTGAAGTTGTCACAGCGCAGGCCCTGGTAGCCCTCCACCATCCGCTGAGACCACAAGAGCAGCTTCTCCTTGGCCGTCATGTCATCTGACTGGCCGTTCACCTGGATGTCGGAGATCTGGTGGAGCAATGGAGGACAGAGCAAAACAATGTGGTTTAGTTAAATCATGTATTGTATTGTATAAAATACAAATATTAAACATATTTTAGAAACTATTACTACTGTTACATTAAAGATTTATACTATTTTTATTTTGTAACTTATTTTTTATGTGAAATAAAAAAAGAGTCAACATAATGTAATTTTTATTGTTTCAATTACACAAATATGAAAAGAAATAACAACTAAATATATATAGTTAAACTATAACTGCCAAAATAGTAACAGAGTAAAAACTAAAAACACATTTGACTAACTACAACTGTTATAGTAAAATGTAATGATATTTTTGGACAGGTTTTTAGTACATTTGTGCATAATATTGTGATTTACATTATTTGTGCATAATTTAGTGATTTGTGCACGATGAATTGATTTACAACTATGTATTTATTACAGTTGCAATACGACAAATTATTAATTATTATAAGAAAAAAACTGGATGTTGCAGATATATTAAGATAATATATTAAAATACAGTATATTAAGTGAATATGGTTTTGATAAATAAATGATGTGCAATCTGAATTAGACTTAACATATTTAATTGACTGAATATAACTGTCATGATAAAATAACTAAACTGCAAACAATGCAAATATGGTTTTAATAAAACAAAGTATGCATTGCTCAGACTTAACACATTTAGAAACTCTAAATAAAAGTATTAAAGAAACCAAATTTTTTGAAACAATAGGGAAAATAGATGTAGAAGCTACAACTACAGCTTAAACGAAAGCAAAATATATTTTAGAATGAAGTAGAAATTGTGCCTTCTAAAACAACAGTGTAAAGTTAATAGAAATAATAACAAAAACAATCATATTAAAAATAAAAACATAACCAACATATTGCGTCTGTAGAATATTATAAAATATTTATATTTCTGGCTAAATGCACAGTTAGTAATATAGTAAATCCAATGTTTAACTCTTTCAAGTGATTTTTTTATCTTACAGTTGAAAATGTGCATTAACATCTTACATTTTCAAACAATGTAAAAAAAAACAAGCCTTTAAAGGCAGTGGCGGTTCTAGTTTAAATGGCACCCTGGGCGAAACCACCCCAAACAATGTAAAGACACAACTGGAGTAGTATTCTTTTGGATGTATATTTATTATGACAATTCTATAGAATACAAAAAATATATGCTTTATAGAATTATCTGTTGTCTTAGACCCGACTCGTGGCTGAGAATTAATGTTTTTTAAGTCTTAGTTACCTCGCTGACAATTTTTTCCTCCTTTCTGCTTCATAGCCATGCTTAGTCAAAGTAACATCATCATCATATGATATAAACTTTAGTTTTGTCGACTTGCATGTCGACTCATATCAGCGTGCATGTACAGTAAACCACCGGGATCAGGAGCAGCGCGTGTGAGGCACGCGGGAATGGCTTTCTGGCACATGCATCAATTTGTTTTCACCAGCGTTGTTTCGGTTGTTCTCAACTGGTCCATTGCGCAGTCTATTTTAGTTCCTCAAAATAGCAGCGCACCAGCAATGCGCCTTAACACACTTCCTTTTTATGCACATATGAGCGCAAATGCATTTGCTATTTAAACACATAAAGATTAACAGGTTGCACATAAAGATTAATAAAGATTAACAGACTTGCAAGTGCAAAAGACGCCAAATGTAAATAGCCCCTAACATCTTTATTCTATGATAACCACTCTAAATAATACACTTGCATAAAGTAAATCTTATCTCTCAATGCTGTCATGATATGATGACAGACATTCTAACCTTAATTTTATTCTTAATAGAAGTTTTGAATGTAAATATGATGTGAGGAAGGTCAGAATGACCACTATGGTAATTGTAATAGTTACTGAATTCTAGTTCCACTGTTAATATAGCCTATACTCTCGTGTCCGTGTTAACACAGAATAAAGCGAGTGCATCGATGCCCATTCTGGCCAATCACAGACGTTTCAGTTCCGCTCCTGAACACACGGCCATTCAGCTCATGCTGATATGCTCTCTCATTGGCTGCAGCTCGTCACTACATCTGACCACACGTGGGGTCGAGTCGGCCGACTGCTCTGGAATATTTAGCATGCTAAATGATGGATTTCCGTCTGCGAGGTGTAGGCGACGCTTCAGTGAGCCTCTTTAACGAGTTGCTCAGTAGTTCACACATAAAGACTGCCGAACGCTGTGCACCCGCAGATTTTTCCCCGATCACAGCACGATCTGTCGGCGAGCTCGTTAACTTCAAAATCAGGCTCAAATCAGGCTTAAAATCATGTAGTGTAAACTAGGCATTAATTTACAAAATGAATTGCCGTCCACAAACCGGCATTAAAGTGTCTTTTTTTATAATTGTACTGACACGCGACTGTGTTGATAAAGTAAAGCTAAAGTAAATCGCTGTAACTCATTACACACATACACCGTTTTAAAAACTTTTAAACTTTTGAAACTCACTCTTGATCACATTTGATGATGATTGATGATCCTAGCAAACTGAACAGATCCATTATTCCCGGTTGCTTTGCGCACGTCCTGTCTTGTTGGTTTGATTATACGTGTTACTACGAAGACATGTTAATACGCAGCTGTCAATCAATTTGGTGAGCGGGGCAACCACACTCCTACATCAAGTTGCTGTGGGCATCAAAATGGGAGGGATTTGGAGGCTTTTTTAACTTCAGGAAATAAAAAAAGGGACTTATTGTGTTTATATCAGCTCAATATGACTGTGGACACACTATACCTGCACACAGTTCTGTCCAAACAGCTTAAAAAACATGATTTTCATCATAGGTGCCCTTTAATGCTCAGTGAAACTACGGCAGTTTATAATTGAATTTTGTCAGGAAAATATCAACAACGTTGCCAAGATACTATGGACAAACATTGTGGTTAGCAGTGATCATAAGATGCATTTATAATAAAAGGCTTGTTGAAGTTTTAGTCTGTGATTTTGCATGTGTTCGTTTCGCTGGTGACTCATCGTCAGGATTCCCCTTTGGGTAACAACCGCTCAACGGCTAAAATCAAGTTTCCTCCTATTCTAAGAGTTCTGTAGGGAAGTCTGGTCTGATTTAAACCTCTAAATCCTCATTTTAAGGATGTACTCAGTGAGTCAGATATGGAAGCAAATCCTCCACCCTCGAACGCCAGCTTTACGAGAGCCAAAGGGGTCATTTAAGGTTCCTTTCAATGCTGTATATATTTCAAAAGCTTTTGAAATACTTTTTTATTTATACTTTTTTTTTATTAATTTGTAGCACTGTAAGCTTGACTATTCAATCATGTTAGCATAGTAATCATTAGAATAAAGATTAAAAAAGTAATATATGAGAAATCTGTCAATAACTACAAAATGGCATTATCAAACAACAAAAGTTGGAAGTAAAAATGCATTTTTTTAATTATTCACTCATTTATTTAATTTCTTTTTGGCTTAGTCCCTTTATTAATCAGGGATCGCCACTGCGGAATGAACCGCCAACTTATCCAGCATATGTTTTACTCATTTTTAGCACTGTTAGCTTGACAAACTGTTAGCTTGACAATTCAATCATGTTAGCAAAGTAATCATTAGAATTAAGATTAAAGAAAAAGTATTGAAAATCTGTCAATAAGTACAAAACAGCATTATCAAACTAAACAAATGTTAATGTTTTTAAGTAAAAAATGTGTTTATAAAATTGTATAACTTATAAAACGTTTAAGATAAACCAACTGTAAGTTACTGAGATCATTGATGCATGCTTTTGGTACATTACTGTATGCTGTATATTTAAAAATTAATAATAATAATTTGTAGTACTTTACTTAAAATTTTTACCAGAGAGTTAAATTGTGTAAAATATGAACTTGTGTAGAACTTGCAAAGAACAACCACTGTACTGTCAAAATATATTTGTATATAAATATCATAACATTTTGCAATACATTTAAAAATCACTGGCTGCATCCGAAACCGCCTACTACTCAGTATGTACTGCATTTGAATTTGAACGTACTACTCGGCCGTTAGAAAAGTACGTTCTATACAATATGAATGTGAGAAGTATGAATGGAATTCGGACATACTACATCCGCCATTTTGTCATGGTCATGTGACCTACCTGCGTCAGTTACGTCAATTCACTCCCATTCATGAATTCTCTCGCGGGGCATCATGGGATAGCGCAGCGTGCATGGGATGCGCACTTCAGAATCTCACCGAAAGTAGTAAGTCATCCGGGTACTTCTCGCATACTGATTTTCGAATTCTATGAATTCGGACATACTACTCGGCTCGCATACTAATTTTAGCGTATTGTATAGTATGGAAGTGTGCGGTTTCCGACGCAACCGCTGTTTATATAGATACATTTGCAATGAATATTTTTACTTCTCAATTGTTTTTAATTTGATTGTTACTGGAAATTACAGTTCTTTCCCTTATTAAACTTTTACAGTCTTGTGACTTGAGGCCTTTGTGCAACAAGTTTTAAAATTTTGTGTGGATTTTTTGTATTTGTTATCTTAAAAATTCTGATTAATGAAATAGTAATAATAATAATAATAATAATAATAATAATAAAATTATAATAATAAACAGTATCTTCACACAGTGATTTTTGTTTTCAGAAAGGTAAGGACACACACACGCAGTGGCTCTGAATTGTCAAAACACCTCTCAATTGCTTGTTATGAAAGAGAAAAATGGAAAAAATCTAAAGCAATCCATTTTTTTTTTTTTACACAAGTGAAAGTTTCGAAGGAAGTGTGTAAATGCTATTAACACATGAGGTGTGAGGTTGTATTTATTATTTAATGTATGGAATTTTCAGACTCAGTGTGCATTGAATCTGAGTGATTTGAATTACATTCAAATACTTTTTTCACTTTGTGGCTTATAAATCTTTAACAAACACTTTTTAAACATTGCTATGAGGAAAATACATTAAAAAATATTCAGGAAACCATTCTGCTTAAAAATTATGATACATTTTTTTTAAATCTAATAAACAGCACAGCATTCTATTTAACAATGTGTTATGTTGGTGAAAAACAGACAGCAACCATTTTTTGTCTTACACTAAAAAAATATTCATTGGATTTACTAACTTTTTTTAAGTGGCTGCAAACTTATATGAGCTTAATTTAAACAAACAAATTAAGTTAAACATTACTCAATTTAATTAGTTTGCTTAAATTCAGCTCATATAAATTGTTTGCTACCACTTACTTAAAAAAAATGTAAGTCCAATGAATTATTTTTTTCAGTGTACTTTGTTGCACAAAAATGTGGCCTTGCCCATAATATATCTACAACCATCCTCTGTAAAATGACCAATTCAAAACCTTACAAGCTTTTGTGCCAAGATAAGTACTTTTTTAAAACATGGAAGGGAAAGAAAACAATTAAGATGCATTCCCACAACCAAAAACAGCAGCTTAATGAGTCACCAAACCACCGTGCCAGCGTGCCTGCTTCCACTTCCCTAAAGGAACATCTGACTCACCAACCGAAATGGACACTGTCCCAACCCATAATCCCCACAGACTTCAAAGACGGATGCTTCAGTTTTCATTTCTCACAAAAAAGCATTAACATTCACTCCAGTCTCCTCATTATGAAACCTGAAGACAATAGAGCGCATTGGCACAGAAAACCCACCATCTGTATCAGACATAAAACAAAATTCCTCTTGGTTCCCTTGATTGTTTTGTCTGACATTTTTCTTATGAATGAAAATGTATGCACAACTTCACATGAGCTCAAGTGTGAAAGCACAACACTCTGCTGTGTTTGTGTGGGTGGGCTGAGGTTTATATTTGGTACTTTAATGAAAAGGGATCTCTATACCAGTCTTGCCATGATGAAACATTAAACCCTGTCACAAGTCTGCACGGATTTCTGTTTTAGTTCAGCAACAATAATAGCAAGCTGAGAGTCTAAAATCTAAATGAAAGTCTGTGACATATAAAGTATAAATAATATATATATATATATATATATATATATATATATATAATATATATAAAACATATTATATATATAAAAACATATAAAGTACTACGTGTGGTTTGTCTGCAGAATAAATGCAATGTGAAAAAACAGACCTGGAAGTGAAGAATGATGGTCCATATTAGCCCAAGGGTCAGTTTTGGATTTCCGTCCGCGATGTCGTCATTTCTTATGTTTACCAGTTTCACCTGTTGAACGATGAGATCTGTGTTAACCTTTGAAATTGGGTAAGGCCTGGGTTTTCATCAAGTCCATTGACTGCTGTGGGTTTGTACAGGTACTACATGAAGTCTTGAATTTATTGTCAGGAGCTTTATGTACAGTTGAAGTCAGAATTATTAGCCCCCCTGTATCATTTTTCCCCCATTTTCTGTTTCAAGAGTTCTCCCTTAGCTGATGATTGATTATAAAGCGTGTTTGGTATGCTGTCCCGGGAGAGAGCCCTGCGCTCATGAGATCCTCGAGCCTGGGGCTCCCTCCCGTTGCAGGGCGAGAGGGGAGTTTGAGCTCAGGTAGGTCTCGAGAACTCCCCTGCTTGATAATGGTGAATGTAGATGATGAATAGCTATGGACAGTGTATGCTGAATTAAATGCTTGTCTAAGATGTCGATTTAGTTTTGTCAATTTACTTATGTTACATGTTTTTGGTCTGTGGGAGGAAACAGGAGAGCCAGAGGAAAACCCACGCAAACACTGGGAGAACATGCAAACTCCACGATCTAAGCTAGTGACATTCTTGCTGTGAGGCAATGATGTTAACCATTGGGCCTCCATGCTACCCTGACAAGGAAAGAGGAGGAGTAGTGGTGGAAGGGGGGATTCTTCAAGACAAATATGGCTAAGGTAAGATACTCTGGTTATTTATAGTGATTTAGGAATCATCTGATTGGTGGATCGTGCGTTAGCTAATAAGAACCAGCTGCTATCAATCATAAGAGCGTGCTCCTCTAGAAATTAGTTTATAAACAAACTTCACTTAACGGAGAGAAGATTTTTTTCAACATATTTCTAAACATAATAGTTTATACTGTAGACAATTAAAAAAGAGGGCTAATAACATTGGGCTAATAATAAAACCTTAAAATGGTTTAACAAAACTGCTTTTATTCTAGCCGAAACAAAACAAATACGTTTTTTTCTTGAAGAAAAAATATGAACTGAAATACTGTGAAAGTTTCTTTGCTCAGGAAAATATCACTCGATACATATTTGAAAAATAAATAAGTTCACAAGAGGTCTAGTAATTTTGACTTCAACTGTATGTTTTTTCTTAGTCTCAAAATAGTTTACATTTTATGAGTCACTAATAATTTTAGATTTAGAATCAACCATGGTTTCAGCTTAAAAATGTATTTAATGTTAAACTTCCAGTAGAATGTAGAAGTAAAAATAAAAACATTTTTGCATTTTGTAATAAGCGATACATTTAATAGCTTCAATAAAATTTTGTAAAACAAAAAAGACTGGCTTTTTAATAACTAGGTATTTTCCTTTTTTTTGTATTGCACCCCTGATTCTTAAGGATAAAACCAAAGAAAAAAAATAGTTTGGCTGTTTTCCTTACCTGTCTATGTTTGAGGAAGTCCAGTGCGATCTGTACATTTTGTAGTTTGTGAAAGCGCATGCGACCCTTCTCTCTGGGCTGAATTGAAAACAAATAAATAAAATGAGAGGTTAAAAAAAGGAAATATAAGTTCTCAAATAATTAGGTAAGGTTATGAGAAGAGAGAGATTATAAATGTACTAAGAAAGTAAAAATTACATTAACTAAACAAATGAAATAACTAAAAAGTAATAAAATTACTTAAGTTGGGATGCACCTATATGGAAATATTATAATAATGTCTGTTTTGAAAAATAAAATACACCTAATGAAACTAAACATTATCTAGAAAAAATATATTTATGAATATATATATATATATATATTTTTTTAAATGGTAACCAAAACAGATGATAAAAATGACCAATCACAGATCTAAAGTAAACCAAAACAGTACAAATTTGACATTTATCTGCTGATTTTCTTTATAAATGCAGTAAGTGCAGCATAATATTCAGATTTGCAGAAAAATGAAATTTCTTTCATCATTTACTCATTCTCATTTTGTTCAAAACCCATAAAAAATTGGTTGATCTACAGAATACAAATAAAGATATTTTTAAATCCTTAGAGATGTTTTAGGACATGTGAGTTTTTCCATTTATAAAAGTTTATAAAAAAGGGCTACAATATATATATATATATATATTTTTAAATGCTAAAATAAATGTGTTCACAATAAAAAGTGGTCATATCTCATCAAAATACATTAAATAAATTGCTCGAATTGTTTCATTTTTTCTCTATCAAACATTTAGAGTATTGGATAAATATAAGTTCAATGGAGAGACATAAACATCTGAGATTTAATTAAAATTATCCTCATTTATTTTCCAATGATGATTAAAAAAATTTTACTTTGGTATGACATGAGAATTAGTAAATAATGACACAATTTTAATTTCGGGGTGAACTAACCTTTTGAAGACAACTGCATCATACTTTATAATAACATTATTATTCTGAAAGTCAAGGACCAGACATTTTCCAACCTCAATTTTTTTAAATACATTTACTATACCAAACTGTGGGCAAAATGCACCAGCATACAATAAGAACATGCAATGTCAATCAGTCATTACAGTAAATAGCCAATCAAAAGCTAAGCTGCCCAATGAGCCAAGCTCTTATTGGCTTGCAGTGCATGATGTCACTTAGGTTTTTAATGGATCGACATGAATCGATGCATGGCTAAAATGGATGTTGGATACTAAACCAGCATATAACAGATTCCTGAAACTCTGTAGTCGATGGTTCCCTGACAATGCATTCCAAAACATTCCTTCACACAAAAAAAAAAATAAAAATGGAATTACTGAATAACCACCCTTGGAGTTTTTAAGGAACACTCCACTTTTTTTGAAAATAGGTTATTTTTTACAAGTTCCCTAGAGCTAAACAGTTCAGTTTAAATATTTTAGAATCCATTCAGCTGGATCTGGTGGGAAACTTTTAGCTTAGCTTAGCATAAATCATTAAATCCGATTAGACCATTAGCATTGCACTCAAAAATGACCAAAGAGTTTTGATAAGTTTTCTATTTAAACACTACTGTAGTTACATTGTGTAAGACTAATGGAAAATGAAAAGTTGCTATTTTCTAGGTTGATATGGGTAGGAACTATACTCTCATTTTGGTGTAATAATCAATGAACTTTGCTGCCGTAACATGAATGCAGCATGCACAATGACATTACACAGCTCCCAAAAAATAGTCCCCGGCTAGGCAACTGCTAACGCGATGATCTGCTTGCACAGGGAGCATGTGCCAGTTGTGTTGCATAATATCATTGCGCCTAGTCACATCAGCCTTGAATATAGCAACTTTCATGTTCCCTTGGTCTTAGTACACAATGTAGCTACAGAATAGTCAAGCTTTAAAAAGGAAAATTATCAAAACTCTTTAGTCATTTTTTTTAACACTGGAACAACCAGAATTCTAAAACTACTAGAATTACCATAGTGGTCATTCTGACCGTTCTTATATAAGACGTCATATTGTCACGTCATATTTACATTCAAAGCTTCTAGATATTAAAATTAGGCTTTGAACATCTGTGATCATATTTATTTGAGTCATCACCCTAAAAATACGTAAAATCTTTTTGGTAATACAGCCTATCAATGTTTAGTTAATCTAAGTTAGACCACCCGCCAAAGTCCGCGACTTGCACTTTCTCAAGCAGGGGAGAAGGTTTATTTAAGGCCTTGAGTATGCTGTATGCTGTTTTGAAAGCCATATCGGAAGTAAAGTTATGTTTTTGCCAACAGAAAGTTATGTTTTTGATAGCAAAAAGTTGTTAGGCAACAGAGGCAAGCATATTTAAAGTCACAGGGAAAAGTAGCAGACAACATGAGGTCATTTTCACTGCTATAGACTGATTTCACGCGGCAGCCATTATTAACAGCGAAATGGAGGCTGCGGTGGGAAGAAACCCAGAAGTATAGCCTGAGTCACACAGGAATGTTGTGTACCTGGCTGTATATCTTATCAGCGAAGAAAAAGTGACACAAATGTATCATTTCACCGCCTTCCGAGCGACCCGAAGGTCCGTTTTGAATGAATAGTGAAAATAAAAAGGGATATTTGACCTCATTTTCAGCTAAGTTAAGGGAAATGACACTACTTAGTTAACGTTTTCTTTCCCAAACACACATTTTAGATGCCATTCATCAAACTCAAGTTAATGAACTGATTTTTTTAACTATATTAGACTTGTCACAATACAAAATTTCCGCAATGAAATTAAAAAAAACGCCCATTTCTCCTTAACATTTAAGACACTGTTCATGGAGTTCTTAAACAGCGCTGATTGACCATTGTGTTCATGTGCTCAACAGAAATCACTATGATTGGCTGTGAAGGTCATCAGTTCACCAAACTCACCGCTGTTTACTGAGTGCGAGCGATTCGCCGATGAGTCGACTGATCTTCACGGCTTTAAAACGCTCCAATGTCCATCTATGTGTGTTTTCAATCTGTGAAGAGCGGTGAACTGATAACCTTCACAGTCATTCTGTTGAGCACTGGTGAATACTAAGGCAAATCAGCTGTGTTTATGAGTGCACTCAGTGGCGCTTAAATGTTAGCTGAAAATGGACGTTTTTAAAACTTTAGTACCGGGACAACACTGTTAAAGACAACACGAAGATGTGCTACAGAGGACTGCATTGTTTTATCGCTCACCGGGTTACATAGGCTGAAGCAGGGAAGTGTCCCCACTGTGTTTACCTAGTGCCATGAACTGAAGTCTAGGACGACACTTAAGCGGGTTACTCTTAAAGAGATTGTGATGTTGTTTGATGCCTAATATGCTTTTAATTGTTTAAATTAAACTGAACTGAATGATATTAAAGTGTTGTTTACACCATTTCTGCATTTTGAAGTCGCAGCAACAGCTGGAGGTTTATAGTCCACAGCATATTGTTGCAAAGTTTACAGTGCTGATCATATACTTCCGGGTTTCTTCCCACCGCAGCCTAGTAGTTCTAGGTAGAAATAATTATAACTCTTTTGTGTTTTTGTAATCTAAATAAAATAAAAATGAAGGAAAATACACATTTAGTAAAAGTCTGGGAATTATAGATATGTGTTTTACTTCAACAAAGTTATTAAATTGCAAAAATTAAAAACCACCTCAGTAGTTCTAGTGTTAAATGCAATGCTAACGGTCTAATGCAATTCAATAATTTTAAGCTAAGCTAAAAGTGTCCCGTCAGACCCAGAGGTCAGCTAAAAAATGCTCAAACTCAACTGCTTAACTCCAGACGAATACATAAGGGAAGAACAGCACTGCCAACAAGCGACAAGACAAAGGAAGTGACATCATGCACGACACATTTCCCCTGGCAGTGACACATGCCACACCCGCTTTTTTTTTTTCCAGGGTGGCGAGCCGGAAATTTTCAGACCCAACTCACCAACCGCGAATTCCTGACAACGTCTCGCTCCCTCGGCTACCACAGCAAGAGCATCGCAAGAGAGGAGGCAAAGGCAAAGGGGTCAAGGTCAGGGCAGAGGTGAGCAAACAGGAAGTTGAAAAAGGAATGGTCAAGGGGGTCAAACCGGTGCAGAGTTGAAACTGAGGCAGAAAATGTCAAGATTGTTAATGTGTTAAAAGAAGTGAGACGCAATGCAAAAAGGAGACACAATCACAGTAGAAGTGCTCATTGAGATGGGGAGATGTGAGGGGACATTCATTCCTATTAATACGCTTCTGTATGCGTGGTTACGTCCACGGGTCATACAGATCTGAATGCCACGCTAGCATGCAAAACAAATCTGAAGGAGACGACATTGAGGGTGTTAAAGTAGAAAACTAGACAGTCGGATGCAGATTTAAAGGGTAAATTCATTTAAACACAATCTGTAAGGTTAAAGATGCAAAAGGACACAAGAAGAGGAGGGGCTTGTGTTAAGTTAAAGCCTTGCGGAAGCAGAATTTCAGGTTTTGATGTTTGGAAGTAGGTTTTGAGTGGGGTCGTGGATGGAAAATCTGATTCAATGTCATTGTTTACTTACAAGTGTCTCTCCGGACAGCACCTCCAGCAGCGAGATGAGGTTGTGTCCATCTCTGAGATCCTCGTACAGGTCTGTGATGTGCCGCTGAGCCTGAATAAGAAAGGAAATTGCAATTATAAATGATGAAAATTGTGAGACATGAAGGAATACATTTTCAAGATTATATTACGATATTTAATAAAAGGCAGTCGATATAATAAAGGGAAAATTTTCTGAAACTCTTGATTATAATTGGTTGATTAATTGTGGATTGTTTTGGTTAACCTTTCAATTGATCATAGGAATTGTTTAGTCTTTTGTAATATAAAGTTAGTTTTAATCTTTACAGTAAGGTATAAAAAAATATATTAGAATTCTAAAGTTTAGATGAGTGATTTTTTTGAATAATTAACTATTTTATTCCTTATTAACTGAAAAAAACTATTTAAAATCAAAGCTGTTCTTTTTGAATTTAACTTAAAAAATAATCATGTTACAACATTTTTTTTAAATGAAAAGAGGTTCAGCCTGATTAAGTAAGTTTTATATAATGTAAGCGTATTCATTAAAAAAACCCTGAACAAAAATAAACAACTTTTCTTAACACTTATAATAAGAACTATAAAAAATAAGAAATAACAACATGTTTGATCACCATATCAGCATAATTGAAAGATTTATTAAAGGGCTACTTCACCCAAAAATAAAAATTGACTCACCATTAACTTTTTTCTGTTGCACACAAAAGAAGATACTTTAAGCAATGTTGGAAACCATTAACTTCCACAGTTAGAAAAAAAAAAACAGTATTAGGGAAGCCAATGGTTACTGGCTTCCACCATTTTTCAATATATCTTTTTTTTTTATTTTGCATTCAACAGAAGAAAGTGGCTCAATAAGGTTTAAAACAGATGAAGGATGAGTAAATAGTGACAAAATATTTAGTGTGAACTGTCCCTTTAAGACACATATCACATTTTCTATTAGAATTTCTATTAGAAAATGTAATCTTACCAACCCCATACTGTTTAGTATAACATTTATTAGTGTTTTTATTATTTTGTCTTTTATTATGTTTCTTCATACATCTATAATTTACTTGCAAGCTAGCCATACAATTTCTGTAATAGTTATATTGTCGTTATTAGTTTTTAGTTTCACCCCATATTTCTTGCAAACTTTTGCATCCTTGTCTGCCTACGTTTCAATCCTAAAATCTGTTTTGTAAGCATAAATATTACAAACAGAACATTCGAACCACAAATATTATGCTGCTCCCAGTGTCTATTCAAAATATGGGCTCATAAGGTCATTTGAACTGAACTTTCTTACTTGAAAAAGAGAGAGAGAGAGCTCTCTACATACAGATGAAGTCAAAACTATCAATTATCAAAACTATTTTTTCTTTTTCAAATCTTTCCAAATGATGTTTAACAGAGTTAAACAGAATTTTTCACAGTATTTCCGAGAATATTTTTTCTTCAGTAAGAAGTCTTTATTTAAAAAAACTAAACATTTTAAGGTCTATATTATAAGCCCCCTTAAGCAATATATTTTCGATTGTCTACAGAATAAACCACTGTTATAATGACTTGCCTAATTACCATAACTTGCCTAATTAACCTAGTGAAGCCTTTTAATGAATTAATTTTGAGAGGATCCCATGCTTATGATTGCTTGCAGCTGGCCCCAATTTATCTAATTTATCATTCACCAATCAGACGACTCCTAAGCCACTATAAATGCCCTAGGTTTCATACCACAGTCATCTTCGTTTTGAAGAATCTCCCCCTTTCACCCCCTCTCCTTTTCTAGATGGGTGGCACGGCGGCCCAGTGGTTAGCACTGTTGCCTGACAGCAAGAACGTCTTTAATTCTGGTCATTACCAAATCAGCTGACCGTTCTGTGTGGAGTTTGCACGTTCTCCCCGTGCTCGCTTGGGTTTCCCCCGGGTCCCCCGGTTTCCTCCCACAGTCCAAAAACATTCAACTTACCTTAATTGACTAATCCAAATCAGCACCATAGACACGCACTTAGCAAGTAGCTATCTCTTAAGAACAATCACTATCTGACCCGCAATCACTACTTTTACAGCAGGGGAGTTCTCGAGTTCTACCTGAGCTCAAACACCCATCTCGCCTTGCAACAGGAGGGAGCCCCGGGCTCGAGGATGTTTTAATCTCAGCGCTCTCTCCCAGGACAGCATGCCAAACAAGCTTTATAATCAATCATCAGCTAAGTGTGGACTCTTGAAATGTCACTTAAAGCTGAATACTAGTATCTTGAAAAATATCTAGTAAAATATTGGCCATCGTCGCAAAGATAAAAATCAATCAGTTATTAGAAATTAGAATATTATGTTTAGAAATGTGTTCTTCTTTCCACTAAACAGAAATTGTGGAAAAAATATACAGGGAGTGCTAATAATTCAGAAGGGCTAATAATTCTGACTTCAACAGTATGGCTGAGTCTACAGTCTGGGAACTAACATCATAAATCCTTTTAAAATCATCCTGAGACTTTAGAATCTAGAAAGGTGAAGTTAGTTTAATGTGAAAATTTGTGAACCACTGTATCTAATTTTGAAGACAATGTCTGTAGGGTGAAGTCATTAACACAATGCATTAAAGGAGACAGAAAACACAAGGGGGAGGCATCTTTAGCGTTAAAAAGCTAAGAAAACCACATTTCATGCGGAAGGCAGGGAGGGTGTGTGTTAGCTTTAGATTTAGAAGTAAAAGGTGCATGTGAAACCCATGCAGGTAATAGCAAAGGTGTGATCACAGACACCACCTACCTCTGCCTTCCAGTGCTGACAGAGAAAGATGATGGAAAAGATGAAGAATGGAGAGATAAAGAGAAATATTGGAACAGATGGGAAATAAGATAAGAAAAGTGTACATGACACAAAGACACACAGAGATATAACATAAAATGAACACAATACAGATTTTAACAAAGAGTTTTTGGTTACACTTTACAATAAGGCTGTATTAGTTAATGTTAGTTAATGCATTTACAAACAATAAACAATACATTTATTACAGTATTTGTTCCTGCTAGTTAATGAAAGTACAGTTGTTCAGGTCATGTTAACTCACTGTGCATTATTTATTGATAACAATTTGGATGTTAATAATGCATAATGTTGATTATGATTAATAAATGCTGTACAAGTATTGTTCATAATTAGTTCATGTTGGCAAATACATTAACTGATGAAACCTTACTGTAAAGTGTGACCAAGGTTTTATGTGATGACTGGAAATTGTGATTTAAATATTTCAATGTATAAACAAATCAAAAGATGACTAATGCTGTCATGAACAAATTAGTTTTTATTTATTATGTGAAGTAACAAATCAAATATGACATGTACTGTGCCTGGGATATAGCATCCATGTTAGATTGTCTTGGGAATGTAATTCAAAAACTCATATTAAGTCTGAAATGCCAACGAAACATCAATTGCACATCTGCTGAAACCATTATTTTGGCATCTCATTGTTAATAAATCTTTAAGGCTGCCCAGAGTAAATGAGAGACAGAAAGGCTTTGCTGTGTTCAGGTTTCCATCTCAAACGATTGAATCCAATATGAGAAGGATTTCCTTACAGCCCATGAACAACCCACAGCAAAACCTCAGAGTCACTGAATCTGAATCACAGACCACCAAATAAACCCATGCTTTTCTTAGGTTCTTTGATTTTTTTGTCTTATTTCTAGCCCAAATATCTAACAATTCTTAATTCAAGAAGCATTTTCTAGAGAAGCAAAAATAAATATTGTCTTGTTTTAAGAAATAATATGACAAAATTAAGTGAGTTTTCCCTTAATAATATGCCAATGCAAGCCAAATAATCTTGTTTTAATCTTGTTAAGATTATACTGCCTATCTGCTCATTGGCTGATTATTTATATTGTTATATGGAAAAATGTACTTAACTTCTTAAAAATATATTTTGCTTGTCTAGAAAAAGCTTCTTGATTTAAGAATTTTTAGATAATTGGACTAGAAACAAGACAAATGAAGGTTCTGTGTTTTTAGAGGAACAAAATTCAGTATAGCACTTTCCAAAAACCAGGATACAGCTGTGCTAGTATTATTCTTTTATATAATCAGATATTACACCTTAGGTTGCGGAATTAATCGAAATGAAATCAAAGATATAGGGCTGTGCGATTAATCAAAATTCAATATTAATCATGATTTGAAACGTTGCAATTAGCTAATTACAAGAGTCTGCGACATGAAATACATACATATATATATATATAATTTAATTTTCTTCCGCCCAGAGCAAATAATTGTCTGTGTGTGGCAGACTTACTAGCCAGTTGAGTGAGCACCACTCGTTCTGCCCAATCAGAATTGTGCAACCGAACTATGTGGAACACCCACAATAGGAAACAAACAGGAAAACGTAGACAAGTGAGATGATGACGTCTGCCGCATCTGAAGCATCAATAGACGAATTAATATAAAAAAAGAACATTGGTAATATGGGAATATTTTGGTTTCAAAGTCCAAAGCTCCAGAGAAAAATGAATGTTTCATTTCATAATATTTTTAAAAACAATTTAAATAAATGTTTAAGTCAATATCTTTTCAGTTCCTTTTTTAACTAACACAATAAGAAGCTACTATACAGATTATTGAGCTAAAGCTTGACTACAAAATTAAATCGCAAATCAAATCGAAATTGCAATATTTGACAGAAAAAAAATTAATCAAATTAAATTAAAATAAATCGCAATTAGATATGTTCCCCGAAATCACACAGCCCTAAATCAAGGTTCAGTAAAAGCTGCGATTCTCATGAACATCGTTCAGGGAAACACAGCTCTGTGATCACAAGTAAAATTCAGCTGAAAGCCAGATGGTGTTTGTTTAGAAAAATCAATTTTCACATATATCAGTGTGTTTACAAGTACAGAGAAAGCCTGAAACTCAGATATGCTAAAGGAAGTTTTCTTTTGGATATAAGATGAAAGTGGTAGGCCAAAAACAATAGATTAGTCCACCTTACCAATCAGAGCAGGGAAGGCTCTGAAATGAGTTTATAGTGAACAGATCCTTGCTGAATTTCATGATGTGTACTGTATTTTCATTCATTCATTCATTCATTCATTCATTCATTCATTCATTCATTTATTCATTCATTTTCCTTCGGATCTTGAATGGATGTAAACCTATATTATTGAGGGGGATTGTCGTTTGTTTATTGTTGTGTCACTGGCTATTTAAGTTATGTTCTTATTAGCTGCTTTGAATTGTAAATTTGGGTGTTTAATTTCCTGTGTAGAAACAATGTCTGATTGTGTATGACCAAAACAATAGATCAGAATGTCACGATTTGCAAGCCATAGCGAGATAATTTTTGGATTTTATTTACTCTAACACACTTGCTTATTATATGATTTTCAAAGAATTACAAGGCTATTTTATTCTTTAGATTTATATTTATGTAAAAAAAAAATAAAGAAATTGCAAAGTTAGTCATTAATATTATGTAAGAGTTATATCCAAAAATCATGCATGCTATTTAAACTTAAAATACTTTTTGTTTCTATACATTTGGCATAAGCAAGAGGACGAAAGTTTTTGCACATATCCTTGATAAGTTACAGAATTTTTTAATTTAGCTTTAAACTGGATAATTTAAAAGCAAAACAGTGTTAAGAAAAACTAGTGTAACTTTATAAACATTTTTGGATGGAAAACAAATCAAATTTACCACTAGTTTTATGTTGTTGTTGTTGTTGTTACATAATTTGTTGTCTTTACATTAAGATAAATGTAATACTACCAATAAAGAGTGTCAAAATTATTTAAACACATATTTGGGAATACAATTTTTAAATTACATTTATTTAAATATTTTACATTTTTATTTGACATGATCATAGTCAGTGTGAAATAGAGTTGTACATTTTAAATGTAGTTCCTCAATAAAACAAAAGGTCATAAAATTTTCAGAAAATGCTTTTAAAAAACAGGATATCAGTTATTCCAAAGCACAAACATCCCTGTTTTGACAGTAAATTACACTGCAGCATCACTCTTTCTTGCTTTCTCAGCTTGTTATAGTGGCAAAACTGTTGCTTCTAATTCCAATTTCAACTTTATATTTAACTTCAATGTGCTGCAACTTCAGAAAACATATGCAAATAAAAGAAAACACCAGCAAATAATGAAAACATTATCATGGGTTTGACAGCACAAGTGTTGCAAATGCTCTCAATGCAAAAATGAAAACTATAGAAAATGTTCTGCACATTCTCACACAATAATCATGACAGAAAAGTTTCAAGGGAATGAACTAAACAAAAGTGATTTGATCTGTTGTGTGATTTGCTTATTGTGCAGTGACTATTGGTCAGTCAAGTTGTAAAGCCAAGTTTTTAGTTTATTTTAACTCCCTGATTACACAATTCCCTTGTGTTTTGCATATTATTAGCCTAAATAAATCATTATTATACAAGATAACTTAAGATTAACTTAACTTACACTTAAAATATAATTTCATGGTTAATAAAAATAAACTTGCAATGCTTCATTAAGTGCTCAAACAAGGTCAAAACAAAAGGTCAGTGTTTATTTTGATGTAAACTATTATTTTGTAAAGTAAATATTTGAATGTTTAAGTATAATTTTGAGTGTTTAAATGCATATTTATGTATATAAATAAATAATTACATTATATTTAAATACATGTTTGTGTGTTTTTGTTCCTCTGTGGGGGCACCACAGTAAAATTTTGCATAGGGCACCCTTTTGGCCAGCAGCGACCCTGTATATATATATATATATATATATATATACATATATATATATATAATAAGTCTTAAACCATGGTTCATTTTGTTCTGCTTAATCACGTGCCCCCAAACAGATATTTAAAATAAACAAAACAATATGTCTTTTGACTGCTTTCTTTAATAACTACATAACACAATACTTGTATTTTTACTTTCAATACTTGAGCATTAAAATTTTAAATAAACTACCTGCAATACTTAAGTACAAAAAAATGTTAAATACTTTAGTACTTCCACTGAAGTATGATGCTTAAAGAGCACTTCAACTTCTACTCAAGTGACTTTTTTGATAGAGCACTTGTACTTTTACTTAAGTCTGGGTTTCTAGTACTTTATACATCTCTGGTCACAACACAGCAAGAAGGTCACTATTTTGAGTCCCGGCTGGGCCAGCTGGCGTTTCTGTGTGGCGTTTGCATGTTCTTCCTGTGGGTTTTCGGTTTCCCAGACAATCCAAAGACATGCAGTATAGGTGAAATGAATAAACTAAATAGGCCATGTGTGTGATTGAGTGTGTATGGGTGTTTCCCAGGACAGGGTTGCAGCTGGAAGGGCAGCTGCTGTGTAAAACTTATGCTGGAATAGTTTGCGGTTTATTCCACCATGGTGACCTCTGAAATAAAGACTAAGCTGACTAAGCTGAAGGAAAATGAATGAATGAATATTATTTTATTATAGGCTAATAATGGAAAGGGCTGCAAAATACAATGTGCTAAATTTATTCTACTTGTTTTTGGTAGTTGTTTTTTCAGATCAAAATGTGCATTTATTGCGAGGATTTGCAGTAAGTTTTCTATTTGTGTTTGTATTGTGAGGATTTGCAACACATGTACTGTCAAACCGAGAAAGATGTTTTCTTAACTGCTTTGAACAATAATGGCAGCTATCAGTGGTTGTCAGCTGATGAATATGGGCCAGTAGGGGTCTTCTGCGTCTACTGGTAGAGAAGACTCCAGATCCAGATCTGTTTTTACATTACTGTGACAGTTGGGTTTAGTGATGGAGTTGGTGTAGATGTTAATAAAATACAATTAATGGGAAATTTAATAAATAATATAAATAATTGTCCTTAACTTCCAGCCTCACCCATATGTGATCTATAACTGATTAACCATGTGGATGGATGATAAACAGTAAGCGCAGAATGCCCCTACTGGCCCATATCTATCAGCTGATAACCACTGATAGCACCCATTCAATCGATTGATAACATTCGAATCGGCTGAATTTGTGGTGTTTTTCTTATTTGCATGTGTTTTCTTAAGTTGCGGTGTGTTGAGCTCTCTCCGCTATCGTATTTTTGGGTGGAATTTGGAAACGCTTTCTTTTAAAGCTGTTGAAACTGTGCATGAGAGCAGCCCAGGACAGGAGGGGCGTCTGTGGGGCAGACTATTGGATGCACTCCAGCGGGTACCAAGAAAACAATCTGTTTCTTTGGGGATATAAAATGAGAGCAGATGTTGATGACTCATCTTCACTCGCTCATAAATAAATAAGCAGCACCTTTCAGCATTGCAGTATACTGGGTGTGTACAGGATGGTTATTCGGCCATCCAGCAGTAGCAGTTACACACACATTTGCCATATGTTTTCAAATACCGGTTATCCTGCAGAACTAATGTTCTCCTCCTTCTCACTCACACAAGCTCCTATCATTTTCACGCTCGCACTTAACGTGCCACACACTGTTATTTCAGACTTAATGACAGACTAATAACAATGTTCTCTGTGTAGTTTTAGCTTCTGCTAAAAGTTTCCAATGGAACAGCTGTCAACACTGTCATTTGTAGTTGGCTTCTTCAAAACAAAGCCTTGAGATATTGATACAATTTATCATTATGTTTCTCCACGTTATATCCACACTAATTGTGCAGTTTTGTCATCTGCTGCTTTAAAGGGTTGGTTTATCCAAAAAGAAAAATTCCAAACTTTTATTTAAACACTAGCTTAAATAAACACTAAAGAAGATATTTTAATTAAAGCTGTAACCATTGATTTCCATAGTAGAAAAAACAAATACTGTGTACACTGTAAAACAAATGCTTATATTTTGATTAAAGCTGTAACTATTGACTTACACTGCAAAAAAATGCTTTTCTTACTTAGATTTTTTGTCTTGTTTCTAGTCCAAATATCTAAACATTCTTATATCAAGAAACATTTTCTTGGCAAGCAAAACATTATGTCTTGTTTTCAGAAATAGTATGCCAATATTAAGTCAGTTTTTCCTTAAAACAAGCACAAAAATCTGCCAATGGGGTAAGCAAAATAATCTAGTTTTTCCTTTTGATATAAGATTATATATATAAGATTATTGACTAGAAAACAAGACAAAAAATCTAAGATTATTTTGCTTGGAAATTCCCTCTCTGCTCTTACGATCATGGCCTCCCAATCATCCCTTTTCCACCGAATTGGCTCTATCACTGTCTGTCCACTCCACCAATAGCTGGTGTGTGGTGAGCGCACTGGCGCCGTTGTTCTGTGGCTGCCGTTGCATCATCCAAGTGGATGCTGCACACTGGTGGTGCTGTGGAGAGCCCCCCCCCCATGATTGTGAAGCGCTTTGGGTGTATGGTCATACACAATAAATGCGCTATATAAATACACATTACATTGTTTTAAGGAAAAACTCACTTAAATTTGGCATATTATTTCTTAAAAACAAGACAACATGTTTTGTTTGTCTAGAAAATCCTTCTTGATTTAAGAATTTTTAGATATTTGGACTAGAAACAAGACAAAAACATCTAAGTAAGAAAAGCATTGTTTGCAGTGTAAGTCAATAGTTACAGCTTTAATCAAAATATATTCTTTAGTGTTCAACAAAAGAAGTAAAGTGATACAGGTTTAGGGTGCTTTCACACCTGTATATTTGATTGTTTTGTTCCGAAACAGGGATTCAAATTGTTACAATGTTTATTTTTGTTCCTGTTGTGCTTCGCTTTCACACGGCAACGTTTCTAAATGGACCAAAATAGTTCAAACAAGTCACGTGCGAGTAAACTCTGCTCACACTGGACAGAGTTTCACTGTTTATTTTTCACAGACTCCGCTTAGCTGTCATACGTGGTTATTTTAAGTTATGATGATGATGAGCAAATAAGAGATTATAAGTGAAAAGGTGCACTTTAATTTTGACAACCACAGACATCGTCAATAAATATAAATCAGAGGTCAGACTTTCTCATACACAGCCTTATTTCAGTTGTCAAGGGTTGTAAAAATCGGTCTGTTAAAAAAAATGTTGGCCAGAATTGGGCATTATAGGCTTAACTTATAGAGAAAAATAACAGATGAAGCGAGACTGTAGTCGGATCATGAGGCAGATCAATGCTGATCTTTTTTTTGAGGTGTCAGTGAAGAAATGAACAAAACGATAGGCCTAATAGAAAATATTATAAGAAAAAAAATATATCAGATTGTAACTTTAGTCAATTTTCTTAATGGATAAACAGCTCTCGTTTAGCATGCTTTCACTTTCATATTGGACATGGAAAGCACATTTACTGGTAGGAACTACTTATTTCATTCAAACTACTTATTTAAAATAAGCTACAATTCCTGAGATTTCATTGGGACAACTTAACTATTTTATGTTCAATCCACATCAATTTTTTACGTGTTCACTTAATCAATTTGTGTTGGGACAACATGAATGAATTGTGTGGAACCCTGCATTTTTACAGTGTATATATAACTACTACATATCCAAAATACACTGTGATATGCCTGGTTCGTTAGTCTATTGGATTGTATTGCTTTTTCACTATAATCGATCCACTCCAGAGTTTGTTTCAAACAAGCCGAGACTACCTTATTCAGGCTATCTTGGACCGGTTGATTAGCCGCGGATTCAAGTGCGATTGCGGGTTCCACATATGCCAAACGAACCATGCTAACTGGGAAAACGAGACAGGTTCCAAAACAAACGCCTAGGTGTGAAAGCACCCTTTGAACAAGTAAAGGATGAGTACTGTAAAAATTCAAGAATTTCAGTTTTGGGTGAACTATCCCTTTAAATAGTTGCACTCTTTAAGATTGAATAGATCCTGTTTTTCAGTTCTACCGAGTCAGATTGTTGTGCGTTCACTTGAGTTCAGATATTTTCTGGTGTTTGTGACTAAACTAGCAATTTCCTGACAAAAACAGAAAGAAAATCTTGAACTAAAATGACTGTGTGAAATACAAGACTGCTTCTCCATATAGATCCACCAGCCCTGTAATGCTTTTTAATTTGCTTCTCAATTAGTTTTAAAGCTTTGAAATATTCTGCATTGACATCTATCTTGAATTATCAATAAACATTTTCTTTTGAAAAAGCAAGATTGATATTTTACAGGCTTTAATTATATATATTTTTGTTGATGAGCTGGTGGGTAAAAAAAAAGTTACATTAAATTAAATAGTGTGAATGGGCATTTAGTGTGTAGATTTGAGTGCAAGGAAATAAATCTAGACATGATGTGCTAAGGACTAATGCTTATTGAGTGCCTGGAAATAAATCTCGCCAATGATGTGCTAATGAGCTACTGCTAATATGCCAAATCCAATAAATAAACGGGGTAAACATTACTCCAAGTTAATTTTAGGTGCATGGTTTTAATAATCAGTAGACTCAGTATAGTTACAACATTGACAACTGCATTTAAGTACAGATTTAAATAACCTAAATGATTGTTCAGTGAGTAGTCAGAACATGACTCACTCACAAAATTGTGATGGTTAACACCACTGTATCCACAAGTATTGTTCAGGCATCTGCACTATTTTTGACCAATTTAATATTAAAGTGATCATGCACTGGAGTTTGAAGTAAACCACAAACAGACAGAGGCATCTTGTTTTGTTTCATTTAAAAAAGCTGCTTCACAAAGCACGCTCTTGCTGTGTTGCCATGTCCACTTATTATAAGCATCTACTGTATGGGCTGTTTTTATAGGCTTGGCTCATAAATCAATCATTTTTTTACAGTTATAATATTATTTCAATACAGTATTTGGATAAATTTTCCTTCATTATGGACTTGTTTTTAGTATGCTATAGGTCTAGAAATATTTGGCAACATGAATCAACGCTTTCATATCTTTCCAGTGATTTCTTGCTTGGTCAGTAAAGAAGAACAATATGTATTTAAATTTGCTTTTTAGTACGCTTATATTTGTTATTTTAGTTTTCTTTCTAATGTCATACACACTGCACAGAATTTCTGTAAATGTATTTTTGTTGCTACCTGATTTTTTTGTAATTCAATTACGTTGCTGAATGATGTTGTCACCCCTGTAAAATACTGAACTATATGTTTACAGAACAGTGTTGAGCTCTAAAAAGTGAATTGTCAACCAGATTTATTTGTGGAGTGAACCTGGTCACCGTGTCACAAATGATCTTAGCTTTTGAATCAAGCCATTAAGCAAAGACCAAAAAAAAAAGCTTGAAAATTTGATTAAAGGGATGGTTCTCCCCAAAAAAAAAAAAATTCTGTCATCTGTCATTTACTCCCTCTTGACTTCTTGCAAACCCGAAGAAGATATTTTGAAGAATGGTGGAAATGCTGAAATGTTGGAATGTTCCAAAGCAGTTGTAAATGGTAACCTTTGACATCCACAGTAGGAAAAACACATATATTTCAGTCAATAGTAACACATTTCCAACATTCTTCAAAATATCTTCTTTTGTATCCAACAGAACCAAAAAGCTCTATCTGGATTGGAACAAGTCATGGGAGAGTAAATGATGACGGAATTTTCATTTTTGAGTGAACTATTCCTTTAACTGTTACTGTGTGGTTCCTACAAGAGATGGACAAAATGTATAATGCTGTTACAACACTATTGCAATTTATTTAATTCCAGTTGATGGTAATACCTTAACCAGATGTTTGTTCACCCATTTTGTAAAGGTCTTTTTCTGTACTCGATCCCGTTCATCTGCAAAACACAAAAAGACACATTTTTATTAAAAAGGAGTTAAATGAGAGAGACACTGGGAAGCAGTTGACGTTATATAACACACAATGGAAACTTCTGAATTGATGAGGACTTCTCCTTTTTATAGATAATAGTGCTCTGTGTGGTTTTTATAGTGGGTTTTATGTGGTTCCACATGATAAGGATTTTAGAGAAGCAAATGTTAAGTCAATTTAGAATGTGCTTTTTGCATAATTATAGGCTTCAGTTCAGTTTTAATGCTATCAAAAGTTTATTTTAATGCAAGGATGTTTTAAACTGACATTTAGGAAATTATTTTTTTATAAAAATGTATGCTTTTACAGCCTTACATTCAAAACACTTTTTTCTAATAAAATTGTCTATCAGTACAACTCGTCACATTGGAATTATAAGGTTCTATCTGCGTTCTGAATGATTTTGAGATATTGAGCTTCAAAGTTTTTGCATTCCATAGCAAACAGTATATATGTAACATTTTTAAATAAAACGTCTTAAAATGTAAACAACTTATAAAAAAATCCCATAATGTAAATAAGTTGTCATTTAATAAGAATATGTCAATAACTTAATTTTGACAAAAATGTCAGATAGAACCTTATAATTCTAAAGTGACGAACTGTATTTTTCTGAAGAATCATTTGACAATGAAGACTAAAATAATGGATGCTGAAAATTCTGCTTTTTTTTAAAGATATATTAACAGGGAAAGCAGCAATTTCCATAGCAATATTAACTCATATAATATATTGTATTGCAATAATAATGCAATATTTAAAGTAGCTATATTTCACATTATTGCTACCTGTATTTCTCTTTGAATAAAAGCTTCTTTAGAGAGAAAATAAAAGCATGTTTTCTATAAGAGAAGTCTTCTCAATGGTATTCACCGTCAACCAAAATTGTGCACATTGACTGGGTGGGCCCTCATGTTATGAACAAGAGCATATCTTAGAGATACCACAATGAAAATTAGCGGTCTATATCTGTTCATCTGAGCATTTTAAAAACATTCCACTGGTGCGGGTGACTGGAGGATTTTTGCTAGTGTCACTGTAGTTTACTGTCTTCATCTGAAGACCTTAGTGACTAAAACTGTGACATCCTACTGACAAATAAAGATTATCTTAAACTAATATGCTTCTGGGAAACCCACGATTGACTCTACATTGGTTTTTGCCAGGACTGTTTCATTAGTTTATTTGCTTTTCAATTTGTTTAGAAGCATTCAAATGTTCCACATTTACCTTTATCTCAAATTACTATTATTACCAATGTCATCAAATATTAATGTGGAAACTGGCTTCAAGGCATTAAAAAGAAGTGAGATGTTCCAAAAGTTCCACCACCTGAACCTAGTGGGTTTCGCAATGATTCTGGCTAAGGATTCAATCCTAATATAAGACTAATACATTCAATTGAGCTATAAACACATACACTTGAGCTAGCATAAAAAACAATGACTACAAATGCATTCAAGATGGAGGTAATCTTAAAGAACATTTGATGAGTTGAAAAAGCCAAATGTTTCAGTTATTTCACTTTAAAGGATGAAAACAACCTGTTCATTGCCATGAATGTGATATAACTGAACCAATACACAGGAGCCATTGGTAAATGCTCAGTTGTGACCCTAGACCACAAAACAGTGTTATATTGTACATGTATATTTCAGGATATAGAAAAACTATTGGTCAAAATAATACATATATTGCTAATTTTATGGCAAAAATCATTAGAATATTAAGTAAAGATCATATTACATGAAGACATTTTGTATATTTCCTACAGTAAATATATATTTTTGTTAAGTAATGTGAATTGCACTTAATCTGGACAATTCTACATTTTTGAAAACCTCATATTACAGTTTTCAACTAGTCATTCTAGCAAAATCTACACCAATGGAAGCCTTATTTATTCCCATTTCATTCAATGCATACATCTCAATTTCCAAAAATTTACACTTATGACTGTTTTATGGTCCAGGATCAACTTTTAGAATAAAAATCAGACGTCATTTAAAGGCTTTTGAATCTGAACATCAGCTCTCAGTCACAAGACTACTAAGACTGATGTAATTTCTGATGATCAGCAAGCATGACTGAAATTTAACAACAAACCAACAAAGCAAATCTTAAACTTGTGATAAGGCCTTCAAAGTTCCAGTATTTCTCACTGTTTCATCAAGACACGATGAGATAAGGTCATTCAGGACAACAAGCCAAAGCAAAACATCCTTAGGGCACTGAATGCATGTTGTTGTTCCGTCATTCTGTTGCTATGGTGAACAATGCCAGTTGGCATCACTATATCACTTCCTGTTTCTTAAAGCTCATACTGTCACGTAAACCAGCTTCTCTGAAAGCAAGATGAGTCACTGGTTTGTACGTCCTTTATTAATCACATTTTCTGCATGATGCATTTTTACAAATCACACATGCATAGCCATATATGAACAATTATATCTAATATAGTTATATATATATACTGTAATATTTTGAAATATATGTTGCATTTATGAACTTGAACTTTTGTGTCAAAATATGCAATTTACATATATCCCCATATATCAATTTTCTATAGGCATAAACTGCATATAGACAGAGGCTTTGGTCTGTTTGTGATCCAGTTTTACCAGTGAACTGATCTGAGAACAGCTCTAAAACATGTGTGACCACCTATATTGTCACACGGGTCAAAGGCTGGATTAAGGGGGCACTTAAAATTCCAAGCAAAAACAGACCCGTAGAACTACATAATAGAAAGGTAACACCTACATCTAAAAGCCAAGGTAAGTTTTCAGGTTTCATGCTCTGAAACACAAGATCTGAAGAAAGATGCATATCTCTGCACTGAATTTGACACTCGTAAAACTGAAAGCATACCTTGCGGGAATGGATTTTTACTCTATGAAGTAATATGTCAGCGTAAATCAAAGTTAAAAAAATAAATCAAGAACATTTACAATGTTTAAGTTTCGCTGAACCCAAATTGTGACCTCTTTTCCAACATGCCAAGCATGTGCACACAGGACCACAACCCAGATTTGGGATCCGCCTTTGCAAAAGCCCCTCCCTTTTGGAGCCCCAAAACTTTCATTTCACATCTTTACACTTAGTATTACCTGTTGGAAAGACTACAAGTGTATTTGGCCTGTCCAGAGGGGGCCAAATATTATGCAAAATAATAATTTGATTGCATACCTAAAAGTATCTAAGAGTAAAACCAAAACCTCAAATGTGCAAAGATGCACACAAAAATGTCACATTCCAAAGAACTTAAGCAGATTTTGTAGACTGAAAACACTAAAGTTTTAACAATCCAAAATGAATGATTAAGTATAAAACAGAGTATTTCCGCTGTACCTTTTCTTTCATCCATGGCCCTCAGCATCCCCTGGTATAGATTGTCCTCTGTGAAAACCACATCACTGCCAACACTGTCAGTAGAGTACGTTCTGTAACCTTTATAGACAGCCATTTCTTATCCTTGTGTGAACCCACGGTTTCACACTTTCTGCCGATCTGTTTAAACCACCTGAACTGCTCTTTACACCCAGTCTTATGGTTCAGAAAGTATAAGAGAAGATCCATGCAGGCGAGTGGGTGTGTTTCCAACCCTGCTCGCTTCGCCCTCCCTTTTTTTCCCCTCTAGTTCTGTTCCTCTCTCTGCCACTGCAATTTTTTTCTTTCACACTTCTTGCTAAATACCTGTCTTTAGGCTATAAATTCAAAGGCTTCTCACTCTTTTTGAATGGGGGTCTGTAATTGTGTGTTTTTTGTGTGAAAATTAATAACGAAACAAAATAACATTTGTGGCTGACCACACCAATTTTCCAGAAGAAAGTATGAAAAAACTAACTTTAATTTAAATATATTTCGAACTGCTGAGCAGCAGAGAAAAACCACACATTTTTTACATGCTTTGAAAATGGTTAACAGTTTCCGCAGCTCACATCTGCAAACAGCCAATAACAAGCGAAGCAGCTGCTTTGGGAATGTGACCACTGTAAAGAAGTCTCAGCGTGGCACAAACTGCCGCAACACGAGTCCCGAGTAATCCGTCTATCCGCAACGAAAGCAAAAATTCACCACAGAGTGACACAATCACAGTCAAGATGCATATTTTTAATACACAGAATTCTAAACCAATCAGATTTCACTGTGGGCGGAGATTCTTTAAGTAGGAATAGAGTCCTGAAGCCATGATGCCAAAACCCAGAAGATTAATTATAGAGACTGGCTGCTTCAAGGTATTAGGATATTTGTCTATTTATGAGCAATGGAAAGTCTATGATCTATGAATTGACAAATCCTTGATTGTTTTTTTTTTTTTTTTGCTCTACAATATGAATTACAAACATTTATATTGTAAAGGAGAAAAACATGATGCTAAATCTATGATCACTGTGACATTTTGTGCAGAAACATTTTTTTATTGGTCAATTATGTTGTGATATCACACTGTAGTCAATGTTATGAAAAGAAACAGAGCTGCAAATTCACAACACAAACAACTTAAAGCATAGTGAACTTTTTTCCAATGCAAAACATCTGATCAAGCAAATTGGAATGAGTGGATTTTGAATGTAAAATTTAAGAAAAACATTGTGACTGCACTTTAATAAGTAGCTAAATACATGTGCATCTTACACTGTGGAGCAAAGTTTTATATTAAGTTGTTTACTAGCTGTGAATTAACAAAGTTTGGACATTGATACAGTAAGTCAGTCTGATCACCAAAAAGGCCAAAGTTCACTTCAAGAGAGCACAAAATGGTGTAGTCTGATAGAGTTATGTTCTTTATTTAAATAGCTATATAATGCAACACAACAGCTCTATATAATGCAAATAGACTAGACAATAAAAAACCAAAAAATACTGAAAAAAAGTCTTTAAATTTGTCTAAATGAAGTGCTCAACAGACAACGCAGTGGTGCAGGTAAATTGGGCAGGCTAAAATTGTTCGTAGTGAATGAGTGTGTATGGATGTTTCCCAGAGATGGGTTGCAGCTGGAAGGGTGCTGTGTAAAAAACAAATGCTGGATAAGGTGGTGGTTCATTCCGCTATGGCGACCCCAGATTAATAAAGGGACTAAGCTAAAAAAGAAAATGAATGAATGAATGAAAGAATTGCTCAACAATGTTCATCGCTAATCAAAAGTTTTATTTTGACATATCTACAACATGTATTAACAGAAAAGTCTAAATATTTTCATAGAACATTGTCTTTACTTAATATTATACACATTTTCGACAAAAGACAGAAAAAAAATCTATAATTAATAAACTATAATTTTGACTAATGTAATTTGCCCTTTCCCAAAAATATACCCACGCATTTTAAGAATGGCTTTGTGATGCAGGGTCACATACAGAAAACAAGTTTAGTTTTACAAAAAAAAATACCCATAAGTTACAGTATATAGACTTTCAACAGTTGGCACAAATGCATTGTAAGTTGTAAGCTTGGCACCAAGAACACATATTCATTCATTCATTTTCCTTTGGCTTAGTCTCTATTTCAGAGGTCGCTACAGTGGAATGAACTGCCAACTCTTCCAGCATATGTTTTATGCAGTGGGTTTTATGCTTCCAACCACAACCCAGTACATTACAGCCAATTTTGTTTACCCAATTTACCTATAGCACATGTGTTTGGACCATGGACTGCACCCGGAGGATGCAGAGGAATACCAGTTTGCCCATAAAAAAGCTCATGTGATTTTGTTGTAAGAGATCATGTGAAGATAAAAATGTGTGTGAATGGACAAACCAGCAGGCTGAGCATATTGTAAATACTGAAATGTTGTTTTGGTCATTCTAAAACGACTTAACTGTTTCAGTATTACTGTTATTACGTATATTATTAATGACCTCCAGAAATTTCTTTACTCCACGTCTCACGCCTTTAAACGCCACTGCGCGTTCACTGCATGTCAGGATTGCCTTCTGAGGCACAAGTCATTTATTAAATGAAGAAAATATTCACACAGCTTTCTTCTACCACAGCAAATTTCGTTTTTACTGTTTATATTTGGCGACAATTAACCAGGAAGTGGCGATTTTGTTTGCTTCGACTCGTTGGTTGGAAACGATGCTTTATTTGCACGTCTTTTATGCGATAATCCTGTTTTGCACAAAGTTAATTCACATTTTTGGATGGAAACATAGCTACTGATAAGTTCTGGACGTTTTCACTCTATATTGATCCAAGAGCCAGTCACACAGCAGAAATGTGCAACAATGGGAATCGAAAAGTGTGTTAATATTAGAGATGTACCAAATTTTCAGCCACTGAAAATTTATCGGCTGAAAATATGTTATGCCATTTAATGGACCCTCTAATTTTATTGGCTTCAGTCATTGTTGGGGTACCTTTTTAAATCTGGAAGCATTAACAACTTATATTAAAATATATATATATTTATCATTCAATATGGAATATAATTATTGAGATTGCATTTTTGCCAAATCGCCCAGCCCTACTATAAACCCAACACACTTTTTTTCCTTTATATGGGATGATTAAGCTATTTAACAGTACAAGCCACTTCAGTAGCATGCAGTGAAAATGAGTCACCATTAAACTGACCAAAAAAAAAAAAGAAAAACAAATCAAGGCGAGGGTCTGTTTCCATCTGGATATTCCATCTGTTTAGGGAGGGGGAAAGGGAGTAGATGTTCCACCAACCGGGAAATCCCACTCATGAGGGAAAATGTGACTAATTCCAAGAGTCACACAGAAAGCCTGTTGTAGTCTCAAGTAGGAGGCTCAGATTTTCAGTGTCAGGAGTCGCTGCCATTCTTTGATTGATATAGATAGACACAACAAAGACATTATTTCATGTGGCCCTGCCAAAGTCACCCTAGACAGATAAAAAATGTGGCAGAGCACAAGAAAGTCCCTGTGCATGTGTGGTTGCAATAAACACGTCTCCTGAAGGCAGCATTTTAAAACTAGCGTGCATGGACACAAACAGATCATGCAAAGTTTCAAAGAGTCTCTCTATCTGGAATAAAATACCTCTATCATCTGCACGAAATGTGAATAATTAGCATATATGATGGAGACCAGTAGAAGTAATGAGCGTGGTCATGTTCCTGAGTGCACAGGTTTGACTGGAGTCTTTTAACTTTACAGACAACCCATCTCTGTGTATTGAAACGGATGGCAGGTAGGACTGGAGGATTCTTTGCATTGCAGCTCTAGGCCATGGCCTGTTTGGGCTTGAGTGAAAGTACATGCTGCTGTCACTCACTTGTAAGCCTTTGAGCAATGCTTATTGGAGAAAGCACAAACAAGAACCAATAGCAGTGTTTTCTTTTGCATGCAGCCATGCGACTAATTGAATGTGACAAGTTATGTTATGGAATGCAATATAATCCCAAAAAAAACTGTACACAAGAACAAACAATGAGATCTGCAATGTCTGATTCTGTTATTCTTTTAAAAGACAGATTTTTTTAAAATGAATTATTAACAAACTTTACCAGTCTCAATCATTCTGACATTGAGGGAATTATTAAAATTAGTCAAAATCAGTGCTTTTTTCTAAAGTGACATCTGGATGGATGAATTGATGGATGGTTGGATGGAATAATAGATGGATAGAACAATAGATAGACATATGGATGAAACAATAGATGGAACGAACGAAGGATGGATGGAACAAATGAATGAACGATGGAAGAAACAAATGAATGAATGAACAGTGGATAGAACAAACGAGCGAACGATCGATGGATGGATGATGGATGGATTGGATGGATGGATTGATGGTTGGATGGATGAAAAATTAGATGGATAGAACAATACATGGAAATATAGATGGAAAAATAGATGGAATGAACGAACAATGGAAGAAACAAATGAATGAACAGTGGATGGAACAAACGAGCGAATGATGGGATGGATGGATGGATGGATGGATGGATGGATGGATGGATGGATGGAT
>CAIGQZ010032086.1:660500-674616 GCA_903798205.1 Danio tinwini | reverse complement strand
TATAAAGCAAGATAAAAAACTTGCTAAAATTAAATAAAACTAATTTGTAATAGGTTATTTAAAAAAAAGCAAATGTTATGATTTTCTGTTATCTTGGTTGTTTAACAGTTTATTTAAATAGCTCACTGGTGTGGGAAATTATTTGTTTAATTGCATTACTCATCATACAATAGAAAATTAAGTTATTCTAACTTGCTGTAGCCTAGTCTCGCTCAGAACAGGTTTCTCTTATTAGAATAAGAGTTAGAAAAGAAAACCCGACGTGCAAAGCGCGGTCAGTGTTACTCGTGTGATATCGCTTATTTTATTCAATATTTTCTCAAATTTAAATTATTATAATTAGGACTACAATAAAATGTTAAAAGAAAGGGTTTAATTACGCAAATATGTCAGATTGCAGGACATTCTTAGCATGATTATCGCGTCAACTACCCATAAACAATGGATTAATAAACACTAAAAATAAACTAATTTAGATGTATATAAAATGTCATTGGCGCAAAACAGTTTAACTCCACAACACTCCGCTCTTCCTCCCCCCTTAACTAAATAACACATGCGTGCGCGCACCCTTACACACGCACTGTCCGTTATCGCCCCCCTCTATCGAACTCCTCCTATTCGTCTGCTGGATCATACGGCAAAATTCGGTGCGTCAGTACAGCAACAGCTCCTACCTGCGCAACACATGCGGCTGTACAAGTGCGGTCCGACCTCTCCGCAGCTCATCTCGTGGATGTAGTTCCCGCGTCCGTAAATCACATCCAGGCTGTACATGGCGAGACACGGCGCAGCTGCCGCGGACATGTCACTCGCGCCGGCCATGTTCACAGAGAGGGGGGTAAAACTTGTTGCGCTCGCTCTGTGGTTTAGTTTAGTTCCCCAAACTCTGTATCAGCCGCACACGTTTGAATACATTTGTTTTGGGACTGAGAAAAATGAAGGGGCGTCTCACTGGGAAAGCAGTGAAAGCTTTACCTCAGTACTAGCCCAACCCATCGCAATGTGTTTGAAGCTGCGCTCTTTTCTGCTCGAGCTCCGGGGACAAACTCTTCTCCCGGACTGCCATTGAAATGTGATTCCTCCCATATGGGCAATCCTTCGCTGTTACTGATTAAATAATGATATTTATCTTTAAAAACATGGAGAATATTTCACCAGATATTGCTTAACGCATCCTGAAACCATGTGTGAAGAGGGAAAAGCTGGTTCTCCAAAGTAAACACGGTTTAATCTCCTATTTTTGAAGAGATATTCAATTTTCTGATAAGATTAATACATTCTCATGATCACACACTGAAAAAAGATGTCTGCAAAAGTGTTGCAAACAATTTGTGTTGAATTTAAACAAATAAATGTAGTAGTTCAACTTAATTTGTTTAAATTCAGCCCAAATAAATTGTTTACAACCACATAACTTAAAAAAAAATTGCAAATCCAAGGAATCATCTTTGAATAATTTTTTGTGCATATGATGTTGAATTATTAATGTTTTTAGAGCATTAATATAATCACTAGCTGGTAAAATGAAAATAAATATGCACACTAAATAAATGTTAACATCGATTAGCTACTTCAAAAGGTAAGTTAACCCATTATAATTGAAACTCTTAAGTTGACTTAGCTTTTTTTAAAATACAATTGTGCATGCATATATAGCTAATTCATTTTAATCCAACTTTTTTTAAGTCAACTAATTGCATTTTACAAACTGTTACAACTGTATCTCTCTGAAGCAAAAACTATAGAACTCATATTGTTTCATTTAAAATGCCTTTACTGATAAAGACTAAACATTTGGGAGCCTGAACAGCTCAAGGCTCTAAAAATATGTAGAGAAAGTGTTCTTGAACGTCAATGTGATTCCAGCACTGGTGATATATTGTTGTTAGGTAAGTGTCAAGTCATAAATTTACCAGGAAAACGCTGAGATATGTAACACGTTTTGCAAAAGCAGTTGCACAATTTTTTTTAAAGATTGCACTCAAATACATATCTGATCTTAATTAGTAAAGTAATTGAATTAAAAGTGTAGCAAAGACATAAAATATAAGAACTCATAATAAAACAGATAATAAAAAAGGAAAAAAAGATGATTTAAAGCAATGTTCGGAATCAGCTTCATTACAAAAATAAATGAGTACAATTTTTAAAAAGGCAACAATGCAGGAGGACCCAACAAAAAGAATACAGGCAGGAGGTTGTTTTATGCTGCCAACCATATTTTATATTTCATGTACTGAAATACAAAAGCCGAAATGTTTAAACCAAACTGTTTTTCACCTACTCCATGGGGTAGTGTGACTTTGATGTTCAAAGAGTGTGTTGCAGTGCAGGTAATTCAATATTTGAATAGGGATGCAAACAAAGGCGGTGTCAGTACAGGTGGGACATGTTGAGTTGGCAGCAGGGTTGGGAAATGAGCTCATGTTCAAAAGATGAATTCAGATTTTTACCCCCAACTACACGTCCAAATTTACAGCAATTACAATGCATATGTTTGTAGCTACAAAACACAGCAATCTCCCCTTGGGGATTTTTCTATCTTTCTCTGACATTTTGAAATATGCTTTGAATTTTTTTTTAAAGTCAATAGGAATTATGAATAGGGTGGGTTATAAAGCAGACTTCTGACTCAAACTGAAAACATTCTGCATCACAAAGACGACAGTAAATATTGCGATGCTTGTGAGTCATTCAGCAGGAGAACTTAATTTGAGGGAATTCTTCGAAGTTGACGCATTCAGAAAAACTGACTCACTACCACATTACATTTGGACCACAGGGATAACAAGCTTCTGTAGTTCTCTCTATGAAAATCATCACTTTTGCAGTATAGTACAATTGTAAGAATCTCAATCATTATTGCCAATGTGTGAGCAGCTTGCAATGAAACCCGAAAACCAAAACCTTCCATACTTCTTAGATTTTTTCATGTGAAGGATTCAGACATTTTTGTTATGTGTCATTTACATAAGCTCCAAAGAGTCTCTCTCTGCTCAGTGGAAATACAGGCCTCAGTCATCATATTTCTGAAATGTAACATACATTGCTCCGGGTACGTTTCAGATGACAAATCCACTAGAGGGTGCTGTATGCATTTTCTCTAATATTTAAGGTACATTTTACATTTGCGATACAAATCCTACCAGCCTGATCTCACGAGGAAACGGAAGTATTTTACGTTTTGTCAGTTCAGTGGCTAATTCGTACGAATTCGAACGAGTTCAGACATACGAAAATGTATGATTTTAAAAAGGAGGTGTGGCACCTAAACCCACCCCTAACCCCAACCATCATTGGGTGATGAGCAAATCGTGCCTATTTGTATGAATTAGATCGTACAAATTCATACGAATTAGCAACTAAATCAAAAAGCTACGAATTGCCATGAGATTGCGTTGATCCTACATGTCCATGAGAAGGCGGGGCTTGCTGTACAGATAATCTAGCAAACCTCTGACCTAAACCCTTCCCCAAAACCAACAGATATTTTTTTTAAAGGCAAATGTAAGAGAAAAGCACACTGTGACAACGTAGTTTTACCTTTATTTTACATTGCTTTTATCTTTTTTGTGGAACCGCAATTCACTAGACCAGTGGTTCTTAAACTTTTTTCACCAGGTACCGCCTCTGACAAAAATTGTCTCTCCAAGTACCACCATAATGACCAGTACTGAAATACTATAGCGTAGTAGGCCTAATTAAGCAGCTGCAGCACTGCACAGTTAAAAAACGAGGCAGATTAATAGTATTAGTTTGAACATTAACTGTGCTTGCAGACAAAAAAAAAATCTTAATTTAAATTAAAATGTGATATTAAAAGTTAATTAAAAATGGCACTGTTCCTAAAAAGTTAAAAGAAAGCAGATCTACTTATAAAGTATTAATGTTTAGCTTATTCATCAAAACCTGAAAATGTTGCTTGGACCTGATAAATATGGGCTCTATCTATACATATATAGCAATTTGCAAGTTGCATGTACAGATGACATATTTGCATATCTTTGAAATCTAAACTTGTATATTAAATATATGATTTGGAATTACTTAAATTAGAAGTTAGATCTGCTGCAGATCATTTACAGTAGGCCTATGAGTGTCAGAAAGCATGCATTAAATGCATTGCAAAGGACTTTACCAATTCATATGTACGGTATTTCTGCAATCTGGTGAGAATGAGATCACATAAGTGAACCGTGAAATTTGCGTTAACCACGCACCGACCACTGTTTTCAAGCAGACTCAGGTACGGTTCGCGGTCCCTCCGTCTGTGCACACGAAGAATAACTTTAATTCTAAGCTTCAAGCATGGCAACGTTGCTTGGGTCTACGTTCTGTCTCTCGCTCCATTTGAATCCCATCCAAACTAAATATGAGATAACAAACTAAACCGAAAGCCGCGTACGCTGCTTTACGAAACAAATAACTTTATATACCAAAAACACACATTGTTTTACACAACTACGAGCACACATTTAACACATTTGTAATAATTATTTACCAGTGATGCTGCATGGGGAGAATCCTGAGTTTGCAGTATATGAAACGGCATCACAACAGTACCGGTCTGCAGAAAGGCTTCTCTAGCGCGTGTGTATCTGCTCTGTAAGCGATGCGCGCATCTTTTTCTGGCTCTGTGCCAAGCGGACTGATTTTTAACATCTGATGACGTGATGCACTAAAGTAAACATTAAAAGCACACTAGCATAATCGTACACTTTAGGGAACAGCAGATGCTGTCTGATCACATAAGTCTCGGAGTTATCGTACGCGTCAAAGGGTTAAAAGTGTGTTAATTTTATTATTTTATTATTCAGCGATTCTTCCGCGTACCACTGGAAGGAAGGCCGTGTACCACAAGTGGTACGCGTACCACAGATTGAGAACCACTGCACTAAACTTAAACCCGAACACCTGTCACAAGTACAACACTGTACAAAGTGAAGTATCAATCATACTGATCACGACGGACAAGAAAGGTATCGTTAAGGTGTTTTGCGATTTTTATTTGCATCATTAAGCTATGTATTTGGTGCTGTGCAAAACCCTGCATTAAAATAATACTTAATTCATCCTTAATATGTCTCTGTAACTATCATTAGTGCAAAAAGGAACAAAATGACTGCACTGGAGGACCTTCTTTACAGATCTACTGGCGTAATATCTGCTTTTTTTTTTTTGCCTTGTTCACAATGGAGCAATTGTGAATGATTTCATTCTCAGCATTTATTCCCCAAAGACATTAAGTTTACACTGATTGAGTGAATACTTCCTGTATGAAACACTGGCATACAGTTTAAAAGAGCAACATGGCATAAACATCCACAAAGCTAATGTTAACTATGCTTTCCTGTTGTTTTGTGTTCTTTTTATCACTATGATAACACAAAGTTCCTATAACTAGTGTAAAAGTCATGATTATTTCTGCTTTTCTGTAATGTAATGCCAATGTTATGATCAAACAGTGTAATTGTAATTATTTTGGGAGGAATATTTATAGCCTCTTTACACTGAAGAAAAGAAAAAAAAATGTTTTAACCCAAATTTGGATAAAATATATGGACAAACCCAACAATAGGGTTACATTTTTTTTTATTAAACATTCAACCCAACAATTGGGCTTGTTTATATTTGCATTTTGTTTAGAGTGTACATGCACAAACAATAACTTGCTGCCAGCAGTTCACTTAACAACTTAACCATAGGTGTTGTTAATAACAGGGGTTGCTGAATTTGACATATAACCCCTTCAAAGAAAAAGGTCTCTCTTTTTTTATATATATATAATTTTAAAAAGTATCACATAGACTTGTTATTCCACCACATATAATTTCGACTATTTTCTACTGGAAAAGTCCTAAATGCTGAAACTCTATTCCATTTTATGTCACTCTTGCTGAGATGAACTTGCAAGATACACTTCATATATGGATTTAAGCAAGCTGGTATCAGATTTGTCTGGTTAGTCACTGAATGCTGGCTGCTTAACTATAAGCATAACACGGAGCTTATCTTAAGGAAAAGACTGTTATCTGATTATCTGAGTTTATGGGTAACTGAAATATGTCTCAGAGTGAAAAATATTTTGCTGTTTAGATTTTTTTTTTTTGTGAAGAGCAAGGAAATATTCCTCATACTGACTAACTAATGACTAGGAGTGGTCAAGGGGAACAACTATAAAGTGGACATCATGAAAAGGTATAAAGTCTCAATAACAAAACAAACACTATGCATAAATATGATAAGCCTCCATTATTTCTTTCTTATGACTAATGTTATTTTAGCATCACTATTTATTTCAGATTTAAGTTGCTAGTTATCATTTAAGTTTAAATTAAAATTAATATATAAAAGCTTAATTTATAAAAAAAAAATTACGTTTCTTTTAGACAGTTCCCAATGAAATCTTTCATTTAGTTTAATTACATTATATAATTGAATTAAAACTGTATCAATATATTAAGAAAAACCTGCATGTGACAAAAACATGCAACAAAAATATTACAAATTTACCTAAAAGATGATGGAATTATTATTTAAACTATTATTACAATAGTTAAATTATTACAAATATTACAGAGTTATAAATTTTAAATATTTTTGTTGCATGTTTTGGTCAAACGCAGGATTTTTTTTATATATTGAGAATAATTATTGAAATATTTAATTGGGAACTTGCTAAAATAAATGTAATATGTTTTGTAATAATTCAGTTTTTTATGTATTAATTTTAATTTGAAGTAAATGATAATGAGAAAAAAACGATTTTATTTTAATACATAATAATAAATTTTATAAAAAAAAAATTATTTATATTTGATTAAATATATTTATTTATTTATTTATTTATTTATTTATTTATTTATTTAATATTTATATTTTATTATATTTGAAATGGTTTTATGTCATTTATTTAGTTTTAGTAATTTTAGTTTTATGATTTTAGTATAGTTAAACAATAACTCTGCTAATGAATATTGAAAAAAGTATATATAATTATTTAATATGCGAGACATAAGACATTTTTACTTATAAGACACAAACACTACAAAAAAACTAAGACCATTCAAAGTGAAAGTGTTCTCCAATAATAAAAGTGTTATCCGATCATGCCATAAGGCTATGTGTTGTGCTATTTGCTCAGGGATCATATGAGCACACATCTAATAGCTGACGTGTTTTTAAAGCCCAGAGTCGAGAGCTTCATGTGTTTGCGGGTTGATTTGCGGGTGTTTTCGTTGTATCCAGGATACACACATCACTCACAGCCTGTAAAGCGTCACAGCACTGAGCGCTCTGCAGAGGAAGAGCGTTCTTATTTTAAACTGGCGATGGCGAATTCCCAGCATAACCATTCTGAAACTAGCTTCAACCAGCTGACATTGAAACGCAATCTTACACAACTACCCTTTCCTATGACCAGTGCCCTGTATGCGCCTCAACCGAATGTCCTTCAGCAGTCAAACAGGCCGCGTTTCAACTGGCATGCGACCGAGTCTCTTAAAACTGACATAACCTTTTGTGTAATCCTTATCACCTGCTTCTGTAGTGAGGAGCAACCTCTGGCACGGGCACCACATTTCACCTCATAAAACCCCAACTGAGCTTGTATACCCAGAAAAGGGAAGGTACGTACTGGGATTTTTCATCAGGCACCACCTTGCAGACTCAATAATGAAACAATTGTTTCATTAAAATATCCAAAAACCACTAGAGTGTTAAAAATTTTGCTCACTTACAATTTTATTATTACAAAAGTTTTGAAAAATGTTATATAATCATATTAAATAAGCAATTTTGATAGTGACATTGACAGTGTCCTCCTGTGTCGCCTTGCTAATGATGTCACACACCGTGTGGGTTTACAGAAAACAAGAAAACACCAAAGATGCTTTAATATATTAAGTGTGTTTTTTTTTTCAGACCAAACAGAGCAGCATAAAAGAACTCTACAATGTATTTAGCATGATAAAACAGACCTGCTTCTTCCCCACGTGATCACGACCAGAAGAAATTGAATTGGTGGGCTGAGTCGTAATAAAAGCTTTGCTGCTTTTGTGGCGTGTCGTTTTTCTTTCTCATCAGCACTTTTAAGTTAACATAAGTACACTGTTAACGATTTTTGTACAGTATTATACAGTATTACAATTACATTACAATTACACAGTATTTAACTGTAATATGAACTGTATTTTACTGTAGGTCATTTATGCAGTAGGTTACGGTATATTTTAATGTAAAATTCTGTAGTCACATATACAGCAAGATAAATGGTGTTGTAAATGTAAAAAACAGTATCATTGCTCTAACTGATTTACAGTAAGCTACTGTAGATACTACAGGAAATTGTTAACAGTGTAATCAGTGCTCAAATTGTTTGCCATGTTTTTCGAGGAGGGAGAGGTGTGGTGATGAAAGTGAAAAGCTGGGGGTGCGGGGTGGTCGGTGGGGTTTGTCGCAGATGAAAGTGAGGAGGGTTGAAGAGTCGTGGAAGAAAGTGAAGAGGTTTGTCCAGGAGTCCTGTAGGACGTATTGGAGACCACAACTCCCATGATTCTAGACAGTCATGGCGTCATCAATATATGCCTTTTTTTGTTGTGCACTAGTTGCGAAAATTACATGTTGTGCCTTTAAGCTGTGCTTTTGTGGGATCCAATTTTTAAACAGACAGAAAAATTATAAAAATAATCGCAGAGAAAATGCAAAAATGTGAATAAGTGTTTTCTGTTTTACTTAAAAAAAGTTATTTATTCATGTGATGGCAAAGTTTGCAGTAATTTGTCCAATATGATCTTATAAACATCATTCTAATATGCTGATTCAATGGTCAAGAAGCAATTCTCATTATTATCAATGTGAGAAAAAAAGTTGTGCTGCTTAATATTTTATCAAGTGACACTTTGAGGATTCTCTGATCTGTTAAAAATTCTAATGAACAATACTGTCATTTAGTAGAAATATTATTCATTCATTTGAAAGGTATAATGTACTGCATGTACTGTAGTACAGTATGTTGCTACTTAAAGCTGTTGTCTTGCTACTATTGCACAATGGGTTTACTCACTTTTTTTTGCTAAAATAAATGACACTGTAAAAAGTTACTAGTTACTTATTTTTAAAATAGTGAGTAAGCCCATAGGGCTGCATGGTGGCTCAGTGGTTAGCACTGTCACCTTACAGCAAGAAGGTTGCTGGTTTGAGTCCCTGCTGGGCTAGTTGGTGTTTCTGTGACGAGTTTGCATGTTCTCCACGTGTATGCGTGGTTTTCCTCCGGGACCTCCTGTTTTCCCCACAGTCCAAAGACATGCACTATAAGTGAATTGAATAAACTAAGTTCTGTGAATTGTGAGTGTGTGTGTGAATGAGTGTGCATGGGTGTTTCCCAATACTGAGTTGCGGATGGAAGGCCATCCACTGCGTAAAACATATGTCGGAATAGTTGGCAGTTCATTCTGTGTGGCGACCTCTGAAATATAGACTAACCGAAGGAAAATGAATGAATGAATGATTAAGACCACTGCCTTTAAAGCAAGTTGACTTTACTTTAAAAAAGTAAGTAAAGCCACTTTAACTTGTAACTGTTGGGTTGACTTAACTTATTAACTTATAATTTGTTATAATAAATTAATATATTAATTAATAATAAATTTATAATAAGTTTATTTACATAATAATTTTAAGGTAACGAGTTTACTTTACGCACAGTCAACTCATTACTAAAATAATAATAATAAATAATAATTTATAATAAACCATAATAATAATAATAATAATAATAATAATAATAATCATAAACAAACAAAAAATACTACAAATATACAATTTTAAATACTAATACAATTTATTCAACAATTATCCAGAACAAATGAATCCTCATTAGTAATGATGCACTGCACAACTCAAACTGGAGTTTCAGGTTTATCATTTTTTTAAGATGTGACCGCAGGAACATATGCAGAGCTAATGAAAGCTGCCCAGACTCAATGCAACACAACCTGTCCTCCAGCACAACAACCCTCATTTACCAGTCAAACGAGTGCATATCTAACGCCCAAGAGCCACACCCTGTCCCGATGGACAGATCGACAAAAGAACAACCAGCCTCAAAAAATTTGGCTCAAAAGAAACTTATTTCAACATTTATTCTGCTTTTATTTAACTTTCCGTTTTAAACACATTGAGATGCGCCTCACATTGAACTACAGTGTTTATATGTCACCTTTGTCGTAAAGTAAATGAAGGACTTAATGCACTTCCTTTGCAGAACAAAACAGGGAGGGATTTCAGAAACCAAGCCAATGAAAACAAAACACAGTCTTCAGAGTATCAGGCTTTGTTCATCATAACATATTTCATTAGAATCTTTCGTTTTTATGCAAATACCATGTCATGCTCAAATACATTATGTAAATTAGTCAGTATTTGCTCTTGGTACACTGTAAAATATATCTGTTAATTAACAGTTTCTGTATTTTCTGTTTATTTATGGTTGTGAATTGCATTATGGGATGTTGATGTCTGCTCTGTCGACATTTGATGTTGAATATTCAACTCTGCAGTTTAACAAAGTGACATTTATTGACATTTTAGTACACTGTAAAAGTGATTAGTTTACTTTAAAGAGCATTGCCTTAAGATTATTTAACTATGTGCAAAATTATATAAATTAAGTGAATGTAACACAACAGAATTACTTAACTTTTTTAAGCAAAATCAACTTGTCACTTTTAAGGCAATAGATTTACTCCCTTTTTTGAAGTAATTACTTTTTACAGTATAATTTGAGACATTATTTAATAAGTAATATATAGAGAACCAAGTTTGTAAAATAACAGAATATGTACTGGCAGCTTATAAGCAGGTTTTTGCAGCATAATAAACAACACCAACCCCATAGTATGTACAGGGATCAGAGAGTGAAATTCAATACCTTAAGACCTTTTTTAAGACTCTTTCCCATACATCTCAAGACCTTAAACCACTTTAGGTTTCAACCGGAAACACTGGCGAGATTTTAATTTACAGTATATAAACGAAATATTAATGTAAGAAACTAATCCACAACTAAAACATTATTCATATACTGAATAAAAATCTATTAAATCTATGTAATTCAGCAGGTTAGCACCTATGGAACTGCAGAAATAAAGGTTACTGCAGTAAGCCTTGGTTACTGCAGTAAACAAAGCAGCATGGTGTCAAATCTAGTAGGATTTTATTGATATAGTAGGATATTTATATTTCAGAAACTACACAGCATACTGATATTCGCAGATTTAATTCAGGCAAACTTTAGCATACAACAATACATTGTTTAATCAAAAATGATATAAAACTGAATACCTTGTAAAATAGCATTAAAGACTTTTAATACTTTTTAAGGGCCTTAAAATTCTCTACATTGATTTATCAACTTTTACTACTTTTTAAGACTCCGTGGACACCCTGAACCCAGACAATATATCACTTTAAATCATTAAAAATATTCATAAAAGTCAAATTTTTTTAAAATTTCAGGGTTAAAAGTTGTTGGAAGAAAGATCAAAATCCCATAATGCAATTCAAAATAAGTAAAAAAATAAATAAAACTTAAATCACAAAATACGTAAAACTGTCAATATACAGATATTTTTACAGTTAAAAGCTAATCCCAGTAATATTGTCTGAAATGACAGTAACCAAGGACACACCCCTGAACACCGGTCACCTTTCCACACCTCTATCTATTTAAATAGCCTGGCAGATAAAGGACAGGTTTGAAGGTTAGGTTTAGGGCGTGAGCTTTACCTTCATGCCTAAAGAAAATTCTCTCTTTGCCTTCACAGGTTGACTAGATAATAACAGTCTTTTCAGCATATTTGACAGCCTGACGCCTTTAGGCTAGCGCTGTCAGGTCAACTGAAACCAGGTGGCTCCTTCGAGACACAAAGAATAACAATTTACATTCTAAACATACCAGTGAGTAACTTTAAAACATACAGGAAAAATTGTCAAGATTTAGTAGGACTTGACACACATAAAAATAATTATGACATCAATTAAAAATCCCCAGAACAAAATACAGGTTACACTACAAACGCCTGCCAGAATAGTGAACAAATTCCAAACAATGAGCTTTTTTCGCCACAGGCAACATGTGCGCATCTGCAACTCATCAAAAGCCGCAACGTCATCCAGCAGTGCTGTCCAGAACTTAAAGGGTTAACCCCAAAGTTTCAACACACGAGAGAAAAAAAAAGAGCGAGAGGGAGGTGTGGAGGCAAATTGAGGGTGTGCGGCACATGTGTACAGAGAGAGCAACAGCACGCAGGACAAACAGTGTCCAACACTTAGGTAGGACGTCAGATATTTTCGCCTTACCTTCGCTGATTTGCTTTCTCCGCTGCATCCATCTCCACACGGCTATCAAGGTAGCCACATGCCCCAAAACCACCAGGGTTGGGAAGACAGTTCCAGAAGGGTTTGCCGGCATCGAGTTTGTGAGCTCGGCTTACCGGAGCAAAGCTTGAGGTGAAAGGTGAGGGAGACTAGATAGGAGGGGGGAGAAGGAGGAGGCTGGGGGGCTTTAAATGTACCCAGCAACAAATTTTCTCCAACTATGAGAGCTTTAAAATGACAGCTGCCCCCCTCCTTCAGTCCTTTTTTATTTTTTTCTCCTCGTCTCTCTCTCTCTCTCGCTTCTCAGTCCATGACTCAGTGTACTAGTAAAAGCGTTTGAGCTTCTTCCAGCTCCCGCCCTCCTTTCACAAGCACTCTCGCCTTGACCAATGGCTCAATTTCTGCGTACTTTTTGTTTCTGTGCTGCGTTTAAGCTTGCTAACTCACTCCAGTCCGTTGTGTACAATCTTAAAGATCACGTTTCTGCAGTTGTTCTCTCTTAATCCATTGCAGGAGTTTTTTTCCCTCTACTCAGGCTTGAGTCTATGGCTGAAGTTAATAATACATGAGTAAGGTTTGTTTTTAGCGCACACACATTCACTTGTCCACAGCGGCTGATAAGAGTCTGTATCTACCATTCTATTACATAACGTCTCGCCCCATTAAAAATGAAAAGCTTTTTTTTTTTTGCACTGGATTCACGTAGATCCACAGTTCTGTCAGTTTAGTACACATTTATACTTGGATATAACATTTACTTTCTTGTAGTTGCACACATTTGTTATGTAACTGCAATGCACTTCCAGCAGAAAATGACTTCCATGTGTTTTCCAGCTTCAGTAACTTTCCAGACGCCCCACAATTAAAAGGCCCCCGTGCAGGGACTCTGATTTCTAAACAGCGGGAATGCAACAAATCGCCAAGCAGACAGATGTCTTAGACGTCCTACCACAAGGAAAAAGTCAACATATTATTTTATCCTCTGCCGGAGAGAGCTATCTCTCGTGCTGAGCGAACAAATCTATCAATAAAGACGGAAAACACAAGAACATGCTGAACTTAAAGCACAATTATCTTTAAATTAGCATTTCTTAAGCGCTGTGGGATATTATAGCAGAATGTTTGTTTCAAAACAAACAGCTCGCAGCACACCCAAAGTCATAAAACACTAACACACACCCATATTATGCATAATCACATTAAAGGACTGGAGCAATGTACAAAACAAAACAAAACAAAAAAACAATAAACAATGATATTTAATCTGCTGATTTAAACAGTGCAGATGACCACCTTCATGATCTATGGCCATCTGACCACCAAGCTAAGCAGGAAGGGGCACTGGTGGCACACACAAGCAAATACAGATGCCACAAATAGAGCTGGAGACATATTAAAGGGGACTCGTGCTATGCATAGACAGGACGACGGAAGAGTTTAAAAGTAGAAGAGAATCCAGGTCGTGTATGAAGGCATGCAACGACCCTGAGATGCTGTCAGTCACTGCTGTCTGGGGTTGTAAAAACTTACACGACAACTCCCACAACAATGCTATAGAATATCAGAATGCTCTAAAAAGCACTTAACAATGCTATTAAACACCAGAATGCTCTAAAAAGCACTTAACAATGCTATAGAACATCAGAACGCTTTAAAAACCACTAAACAACGCTATTAAACATCAGAACGCTCTAAAAAGCACTTAACAATGCTATAGAACACGAGAATGCTCTAA
>CAIGQZ010032086.1:633824-650844 GCA_903798205.1 Danio tinwini | reverse complement strand
ATATATATAAACACTAAAAACCCTAATAAGTTGACTAAACTAAATTGAGTAAACTTGTTGCCTCAATTTAACTGAGTAATGGAGTCTCCCAAAACATACAATTGCATATTTAATGCAAATTGCATATTTAAGTTTGTTTAACTTGCAGGTTTTGTAGACTGTACTTAAATTATTCAGTTCACCAAACTTAGTACTGAGTTTTTTGGGAGACTCCATTACTCAGTTAAATTGAGGCAACGAGTTTACTCAAATACTTTAGTTTAGTCAACTTATTAGGGTTTTCAGTGTATAATGAAAATAATTAAACCATTATGGTAAATAGAGTTAAAAGTTAAAACAGTTTTATTGGGATGAATTGTTGGTGATTGGATGGGTGTAGGCCAGATTGGGTAGCTATACAGGAACAAAGGAAAAATAGTATACCTGTTTAAAAAATGATTTAAGATACAAGATAATATTGCAGTCAATTTAAGACTTTTTTATGTCTAAAGATTAAAGATTTTTTGACCTGAGAATAAGACATTTTAAGACCCAGCAGACACCATGTAGACCAACTGTCCTAATACCGAATCACATTTTAATGGCTTTGCAAATCATAGCAAAACAATGTCATTTATTCATAAATTCTTAACTTTTCTTTCTCTCAGAGGAGCAGGAAGATTGTAATTCATTCATAAAATTACAATTTTCTTGCTCCTCTGAGAAAAAAAAGTGATGAAAAATGAGTAGAAATAAACAGAACACATTCTAAAGCTGCATTACACTTTTTCCTTTTTTTGTTTTATTTTTGATACTTAATAATCTATTTATGTGCCTTTTGGTCTACAGATTAAAAAACAAAACAAAATTGTGATGGATTTTTTAAATATATTTGTCCTCTTTAAGCTAAAAGTTTCCCTACTACACCCTTTAGACTTCAGGGAGCCCATGGCACATATCCCTTTTACACTTTCACATTACTCTGCTGTCCTTCTGGCCTCATAAATCCTCATTCTAAGAGCAGCATGAGGATCCCAGCAGCCATTTTGCCTTGATTATGCTATAATCGATTTGCCACAGGCTATTTACTTCATGTTTTTCTAAAATTCAACAAAGCAGCTTCTGTCATTCTGTCATTATTTCTAAACACTCCTAAACAGTACAAAACAAAGTTATAATCAAGTCCTTGTTTTTTTGCAATTCCTAAAGCTAAAGGCCACTGATTTCTAAAAGCTAAATGTCCTGCATGCTCATCAAGAGCACAGAAACAAACTTGCAGCAAAATTTGTTTTGCAATTTCTAAAGGCCTGTTCACACCAAGAAATGTATATAACTATACAAATAACTAAAACTCTATTATCGTCTTTTTTTTTTTTTTAAATGACCAAGCAAGGCGCATCATGATTGGCTGATGGCTCTTTTATCATTCATCAGTAAGAGTAATCACATTGAAAATGATGCAACAATGCTGTTTTCTTTGTCTAGCGTTGTAATAGTTGTTGTGTTCAGACTTTTCAAATTCTTTTCCATTTGGGCCTTTTAAAACTATTTCTATGTAGCAACCATTCTAACAGACCTTATGTCTCCATGTATGATGCATAGAAGTCAGTTAAGATTTACTAGCTACAGAGTCAACAAAGTCATGACTACACGTTTTTCACCTTAACTTAAGCTAATCAGGTTTCAACAATTTTTTGTTGTTACTTTTTAATATTTATATTCAGTTTGACTTATGTAATTTGAGATGACTAGAACATTTTATTTGATTAAACTAAAAACTTTGGGCAGCAAAATTATTTTTCAAGGTGTGTATCAGGAAAGAGATGATGGAGGAGAGTGAATAAATTCCTGTTGGACAACACATTTTCTTCCAATCACAATTGGACATGGCTAAATTCATAAGGCTAAATACAAGGTGTATAACATTTTGAGCTTGTCTACTTCTAATTACAGTACTTTCAGTAGTCTACATAAATTTGATCAGATTGCTTTGATATTGTAAACACAAATGCGTTTAGACAGTCACAAAAGACTATCTACTCTCTGTCTACTAAGCAAACACCTGATCACTATGGGATGTGTTGTGAGATCACCAACCAAAACAAATATTCAGACATCTCTGTATTGTACCAAAACACATGGATTACCATCAAAGTGTAAACAACACAACAGATATATGTCAAATACAAGGTAGAAACAGTGATGACTTTAGATTTTGACTGATGACAACAGAACCTAAGAGACAGGACCTCCTTATTGAGGTCTTTGCTCAAATTTGGGCATCACTGACCTAATTTCTCAATTTCTATGAGAATTCAGAAGGTCAGAGGTCTGGCTTATAGTTTAGAGACAATATATCTGAGAGTCTCTGTCCACTCTGAGTCTCCCTGACTCTCTCCATTTTAGGACCATCAGACTTGCTCTTCTGTTTACTGTAAATAATGGCTTGAATGAGATTTTCAAGGTGTACTGTGATCTCAACATGTTAGAAATATAATATATATTATGAGTCTTTGCCATAATAAAGCAACGGATAGATGTTTTGAATGTCCTTTGTATTTCACATAACTTTAAAAACTGCATGTCATTCAGTTCTTAATAATAGTAAAGCCTAAGGCATAAACACTTAAAGGATGAATGAGAAGGAGGGATCTTCACGTAGCCTGTAGTATAAAGCTAACTTAACCTGTTTATCATATCATTTCTCAAATTACATAGTGTGTAGTAACACATGGCACGGGTTCATAATATCCGGAAAAAGTTTATTTGTATTTTTTTAAGTGTCTTTAATGTTTCCAATTGTTTTTTCTGAAAATAAAATGCCAAAATGTGTTTGAAATTATAAAAACGGCATTCTTAAGAACATACTTGATAAAATATATAAAAGAATAGGTCAGAATAATACATTTTATTATATTTAAATGATAAAAACTTTTATCGGCGATGCAGTGGCGCAGTAGGTAGTGCTGTCGCCTTTCAGCAAGAAGGTCGCTGGTTCGAGCCTCAGCTGGGTCAGTTGGTGTTTCTGTGTAGAGTTTGCATGTTCTCCCTGCTTTCACGTGGGTTTCCTCTGGGTGCTCAGGTTTCCCCCACAGTCGAAAGACATGCAGTACAGGTGAATTGGGTAGACTAAATTGTCCGTAGTGTATGAGTGTGAATGAGTGTGTGTGGATGTTTCCCAGAGATGGGTTGCATAAAATCGTGCTGGATAAGTTGGTGGTTCATTCCGCTGTGGCGACTCAGGATTAATAAAGGGACTAAACCGAAAAGAAAATGAATGAAAAACTTTTATCATTACAGCAGCACACTGTAAAAGTCTTTTTGTGGCCTTGTAGAATTCATTAAAACTCATATGTACACTTTATTTAATAAAATTAATTTCCTGTTTATTGGGCCATTTCTTGGATTAAAATTATTATTTTTTTAAAATGGCTGTAATAAAATCTAATTGATATTAAAATTTCAAGAATTTAGACAATGTTTTCAAATAATTTCAAAAAGAGAAATTATTGAGTCAATCCAAAGTTAAAAAATTGAGCATTTTAAAATTCACAATCATTTCCTGTTACAACGTTCATAGCTGGCTAGCTACAAAGATTTTAAATGACAATTAGTTTGCATTTTGAAGCTATTTATGGTCTCTAAATAGTGTTTTTATACATTATCAAATGATTCTTGTTATATACAGTGCTTTCAGAGCAGCAGAAATTTTTCTGTAACCTTCCCCAGCCTTGTGCCCCGAGGCAATCCTGTCTCGGAGGTCTACAGACAATTCCTTTGTCTTCATGCTTGGTTTGTGCTTTGACATGCACTGTCAACCCTGGGACCTTATATGGGTGTATGCCTTTTCAAATCATGTCCAATCAACTGAATTTACCACAGGTGAACTCCAATTAAGCTGTTGAAACATCTCAAGAATGATCAGTGGGAACAGAATGTACCTGAGATCAATTAAAAGCTTCACGGCAAAGGCTGTGAATACTTATGTACATGTGATTTTTCAGCTTTTCTATTTTTAATAAATTTGCAACAATTTCAATAAATCTTTTTGCACATTGTCATTATGGGGTATTGTGTGTAGAATTTTGAGGAAATAAATAAATTTAATCCATTTTGGAGTAAGGCTGTAACATAAAAACAAATGGAAAAAGAGAAGCGCTATGGATACTTTCCGGATGCACTGTACATGCCTGATCACATAATACAAACATACGCACAAACAAATGAATGGATGAATATGAATGAAAGTAAAGTATTTTCTGTGAGATTTTACTGCAAAAGCACAAATGCATACCAAATAGCATCATAAGCAATGCATCCCTCAAGGGATGTCTAGAAAATCAGGCTAAGAAGAATGCCTTTGGTGAAACACTGGGATTGGAAACTTTCAACAGGGATTTTTCCACAGCCAGGCCAGAGAACCACACAATCAAGCTTGTTTAGGCCCAGGGGGGTTTATGGTCAATAAAAGAAGAGACAAGATGTTTAGTTTGTACAAAGTCAAGCACAAATTGTCACAAGACTGAAAAATGTATAAGGGAGTGTTTGGAAAGAAGAATTTCTCAAAACAACAGTAAGTAAAATGCAGATTTTGTGGAAAAAGCTATGTGATTTATCAATTTTTGAGTCAGCAAATCATCTTTGGCACAAATAAAATGTTTTTATTCTATTTAAATTTTTAAATAAAAAGTAACATTTTCTTATTATTGTAACAAAACAAATTTATACCAGGATCATCACCTTATTTTGCCACCAAAATAGCTGGAGACTCAATCATGTGTAACTTCAACTCAATCTCACGGCAATTCGTAACTTTTTGATTTAGTGGCTAATTTGTATGAATTCGTACAATCTAATTCGTACAAATAGGTAAGATTTGCTCATCACCCAATGACGGTTGGGGTTAGGGGTGGGGTGAGGTGCCACGCCTCCTTTTTAAAATCGTAAAAAAAAAATACAAATTTTTTTCCTCGTGAGATCAGGCTGGTAACTTTAACAGCTTATTGGATCTTTGTGCAAACAGACAATAAAACTGAATTAAATAGAATAAATATAAATTAAAGTAGATAACACTTTACAATAAGGTTGTTTTAGTTGAGGTTAGGTAATGTATTTACGAACATGAACAAACAATAAATTACAGTATTTATTTATTTGTGTTAATGTTAGTTAATGAAAATAAAGTTGTTCATTGTTAGTTCATGTTAACTCACAGTCCATTAGCTAATGTTAACAAGCTTGAATTTGTATTTTAATAATGCATAACTAAATGTTGAACTATAATTAGCAAATGCTGAACAAGTATTGTTCATTATTAGTTCATGTTAGTAAATACATTAAATAATGAAACCTTATTGTAAAGTGTGACCTATAAATGAACAATCAATGCATTTATTTTTGTCAGACAGACATTTAAATGGTGAACAGCATTTTTAGAAAACACACTATGCACCTCCAATTTAGGAACCACTGATTAAGAATGTGTTGTTTCGAAAGAAAATCTATAAAAATAACATCATACGGTCCATTTACAGTAATAGGTCACTTAAACACAAACATGCCCCTGAAATAGAAAATGTTAATTACAACTCCTTGTATATCAAAATGGATGATTAAACCTAACGAAAGGTAAATGGTGCGAGTGCTGAAAGGACAGTTTTTCGCTTGACCTCATTTTAGTGGTTGCTATGATACGCACATAAACACTCATATACATGTTAATGGACACAGATGGAAAATACAGCCACAATACCAGTTTCTCAAAGGAGATACAGACAATGGTGCCTATGTTTGAAGTGTCTGGTAATATACATGAGTGCCTAATATCCAAACGTGTGGAAAGAAACATGGCTTGCAGAATGGTGACAGAAAAAAATGGTCATGGAAAAAGGACATGGAGCTCTTTAGGGTTCAGACTGGATTAAATGTTTCACATCATAACTTTTATATTTACATTTACCCTTACATTTACCTATAACTTTTCATATTTACCCTGGACCACAGAATTAGCCATAAATGTCCCTTTTTTTGTGAGATTTGAACATTACACGAAAGTTGAATAAACAAGCTTTCCATTGGTGTAAGGGTTGATCTGAACCCTCTTATCTGGAATCTGAAAGTTCAAAATGTCTAAATACTGAGCAAATTGCATTCACATTGCTTAAATGAAGTGCTTTGCAATGTACATTACTAATCAAAGATTGAATTTTGATATATTTACAGTAGGAAATTTACAAAATATATGCATTGAACATGATCACTTAATATGCTGATGATTTTTGGCACAAAAGAAAAATGAATCATTTGGACCCATACAATATATTTTTGGCTATTACCAACAAAACACCCATGCAACATGAGGCTGTTTTTGCAGTCAAGGGTCACATTTAAATTTTGAATAATGAATATGTGTAATGAGGATATCAGAAATTACACATACTGAGAGATTATATTATTCAAACCACATACTGCCCTCTGGAGTTTAAAAGAATCCCTGACTGATCCAAATTGTTCATATCAAGAATATGACAGTAATAAACAGTAGACATCCTTTTGTGATTGTAAGCACAATTTCGAAATTGCCTGAGTGCCTCATCTGCATCTCATGAAGAGATTGTTTAATCCAATAGCTCCAAACATCTTTCCTCATTCCACGCAGCTTCATTAAAAGACGGAATGAATTATCACTTGCCCATAAAACCTCACACAAGTTTTAAATATGCAGTCTGTCTCCTATTTAAATCTGTTTCAGGACTTCAGGTTTCACAACATGTTCTGATTTCAGATATTTGGATAGAATCTGGTACACTCCCTGCTGAAAATAGTGGCTCATGTTGTGATTTGAATGCTAGTGTGTAGATATAAACCCTCAAACTAGCAAAATAGCAAAAAAATATATCAAAAATGCAAATCGATTTTGTCAATTAGCTTACTTGATGTCAAAATGATACCAAATTGACATTTACTGTAGTATTGCTGTCAAAAACATGTCAAAATTGATTAAAGGATTGTCCTGTAATCAAATTTTGAAGTGTTTTTTGATGCCAATGTTAGATGTCAATTTGATGTCGTTGTGATATTAAGGTAGTTTACATGGATTGAAGGGATACAAAATCAATTGTAAATTTGCAATTGAAGCTGTAAGATGAATATTTTTTTTTTATATCATAATATTTTTGTCTTATATTAATTTGGTGGTCAAAAGGGTGAATGTCAAACGAGCGTCAAGGTTTTGACATCAAATCGGTTTTCACTTTTGACACATTTTTTATCACAATTTGATGTTGTTTTGACATTAAATGCTAGATTGTTATCTATGTTAACCAGCAAAAACATAATGATGCAGTTGCTAACTAACTAGCAGGATAATGTTTCAAATCATTGCTATACACAGCAGCCCGACACAAAAATAAAAGTGTCAATAAACAATAACAATATATAGTTTTCTTTCAAGAATATTGTATATTACACGCATATATATGTATATTACGTGCACACAACACAAATTCACATTGTTTTAGTTTACAAAAACAGTAAGAGTACCGTTTTCCAAAACCCATTTACTGTAGCAAAAGTTTGCATTTGCAGCACCAAATATTCCATTGTCAACTGAACGCTGTACACATACTTAAAATCAAAGCATTAAATGTTATGCTGTATAGTGAATCTGAGGTTGTTTTATACAATTTACACTGCAAAACCCAGCAAACTAATCTACCAACGGGGTAAGCTAAATAATCTTGTTTCAAAGCGAAAACAAGATTATTTTGCTTACCTCAGTGGCATTATTTAGATTGTTTTAAGGAAAATTTATTTAATTTAGATTTATTATGTATGAAAACAAGACTACACTAAGAATTTTTTGATATTTAGACTAGAAACAAGACAAGAAATTAGACAACAATTCAAGCAAGGACAGCATTTTTTGTAGTGTAGGTGACATCAGAATGGAATTTTTGCTTACAAAATAGCTTATAAATGGTTACGAGGGTTGGTAGGATGGTAGGTCAATCAGGTGTTGATAGGTGGTTGGTTGGAAGATACAATTGTTATGGGTGGTTGCTAGTTGTTCGGTTGGATGGTCTTGCAGCTAGTTGGTTCAGAAGATGATAGGCCATTCTAGATGGTTGCTTTGCTGTTTCTAAGTGGTTGTTTGGAAGATATGGTTGGTGTGGGTGGTTGCTAGGTCATTGGTTGGATGATTGGATGTTATGGTTTGTTGCTATAGTGTTTCTAGGTGCTTGGTAAGATGGTAATATATTGTGGTTGGTTGCTGAAATATAGCTTAAAATAGTTAAAGTAGCATTTTCAAAACGGCTGAGAATCAATTCCGTTTGATAAAGAAGAGAAATGAACGTTTACCAAGTGAAAACCGCCAAACTTTCTCTCAGAAGCCAAGCCACAAGCAGTGCACAAGTCCATCTGCAAGTCATTGCCTGACGCTGAAACTGATTTAGGGTGAAGCAAGGTAAACAAAACCCTTGTGTAGTCTGAACCCCCTGAAGAAAAGAGCTTTAAATCATTCTGATTTCCTAAGCCTCAACCGGGAATATTTCACCAGGCACTGACAGCATAAAACAATTAAACTTGCTTCATACAAACAAATATTCCAATCAGCACCACACTGCCATTCAAACTTATAATAATATTCACTGAGAGACATTTTAGACTTCACACTCATTTGAGTATCTGACAGTAGCTCTGCCGTGGAGTTCCTATCAGATAGAGAGAACATTGGAGAGGACAGTTCATAAAACAAACTGTATGAAAGGAGCTCATTGAAAGCCTCTGGCAGATAAAGTGTTCCTAAAACTCCAGTTTCCCTTCGCAACTGGCGCTTCTCACGCATTCCAGGACTTGGTTTATGGGGTGGAATTTATTGCACATGGTTGTTCTCCAAACCATTCAACACGCCTCTGCACTCTGACATTACAGGGCAGTGGGAAAAAGCTCAAAAACAGGACAAAAAGGACAAAACAGCACAAAAACTCGCATTTGTACATGCTAAATTTAGGTGTAGAGGCAAACTAAATCTCACAATCACACACAGATTCAGCAAACAAATATAAAAAATTGAATCATGAAGTCCCACACAAAATCGTTCTTTAAAATCTCTATTTATTTTAAGCCACTAATATTAACGAAACTAACCTGATCTCTTGAGGAAACGTAAGCATTTTATGTATTACCTGAAAAAGTGGTTAATTTGTGCTAATTAATGCAATTTAATTTGTATGAAATGTACAATTTTTAAAAAGAGCCATGAGATGATAATCATACAAAAATGTATACCAGATATGCCCAAAGTTGGCCCTTTGTAACCTTTGACTTGGAAGTGAGTATGATGAAGATGGTTGGGGCGAATGCCTTTAACTGTCACGTCTGGGTTCACTCAGTAAGGCAAAGGATCACAGGAATTATCAAAACACGTAGATTTATTGAGTACCACTCACTTGAAAGACATAGGGAATACAGGAGACTCAGGAACGACATGGGGTGACAACAATGCATAACTCAGTATACCGGACAACGACTAAACAACACACAGGACTATAAATACATAGGACAAAAACACAGGGGCCTGACATTAACACAGAGACTGTCATTTCTAATTTGACGTAACCTTTTTTGTTTGTTTTATAGACCTTATTCCTCAATGCGGAAGTGCGCTCGTTTTCGCGATTGTTTTAGAACAGGGGTGCCCACACTCGGTCCCGGAGGCCAGGTGTCCTGCAAAGTTTAGTTCCAACCCCAATTAGACTCACCTGAACTAGCTAATCAAGCTGTTTCTAGGTATACTAGAAACTTCCAGGCATGTGTGTTGAAGGTAGTTGGAGCTAAACTTTGCAGGACACCGGCCCTCCAGGACCGGAGTTTGGGCACCTCTGTTTTAGAACTTCCGATTCAATTGCCTATGGGAGAAATGACTAGGTTTAATAAACGACAGAAAACTGTCAAACTATTTGCTCTACAAACAAGTGTTTGCATGACTATACAGACAAAATAGAATAATATAAAAATAAATTATCAGTTTGCAACATCAAGCAGCAGAACAAGCTGCTTTTAATGTCTAAAAATGAATGGAAGTAAATGAGACCGAAAGTCTTGAGCCAAAAAGACTCAAATGACTGCGCCAGCTCATACACGGAGAATAAGGTGAATAGCTGAGCTACAAAAAAAGCAAACTGAACTTAAATGTTTAATGTAAATGTTGTAAATAAATTAGATTTTTTTTTAAATGTAATAACTGTCACTCGACAGATAGAGGACTATGCAAAAGACATCGGCAAGCAAATCAAGGCAAAAACTAGTGCAATTCTGTTATAAATTGTATTGTAATACGTTCATTATTATATGTAAAAAAGAACATGTATTAGATAATTTAAAGCAAGGTTTTCTAGTCTTTTTTTTACAAATAATAAATAAACTAGGACATTACCGATGGCAACTATATTTACCTTCAGCCCACTATCCTCAATCAAGTTTGGTTTTGGCCCTTCATAAAAAAAAGTTAGGCCACCCCTGATGTATACGAATGAATTGTACAAATAATTATGAATTAGCCACTAATTTTAAAAGTTATGAATTGCAGTGGGATTGCGTTGACTAAACACTGACGTACAAAACGGATGTTTACATTTTTGAGAGCATACTGATGTATCTTATTGTGCGTTATTCTCATTTATCTATGCAACACAAACGTTTACAATTATATGCTATTTATTCATCGATTTTCCTTTTGGCTTAGTCCCTTTATTAATCATAATTATTTATTGATCACCACAGTGGAATGAACCGCTAACTTATCCAGCATATGTTTTACGCAGTGGATACCCTTCCATCTGCAACCCAGCACTGGGAAATACACCCATACACTCTTGCATTCACACACATACACTTCGGCCAATTTAGCTTATTTAATTTACCTATAGCATATGTCTTTGGACTGTGGGGGAAACCGGAGCACCCAGAGAAAACTGAAGCAAACTCCACAAAGAAATGCCAACTGACCCAGCTGGGACTTGAACCAGTGACCTTCTTGCTGTGAGGTGACAGTGCTACCCACTGAGCCACCGTGTTGCCTATATGCTACTTTGTACACCCTAATTATAGAGCAAATATTTTATGATAGACCAACAGATGTTACTGTTTTAACGTGTTAAACATCTCAAACTAACTACTACAGCATATTATATCTAGGGCTGCAACTAACCATTCATTCACTCATTCATTTTCCTTGGGCTTAGTCCCTTATTTATTAAGGGTCGCCACAGTGGAATGAACCGCAAACTACTCTGGCATATGTTTTAAGCAGCGGATGCCTTTTCAGCCACAGCCCAGTGCTGGGAAATGCAACTGACATTATTTATGTGATTAAATTGGTTCCTTTAGGGTGACACTTTGGCTCAGTAGTTAGCTTGGTTGCCTCATAGCAAGAAGGTGTCTATTTTGAGTCTACCTTTCTATGTGGAATTTGCATATTCTCCCCATGTATGCATTGCATATTTATTTCTTATTATTTATGTTTGAGTTATGTGTGCTTTTGGTTTATTTCATTATTATGCAGGTAGCACACCGGATGCACCGCTCGGCGCTACGACATGGCACGCACATGATGGCTGGAAGTATCGCACACCAGATGCGCACATTCGCACGCTATTTAAAATAAAACTATTCAGATGGTGCTCTGTGGCATGGCAGAAATGTAAACAGTGTCCTGAGTAGTAGTTGGATGCCGTGGACAGCCGCCAACCTGCGGCACCAGTGTGAGTACTCTGATAGAAACCTATGTTAAGAATTCTAATACATGGCGCTGCGTTAAAGTGTCACATGTTTGATGTTTCGTTTTGAAAGTTTGTACATGCACTGATGCAAAGTATTTTAACCGGCAGATATTCTCCATGGACAGTGCTCAGACATGATTAACCAATAATCAAGTTTTGTTTATTACTTGCAGCAGCTACAAATTTCATCCATCACATAAGCTATGTTTCCATCCAAAAATGCGAATGAACTTTATGCGCAAAACTGGATTATCGCATAAAAAGACGTGTTAATAACGTAGCATTTCCATCCAACGAGTCAAAGCAAACAAAATTGTCACTTCCTGATAAACTGGCACCGAATATTAACAGTAAAAACTGAATTTGTTGCAGTAGGAGAAGCTACTTCAATCTTTTCTTCATCTAATAAATGACTTGCGCCTCAGAAGGCAATCCTGACACGCAGTGGCGTTTGAAGGTGTCAGACGTGGAGCACAGACACTCTTGATTCTGGAGGTCATTAGTAATGTAATAACACTAATCCTTAAATGGTAAGGCATTTTAGAATGACCAAAACAACATTTTAGATGGTTTATAATGTGCTCAGCCTGCTGGTTTGTCCATTGACACACATTTTTATCATCACAAGTTCTCTTATAACAAAATCACATGACCATTTTTTTATGCGCATACTGGAATTTGTGCAGTAAAAGTGTTTTGATCATAGTTTATGCGCATCTTTTCTTATCGAATAAAAAGTTTATCCTATTTAGTTGTGTGCATGTGTTTTTTATGTGCATATCCAAAATGCGCATAAAAATAGGTGAATGGAAACATAGCTAGTGTAATAGCTATGGCATGGAAACATCTGTTAATATCCCTAGCATAATGTATTCTTTCACTTCATTGTTGAATATTTTAAGAACAACTTTGATGAAGGGTTTTAACCTATTTCAAAGGTTGAATATATATATATATATATATATATAAATATATATATATATATATTTCCCAGAGATGGGTTGCGGCTGGAAGGGCATCCGCTGCGCAAAATCGTGCTGGATAAGTTGGCGGTTCATTCTGCTGTGGCGACCCCAGATTAATAAAGTGACTAAGCCGACAAGAAAATGAATGAATAAATATATATATATATATATAAATCATATTTATCAAATTAACCATAATAACCTAAATCTTGTTTACTGTCCTAATTCAATTTAGGAGTAGAATTGGCATGTAAAAGGCACAGCTGCTTATACTTTATCGATCAATTAAACTAAAATTGGTTTTAGTTTAACTATCAAGACTTCCAGCCGAAAAAGCGCATCATCAGTTTAAAATTAACTTATCTAGCATGTGATGTTGGTGATGGGAACCTAATACAATTGAAGCAGGGGCAGGAAGAGATCCATAGCAACAGGAGAGGATGCTGGAAGGCACAATGAATGACTAATCAGCCCAATATCCTCATGAGATGAACACTATTGGCTGCCGATGTGAGTGAGTGAGTCAGCACTCTGAGCGTCTGATGGGTATACTTAATAACCATCCACTCAAATGACCCATACACACAATGACAAATGACTGCATGTGTCTAGAACAGCAATCTGAGCCAAAAGTGGCATGGTTACTAACAACATTGGAAAACAGAGATGAAAACTAAACAAAGTTAATCTAAATATAAAATGTATGCATATTATGTAGAGTAGGAACTGAAAATAGCTGACATCAACTGAAGCACTGCCCTCTGAAGCTGATATACTCTGAAGCATTGCCCTCTGGCACTACAGTACTCAAGAAATGTAAATCATAAGTTAAATATGAACTGATGTAAATAAAAAATGAATTACATAAAAGGAAAGTGAGTGGAGGCTCAACTGACTTGGACCAGTAAAAAACAAGCACCTCTCCTTCCAAACACTTAGCAATATTCAAACAATCACAATCACACATACTATACATTGTCTTTCCCTATTAACAACCACCTAGAAACATTTCAGCAGCTGTCTACAATGTTCAACTATCCCACAAACCACCTAGCAAAGTCCTAGTATCCTCCTGCAATGTCCTATCCTATCAACCACTTCCAACCACCTTTAATGTCCTACAATATTACGAGCCATCTAGCAATGACCTAGCAACAACCTGCAATGATTTAACATCCGACCAACCACCTAGAAACACTTTAGTACAGCAGTCAAGCAATCAATGACCTAGCAACCACCCATAACAATCGTATCTTCAAAACAACTAATTGCAACATCCAAGCAACCATCTGCAATTGCCTATTATCTTTCCAACAAACTAGCAAGACCATAGCAACCATCCATAACATCCGATCATCCAACCGGACACCTAGCAACCACCCATAAAAATTGTATCTTCTTATCTTTAATGACCTACAATTCTACTGACCCTCTTGTAACCACCTGTAATGTCCTAGGATCTTGCTAACCACCTACAAAACTACTAAGCCAGTATTAAGGACTGTTAAAAGATGGACCAACGACACAGAGCAGGTCTTACAAGCCTGTTTTGAATGCACTGATTGGAGTGTTTTTGAAGCTGCAGCCACCGACCTAGACGAGTTCACAGAGACTGTAACATCATACATCAGTTTCTGTGAGGAGTTATGCATCCCTACCAGGACCTACTTATCATTTAACAATGATAAACCATGGTTTACACCAAAACTTAGACAGCTTCGTCATGAAAAAGAGGATGCCTACAGGAGCGGGGACAGGATTTTATACAATCAGGCCAGGAACACACTGACAAAGGAGATTGGTGTGGCCAAGAAAAGCTATGCCAAGAAGCTGCAAAACCAGTTTTCTGCCAACGACCCTGCATCAGTATGGAAAGGCCTGAAAGACATCACAAATTATAAAACGCCATCCCCCAGTATCGACAGCAACAAACATCTTGCAAACGAGTTGAATATCTTCTATTGTAGATTTGACACCTCTGACCAGACACCTCACACCCACCCGGATCATCTCCCTACACAGCCATCAACACCTCCAGCCATCTCCCTCTCACCCCCTGCACTTCAGATCAGTGAGGATAATGGGCATCAGATCCTCAGTAAACAGCCATCAACACCTCCAGCCATCTCCTTCTCCACCCCGGCACTTCAGATCAGTGAAGATAATGTGCGTCAGATCTTCAGTAAACAGAGGAGACGAAAAGCACCAGGTCCAGATGGTGTTTCACCAGCCTGTCTGAAAACTTGTGCGGACCAACTGGCTCCCATTTTCACACAGATCTTCAATAGATCACTGGAACAGCGCACAGTTCCATCCTGCTTCAAACGCTCCACCATCATCCCAATACCAAAGAAACCAAAGATCACAGGACTCAATGACTACAGACCTGTTGTCTTAACATCTGTGGCCATGAAGTCATTCGAAAGACTGGTGCTAGCTTATCTGAAGGACATCACTGGACCTTTGCTGGACCCCCTGCAGTTTGCCTATAGAGCAAACCGGTCTGTGGATGATGCAGTCAACATGGGACTGCATTATATCCTAGAACATCTGGACAAACCAGGGAACTACGCAAGGATACTGTTTGTGGACTTCAGTTCTGCCTTTAACACCATCGTCCCATCACTGCTCGAGAACAAACTGACCCACCTGTCTGTCCCTAGCTCTGTCTGTCAATGGATCACCAGCTTTCTGACAGATAGACAACAGCTAGTCAGAATGGGCAAAATCACATCCGACAGCCGCACCATCAGCACTGGTGCCCCCCAGGGATGTGTTCTCTCCCCACTGCTCTTCTCCCTGTACACAAACGACTGCACTGCAAAAGACCCCTCCATTAAGCTCCTGAAGTTTGCGGATGACACTACTGTTATCGGCCTCATCCGGAACGGTGACGAGTCTGCATACAGACAGGAGGTGGAGCGGCTGGCTTTATGGTGCAGATACAACAACCTGGAGCTGAACACGCTCAAAACAGTGGAGATGATAGTGGACTTTAGGAGAAACCCCCCTGCACTCCCCCCACTCACCATGATGAACAGCACTGTGGCTGCAGTAGAGTCATTCAGGTTCCTGGGCACCACCATCTCTCAGGATCTGAAGTGGGACATTCACATAGACTCCATTGTAAAGAAAGCCCAGCAGAGAATGTACTTCCTTCGTCAGCTGAGAAAGTTCAACCTGCCACAGGAGCTGCTCGTACAGTTCTACTCAGCTGTCATCCAATCCATCCTCTGCACTTCAATCACCGTCTGGTTCAGCTCAGCTGCCAAAACCGACCTCCGTAGACTACAGCGAATAGTCCGGACTGCTGAACGAATCACTGGCACTACCCTTCCCACACTTCAAGAACTGTACTCTTCCAGAGTGAGTAAAAGGGCTCGTAAAATCACTCTGGACGCCCCACACCCAGCACACTACCTGTTCAAACTGTTACCGTCTGGTCGGCGCTACAGAGCACCAAGCACAAAAACAGATAGACACAGGAAAAGTTTCTTTCCTCAGGCCATCTACCTCATGAACAGTTAAATATTCCCCTACTGTGCAATAAACGTGCAATACTTTCTCATACGCACTTGTACACAGCACCTTATAACCTGTATATTTACAACATATCTGTACATACATTCAACATCCAGATCTCTTTGACTAACTGCATCTCTGTTTAATGTTTATTGCCTTTTCTTTTCTTGTATTTAATTTTGTGTTGTCACGCGTCACTTTATGTACACTGAAAGCTTCTGTTGCCAAAACAAATTCCTTGTGTGTGTGAAGCACACTTGGCAATAAAACTGATTCTGATTCTGATTCTGAAAAAAAAACATAGCAACAGCAGTCAACCAATCAACGACCTAGCAACCATCCATAACATCTGTATCTTCAAAAAAACAAAAACACTTAGCAACATCCAAACAACCATCTGCAATAGTCTATAATTTTAGCAATCAACTAGCAAGACCATAGCAACCATCCATAACATCTGATCATCCAACCGGACACCTAGCAACCACTCATAAAAATTGTATCTTCTTATCTTCAATGACCTACAATTCTACTGACCCTCTTGTAACCACCTGTAATGTCTTATGATCTTGCTAACCACCTAGAAACACCATAGCAACAGCAGTCAACCAATCAACGACCTAGCAACCATCCATAGCATCAGTATCTTCAAAACAACCACTTAGCAACATTCAAGCAACCATCTGCAATGGCCTTTCATCTTTTGAAACAACTAGCAAGACCACAGCAACCATCCATAACATCTGATCATCCAACTGAACACCTAGCAAC
>CAIGQZ010032086.1:602317-613824 GCA_903798205.1 Danio tinwini | reverse complement strand
TCAGTAAATGTTCACCTAAATAAATTTTAGCTTGAATTATCATTTTAAATGATCATCATAAAACATATTTCATCATTTGTCAACCAGTGAAACTGAAGCAGCGTTTGTCAGTATATGAATCCTTTTTCTTTTTTTCGACCACAAAAGAAGTCAAGAAAGACTTAACAGAGCATTTCATCCAGAAAACAAAAATTAATTAGTTATGAGAAATCAAGATTACAAGAAACATCTATGTAAACAGTTTTCTTCTTTATATATCTGTTTTTTTTTCAACAATATGAAATAATGACATTATATTACTTCTTTCATGCATTTTGAATAATATTGATTTATCAAAACTTGCATATAACACTGCCATCCCAATCAAATTTCATGAACTTTTAATGAAGACTAAAGGCTAAGGTCAAGATTATATTAAACAATACTTTCAGTTATTTTTTTCACTAAACACTGATCTATACACCTAAAACATTTTGAATGCACAGTACAATATCTGATACTTTTGTGACTTAAAAAAAAGTCTAGTCATTATTTTCTGGGATTACATGGACATACAAGAACAGGACTTCTTTATTTACAATTTCTGCTGTTGTGGTAAAAAAAAAAAAAAAAAAAAAAAAACAGGCCAAACTAGACTATAACTGCCTTTTTAAATTTTATTTTTACTTTTGACATTTAGTAGTTAATATTAATTAATTTAATTTAATTACCATTCAAACTATGTGGTTGGTAAATATGAAGTTTATTTTTATTAACTGAAATTACTTTTAAAAAATTATTTACAGCATTCATTCATTTTCTTTTCGGCTTAGTCCCTTTATTAATCTGGGGTTGCCACAGCGGAATGAACCGCCAAACTTATACCCTTCCAGCTGCAACCCATCTCCGGGAAACATCCATACACACTCATTCACACACATACACTATGGACAATTTAGCCTATACTCAATTCACCTGTACTGCATGTCTTTGGACTGTGGGGGAAACCGGAGCACCCGGAGAACATGCAAACTTCACACAGAATCGCCAACTGACTCAGATGAGGCTCGAACCGGCGACCTTCTTGCTGTGAGGTGACAGCACTACATACTGCGCCACCGCGTCAACTTATTTACAGCAAAATTACGTAAAAAAATTAAATGGCTACAATTAACTTATATATTCCAGTAATGTAATTTATTGAAAGTAATTTTTATATTTTAATGGTGTAATTTAATCCAGTGATGGCCAGATATGTGATGGCTAGATATGCAAAGATTAATTTTTAATCCCTAATTTAGCAACAACAACAACAACAACAACAAAATCCATACCAACAAAATAATAGCAAATGTTTTTTGTGTTATTCTAATTTTGTGCTTAAGTTGAATTCACAATTAACAACTAATATCACGTGATCCTTCATATATAATATAATATATAACGTATATACTATATACTATATATACACGTATATAATATACTAACATATATTGTGCTTAAAAGAACAATTATTTTATAGTCCATCAGTGTTTAAAAGAGTTTTACTTGGAATGTTTTGCAGAAACAAGTGCTATTTTATACAAAGAATCTAGCAACAGCTAAATAAACTTGTAACATAAGAAACATTTAATAAAATTATATGCATTTACTATCAGTTTTAATCAATATAATGTATTCTTGCTGAATACAATTATTATTTTTAAATATATAGTATAAAGTGCATTTAATTTCTTCTAAAGTCATTATTTTTATGCTTATTTTTTTTTCTTATTCATTATTTCTATACTCTTATGCTAAAGTACACAGCAAAAGGAAAGACAAAAAGTCATGACAGCAAATGTTTTAACTACTTTAATCTTACTTAAAGTTTCACAAAATTAAACCTAATATCTTTAGTCAGTCTGGTTGTTGTAAGTTGAGATGACTATAAAAGTTCATTTGATTCAACAACAACAAAAAAAATCTGATTTTTTTTAAACAGTGTACACGTTTTAGCAGTTGATTTTTTTATTTATTATACTTTTCTGCCATTGATATTCAGGTAACTCACACCCAGCTCTGCTTTAAGTTTGCCAAGAGTGTGTCCCACAGAAAGTGACCCACTCAATGACGGGGCAACCAGAGGGGGAGAGACTGTCAGACACTCCCGGGTGTTTGATGGGACGAGAAGCCTTTGTTTGCCTGACAATTGAGGAAAACATTTACTCTGCTCACAACAGCTGAAGCCTTTCTGGATACTTTAGAGCTCCATTGAATCGTACTCAAACTACAAACGCATTTAAATGACAAATTACTCAGCTTTGGACTGACTACTCTTAGCAGACTGGGAGAAAAAATAATGAAAAGCAATGTGCACAAACAAAAACTGATAACTGATAGTTTTAAAATTTAAAGGGATTGTGTTTCTTTATAAGAGTAAAATGTTTTAATCGTAGAATTCTTGACATTAATTCTTCTTTAATATTTTACCACAGTCCAATTAAAAACAAACAAAAAACAAACAGAAAGCTCCAAAAAGTTTTGCTTAAAGTTTACTTCACTTTCTGACATCGAGTAGATGAAGATGTCAACACAGGACCAACACAAACACGTCAACATTCATTAGTAATGTTGACAATCACAGTGACATAATAAAATGTCATTAAAATGTTATTATTATCATCAATATTATGATTAGTAGTAGTATTAGTGTTATGTCTAAACATGAGAATAGTTAATATTATGGAGACAAATATGGCCAGAAAAACTGAAATCTGAAATGTCTAGAAGAGCCAGCAATGGTTGTCATAATTGTACTGTTGATTTTGTGAATGAATGAATGAATGAATGAATGAATATATGACACTAAAATAAAATGTAAAATATATTCTTTACGCATTATTTTCAATATTTATATGCTTATCTAATTTACTTTATAATCATTAATGCTTGAAATGTATTGTGTAAACTGTAAAAACAAAACTTAAGTTATAATAATTTCATATTTCATTTCTAAAGAGTTCATATTTTTTTCCTATAAGCTTTTTCATTTTCTGCTTAATGTGTTTTGTAAAAGTCTAAAAAAAAACATACACAAAAAAATAAATGTCATTTTGCCTAATATGTATTGTGTCTAAAATTAAAATAAAAATGAGATGAAAAATTAAATAAATTCATTTTATTTTCCTGCTTAATGTGTATTGTGAAAATAAAGAAATAAGATAACGATAAGTTCAATTTGTTACAAATAATACCAGCCAAAGTATAAATATTATAACTATAAATATTATAACTATTAAATATAATAACCTGTCTGATGATAATAATAATAATAATAATAATAATAATAATAATGATAATAATACATTGACGTTTTTTTGCCATCTAGTTGACAGGTTTAGCATGGCTCTGGTATTAGCACATTTTACACTGCAAGTCAATAGCTCCCCTAATCCATCAAATTCCCTTTAACTACGCAAATACCAAACCAGACAAGGTTACACTAACGTTTCAACCCATGTAAAAATGCTAATTCAACAAACGTTTGAAAACCTCTCAAATCTACACATCTTAATATTCAATTCAATTCACCTTTATTTGTATAGCGCTTATACAATGTAGATTGTGTCAAAGCAGCTTCACATTCAAGATTATAGTAAATTGAAACAGTGTCGGCTTGATTTTCAGAGTTTCAGTTCAGTTCAGTTTAGCTCAGTTCAGTGTGGGTTAATAATCCCTACTGAGAGTCCAAACACTGAAGAGCAATTCCATCGATGCGCAGCTCTACAGATACCGAACCATGCAAGCCAGTGGCGACAGCGGCCAGGAAAAAACTTCACCAATTGGCGAAAGTGAAGAATTAAAAAAAAAACCCACCAGAATCAACAAAAACAATCGACTCCTCTTAGCAGCAAGACACAAGAAACAGTCACTAGAATCTGATTTATGCTCATAATTATTAATCACTAGCAACGGAACATCACAATTTTTTTGCCTAAAGAACATTGAGAAAGCTTTATCCACAAAACTGTCATCTCAACCATATATAATTGAATCTAAACTCCCACTAGTGTGTCTATCAAAGCTCATATATTAAATGCTAAAGTCTACATATATGAGTATTTAACACTTGATCCTCTTCAAACATACACTGAAAAAATGATTCACTGGGTTTACTAATTGTTTTATAAAGCAAGTGGTTGCAAACAATTTATATGGACTGAATTTAAACAAATAACGTAACCCGAACATTACTAAACTTAATTTGCATAAATCCAGCCCATATAAATAGTTTGCAACCACTTACCTTTAGTAAATCCAATAAATTAATTATTTTCAGTGTACTCCACATCGGTTTACATTGAATTACAGGCATCTGTCCAATGAAAGTGCTTTGCTATGACATCAAACTTCCTGGTCTGCTTGTCATTACACACACTGTACACTACAAGCATCTCTATAACGGGAAGCCGAGTCACTGCGCCGGCTGTTACTGTGGTGCTGCAGCAGTGATGCCGCATGGCTGACGCAGAATCCCAGAGCAGATAACAGAAAAAGCTGCCATAGACAGCCAGAGAGTTCAAGCATGAGAACCCCCACACAAAAGCCTCTGCCGTTCCCTTCCAAAACAACAAGTTGTGCCAGTGAGAACACAATGCAACTCGCTGAAACTCTGCATGCCATTGCTTAAGATCCATTAAACGCCCCAAAATCCCTGATCTGCATCGATCGCAGAAGGCAAATACCTTTAAGAGAGGTGATCTCATGCTGGATGGACCGGGCTGTGTCCATATCACCGGCGTCTCGTGAGCGTGTGTGCATGTGCAAGGTCAGATTTTGAGCAGGCACACGGCTGCAAGACTTCAGGATTTAGTTGGGATCTGCTCTGGGCGAAGTCTGCAGTGCTGCTTGCTGACCGTGTGCTTTCTCTGTTTTGATTCTCTCTCTCACTTACTCAACCACTCACACTCACTCGTTCCCTGTTCGCAGGGAAACTGCGATGTGAAAAATGCACCCCCTCCCTCACTTCTTCCTCCTTCTCCAGTCTTTCCTCCAGCCCATCTTGTCACATCCCATCCCCCGTGGGTCCCGCTGGGCCTGTGAGCCAATCGAAATGTGGGATGAGGTGTTTGAAGGTTGGAGAGAGAGATGTGGATAGTGTAAACTAACATATAGGGAAGGGCTGGTTTTAAAAAGTGGAATGCAAAAAAAAAGAAGAAGATAAGTATATACGGTGGCAGAAGCAAAACTGAGAGAAATGCACCCTACACTGTAATTCTTAAATTAAATTAATAAACAAATTTAGTGTGTTTTCTGTTTATTGGTTGTGAATTGTCATATAGAGTGTTGGCTTATGCTCAATCAATTTTTGATGTTAAATATAAAAAAAAACTGTTTAACTAAGCGACTTTTATTGATATTTCAGTAGCTTGAAAAAATATAATATATACAGTTAAAGTCAGACATTTTTTGCCCCCCTTTGATTTTTTTTTTCTTTTTAAAATATTTTCCAAATGATGTATTTAACAGAGCAAGGACATTTTCACAGTATGTCTGATAATATTTTTTCGTCTGGAGAAAGTCTTATTTGTTTTATTTTGGCTTATATTAAAGCAGTTTTAAATAAAATAAAAAAAACATTTAAGGTCAAAATTTTTAGCCCCTTCAAGCTATATATTTTTTTCGATAGTCTACAAAACATTTAACCTAGTTAACATAGTTAAGCCTTTAAATGTCACGTTAAGCTGTATTGAAAAATATCTAGTCAAATATTTTTGACTGTCATCATGGCAAATAAATCATAACATAAATCAGTTATTAGTAATTAGTTATTAAAACTATATTTTTTTTTAGAAATGTGTTAAACAGAAAATAAGGGAAAAATAAACAGGGGGGCTAATAATTCAGGGGGGCTAATAATTCTGACTTCAACTGTATATTATATTATATTATTCATTCATTTATTTTCTATTCAGCTTAGCCCCTTTATTCATCAGGAGTTGCCACAGCGGAATGAACCACCAACTTATCAGGCATATATTTTACTCGGTGGGTGCCATTCCAGCTGCAACCCATCACTGGGAAACATCCATACACACTCATTCTCACACAGACATTAAGGACAATTTAGCCTAAACCCAATTCGCCTATAGCGCATGTCTTTGAACTTGTGAGGGAAACTGGAGAAAACTTAGCGAACACGGGGAGAACACAATGGAGAAATGCAAACTCCACACAGAAAAGCCAACTGACCCAGCCGAGGCTTGAGGCGAACGTGCTACCCACTGCGCCACTGTGCAGATCATATTATATTATATTATATTATATTATATTATATTATATTATATTATATTATATTATATTATATTATATTATATTATATTATATTATATTATATTATATTATATTATATTATATTACTCTATATAATATATAGATAATTATATCTGTAAAATAACAGAAAATGCACTGGCAAGTTTAATACAAGTTTATTATTTTTGTAGCATAATATACATCAACAACCCAAACAATATATCACTTTAAACTATCTAAAATGTTCAGAAAAGTCACTTTTTTCAAACTTTTCAAGATTAAAAGTTGTTGAAAGAAAGGTTGCATAAATAAATGGGGAAAAATAAAAACATGAATCACAAAATATTAAAAACTGCTAATTTGTGGCTATTTTTTACAGTGTGGGACCTTGGTTGGGTTTCCCTGTAATTTATCTAACCACTTAACTTTTTTTTTAGCTCAGCGTTTAGCATGATGACTCCAAATACTTTCAATAAAAATAATTTACAACCTGTCAGGTTTTTAGCTAAATGCCTTCTCATTGATGGCTGCATGATTTTTGATCTTATACTCTTCATTTAATATGGCTGTATGTAATAAAATCATTCTAAAAATGAACATAAAGAAACACTCCTTTAAATCTGTTGTGTTTTTAAAGAGATCCAAAAAGGAAATGATTTCATCATTTACTCACCCTTAACTTGTTTAAAACAAATTTGAGTCTCTTTTTTCTGTTGAACTTACAGAAAAAACGATTAAGCTTTTTGAATTTTGTGGTGAACTATCCCATTACCAAAACATTGTTTGATTTTGCATTGAGGCTATGTTGTTGTAATAAGCGATGTGTTTGCACAATTAAAGCCAGGACAAGGTTTAAAACCGCACGAGGGAGAATAAATGATAAAGCTATTTGAATTTTGGGGTGAACTATCCCTTTAACGTAATCCGATAAGAATACTTGTTTGGATCTAAATGCCTCAATTACGTAGACAGATATACACAAATGTTAAAAGTGTTAAAAACAAAGCAAAATACAAACATTAAAACAAGAAAAAATATATATAAACTCAAAACAAAACAGAAAAATCCTTCAGAAAAATATGCAAAACATGTAGTAAAAGCTAAAATGCACAAAACAAAGAATCAAAAACACAAAAGAAAAACCAAAGTACTAAAATAAAATGCGTTATTACTCACACAACGCTTGTGTGTTTATAATGGCTCCTAAAAGCCTGTGAAAACAAGATTATGTGAATGATTAAATCAATGATTACCTAATCAGTCGTCGTCTATTACCAATATATTGCCCTTTTAAGTGTAAATGGTTTATAAATAAGGGATAATCAATGGATTTAAGGATTTGACACAGTGGCAAAGAACCACCAAACCTGACTAGAACTACCTATGCATTATACGATTTGATTGCACGCCTTCCAGCCAATAAGAATTAAGATGTTCAGGTGAAAATAAAGGTATTTAAATATGTGAATGACAGCTCATCAACATATGAGCTTACAGAATTCTGGCATTCTTTGAATAGCTTTTCACATGTTTATTCATGCCTATCAGCTCAAAAAATAAGTGTCATATTAAAATCAATGTTGACGTGCACACAAACAAATGAGCTCCAACGTCACGCAAGCTTTCCAAACATTACACCACTATGATAATTAACAACGACATTACATACACTCTAAAAGAAAATGTCGGGTCAAATATGGACAAACCCAACCATTGGGTTACATTTTTAAATGAAATTTTATTTTAAGGTACAATTCTCGCTATTAACAAGCTATTAACTAAGACTTTTAGCTCAATAAACTACCAATTTACTGCTTATTAACAATTATTATTGTACACATGAAATCAAAACTAACCATATTGATTTTATTAGCTCACATTGCTAGTTTTGTGGTGAACAATACATCTGTGCATGTCATTAAGAAAGAAAAATTGTTTGCCTTTGTAATCTAAAACTGAAATATAACTAATAAAAATGCTTAGACTACGTCTGCCTGAGGTACTGGGCATGGTTAGCATACTTGACCCCACCCCTTCAACTGTCCGTTTTGACAGCAGTATGACAACAAACTGAAATAGTGAGCAAGAAGAGTCTGTCTGTCTGTCTCTTTCTGAATGAAATACATACTTTACTACATCCAATCAGCTCGCAGTAAAAAAAACAAGCCACGCCCACTGTTTTCTTATTTAATATAACGTTTCTCTATGCACTGCATCACTATACAAACAAAAGGTTACACCTTCCAATTTATACAGACTTTAAGGTAGATGTTGGGTTGAGGTATTAGCGCTGTAGAATAAGATAAAAAAAACAAACAAATAAATAAATAAATAAACTAGTAAACAGCCAATATCTATGTAATAGGCAAGTAATAAGACCGTAGTGTAAATTGTTAACAGTTACCTTAATGTTTAACCCGATGATTAGGTTTGTCCATATTTGACCTAGCATTTTTTTTTAAATAGTATACTCTATTTTTCATAAAGGAATAAAGCAAGCCTAATTCAGCACATCTACAGTGACTCAGCAATAACTGACACTGAACTTACAGCACAGAAAAGTCTGGTCGACAGTTATGGAGAAAAAAAACACAATTATTGACATCATCATTGGCACCCAATCTTTTTTTTTTTACAAAACATTGTTTGATTTTGCATTGTGGCTGTGTTGTTGTAATAAGCGATGTGTTTGCACAATCAAAGCCAGGACACAGGCTCCTCTCGTGGCTAAAACACACACAAACAGAGAAAAGGCCCATGCAGACTAGATGACACAGCAGTTTGGGAGCAGAGTCTGGCCTGCTGCTGGAGCTCCTGCGATTGCTCTCACTCTATCACTCACACATACACACACACTCCGTTATTCTATCTATGCCTGTTTGTTTTTTTCACTTTCCTTCTTCAGTGAGTCCGTCATTGCCATAAGGCAGAGGTTCAATGAGTTCAAGCTTGAATTATTAAGCTCATTTTTATAGGATATGAAATTAAATCAAGATGCATCTAAATCTAATTTCCATTTTTTTTTAATGGAATAGTGCTGTATTTATTTGAAATGCTTATCTGTACACGTATTTCTTTTATTCACATGGCCTTGTAATGTCTAACATAATGATTATTCGTTCTAATTGGAAAAACATTGATGCTGTTTACAATATTAGGGCGAGACAATTTGTCACTCATTTGAGATTAATCAGTATACAACACAACAATTCAATCACCAACCAGTGGACAAAAGCAAGCCTTACCCTGTATTTTTCTTATAGTTGTCTCACTTGAACCCTGTTTATTCATTCATTCAGGGCTTAGTCCCTTTATTAATCTGAGGTCGCCACAGCGGAATGAACCGCCAACTTATCCAGCATATGTTTGACGTAATGAATGCCCTTCCAGCCGCAACCCATCTCTGGGAAACATCCATACACACTCATTCACACTCATACACTACGGACAATTTAGCCTACCCAATTCACCTACTGTATAGCGCATATCTTTGGACTGTGGGGAAAATCAGAGCACCCAGAGGAAACCCACATGAACGCAGGGAGAACATGCAAACTCCACACAGAAACGCCAACTGACCCAGCCGAGGCTCGAATCATACATATAATTACATTAAAAGATATATTTTTTTATAATGAAAACAAATGTCTTGAATATATTGTTAATATCTTTATATTATTGGCAAAGTTTTACACACACAAACAGAAATTTGCTAAATCATCTCTCACATTAACAGTTTCTTGTATCGAGTTTGACTTCTTTATTTCTACTGTGAAACTGTTGAAAAGCAAAAAATCTAAGATATGCATCAATTATTAAGACACTTTTTTTGATTTCCCTGTCAATTCTTAAAATCATTGGATGTAGAAATGCTGTACACTATACTTTGTGTAATTAAATTTTATTTATTTTAAATTATTTATCTTAGTTTTTTTGTTTTTTTACCATTGTTATTTTAGTTTTCTTTATATAGTTCAAATTTTATATTGTGTTGTATGTTTGTTCCTGATGGTTATGCAATAAAAAATAAAATAAAAAAAAAGATACTCAGATACTCAATACTGGAAGATGTATCACTATTAGTAACATCGTTTATTTATAGCGCTGTTATTACCATCACTGTGTATGACAGTGCTGCCCTCTTAAAAGTGATTTATTTCATTAACAAAGTTACGTCCAGAAGCTCTGATGTACAGTAACACTGAAACAACAGATTACAAAAACAATTATAAAGAACAATTCTTATTCCAAGAACTGTCCTATTTCAGGTTGTTTATAACCTTTTTGCAAATAAATAATTTCAAAGCACAAATGTTTATTTGAAAATAATATTTGAAAATTATATTGGAATTGCAGGCAGCACAGTGGCGCAGTGGGTATCACAATCACCTCACAGCAAGAAAGTCGCAGGTTCGCGCCCCAGCTGGGTCAGTTTCTGTGTGGAGTTTGCATGTTCTCCCCATGTTCATGTGGGTTTCCTTCTGGTTTTCCTCTACAGTCCAAAGACAAACGGTATAAGTGAATTAAGTAAACAAAATTGGCCATAGTGTATGTGTGTGTGTGGACATGTATGGGTGCTTTTTTATGCAGCGGGCATCCACTGCATAAAACATATGCTGGAATAGTTGGTGGTTCATTCCGCTGTGGCGAACCCTGATAAATAAGGGACTAAGCCGAAAGAAAAAGATTGAATGTATTGGAATTGCTTTTAGTTTAGACTCCCAAAGACCTAGCTTTAAAACACAGTAAACATAGTGGTACACAATTGCAAAAAGCTTATTTCACAATATTTGATCGAAATATCACAAAACAAATGTGTATTAAAACACAGATTAAGATTTTGCAAGCACATATGACTTCTGTCTGACTGCTCTTACCTACAATAATAAATTATATCACATTACCGCAAATCTCCTGAATCTAAATGACAGCTTTCTTTAAGACATAAATTATTGGTATTTACTGAAAATATATAAAGCCTCTGGTTATGTATTTATATAATCTTGTGACTGGCCATCCTAAGCATTTCAAGTTACTAAACAAGTTATTGATTTAATAATATGCTGATGTTTGTAATGGCAACCAAGGAAAACCAAAAATACAGAATTAAAAAACTATTCAGGATTTAAAATGTGCATGTCTAAATATTAAATTAAATTAAATTAAATTAAATTAAATTAAATTAAATTAAATTAAATTAAATTAAATTAAATTAAATTAAATTAAATTAAATT
>CAIGQZ010032086.1:580612-595575 GCA_903798205.1 Danio tinwini | reverse complement strand
TCAATCATGATCATCGATCATTAGCTTGAATGACCAAAAACTGGGTTTAGCTGGAAAAAGTAGAGAAAAGAGCTGGTCATAATATCACTGATTTAAATGACAAGCTCAGAATTTGATATTGATTTCTGGTCATATAAATAACAACTGTATTACAACATGTCCTAACTGTAACCTAAATGTAGATATAAATGTATGTAAAAGATTTCTATTTTCCGCAATGTCATGGCAAAACTACAGCATATTCTACTATGACAATAATTTCCTCAGGTACAGATTATGTGCACTATTAAATGTTACCAATGTCAGTTTAAATATCATTATATGTTACATTTATTAGCATACTGCTAAAAGCAGCAGCAGATAGTTCACCTCAGATTTTGAAATATAAAATGGCTAGCAAACAGTCTGAAAATGAAAGTAAGAACTGCGAGTCAGTCACTCAAACCACATCAGTCACTCAGCCTATGTACTTTGAATAATGTTAGATATTTATTATTTAGACTATACCATTTCATTGGCATTGCTTATAATTAAATGAATGGCTGGTATTTAAATGTTTCTGCCGTGTCACAAATCTGTTGGTGCAGACAGACGAATTGCTTGTTGCTGGAATCTTGTCATATGACATGTTGTCAGGACATGTTGTTAAAGTGCTTATTTTGATCAGTTTGGGCCATATTGGCTACATTATCCAAGACATTAAACCCTAATGTGAAATTTCTAACATATAAAATATTAAACAAATAAATACATTTGATTTTGTGTTATGATTCAACAAAATATTATAAAAGACACATTATAAAAGCTTGTTTTCTGGCCATATCTTGACAATCCACCTGTAGGACACTCTCTCTCTCTCCATATGCACGAAGAAAAAATATATACTTTTATATTTAGTAAGTCAGACTTATATCATCTATATCAGTGTTTCTCAACCACGTTCCTTGAGGACCACCAGCTCTGCACATTTTCCATGTCTCCTTAAGCAAACACACCTGATTCAGATGATCAGCTCATTAGCAGAGCCTGAAAGATCTGTGATGGGTGTGACAGACAAAGGAGACATCCGAAACATGCAGTGTTGGTGGTCCTCCAGGAACGTGGTGGAGAAACACTGACCTACTGTATATACTGCTACTCTATGAAGATTTGATGTGTAAGTCACTTTGAATAAAAAAAGAGTGATTGTAAATATATACTTGAGGTTTTGAAAACAATTTTTTTTCCCACTATTTTAGCACCTCATTCAGGACAGTAATCATAATAAAGTAACCAAAAAAAAGCTATTTGTGCATGCACACAGTACAACATTACACACAATCCACCAAAAACATCTCTCTCAGCCTCCTCCTTTCCACCCTTTGTCTCCAAAAAACACATTTTCGCAGTGTATTAATAACATTCCATTTCTACAGCATTTGGGAACACCAAAAATCTTTCCCTCTTTAAGACGCAGATGCAGGCCTGAGACAGGAAAACAGTTTTCCCTGCAGTCCCACATGCTCATTTTCATTTTCCTTTTTCAGTTATTGACTGGTCTAAAGTCAATAGTCAGTTGTGTGCTGAAGGGATTTGTCCATCAATTATGTGAATGTTTTTTTTTGTTTTTTGTTTTATAAATGTGTAAGACTTTCTTACATGAATCAGAAAAGCATATATTCATAACTGTTTCGTCAATGAAACTGACATTCATTGTTTAGATTTTTAGATATTTTCCAAGATATAATAAAATAAAAAATAATATAATAAGTTTTGAGGGTAACGCAGTTTTTAAGTTGCACCTGATTAGAGTTCAAATGTTGTATCATCCACTACAAACAAACAAACAAATAAATTAATAAATAAATAAAAATAAATTGATAAATATCAAGCTTTTATGTCAAGCTATAAAAACATAATTAAAGTAAATCTAAAACTAAATACAGAAATTGTAAATAGAAAAAAAAATGTAATTTTAAAATAAAAATGATTTGGGGAAGGGCAGCACAGTGGTACAGTGGGTAGCACGATTGCGGCACAGCAAGAAAGCTGCTGTTTCGAGCCTCGGCTGGGTCAGTTGGCATTTCTGTGTGGAGTTTGCATGTTCTCCTCGTGTTGGCGTGGGTTTCCTCCGGGTGCTCCGGTTTCCCCCACAAGTTCAAAGACATGTGGTACAGGTGATTTGGGTAAGCTAAATTGTCCGTAGTGTATGTGTGTAAATGTGAGTGTATGGATGCTTCCCAGTGATGGGTTGCAGCTGGAAGGGCATCCGCTGTGTAAAACATGCTGGATAAATTGGCGGTTCATTACACTGTGGCAACCCCAAGGTTAATAATGGGACTAAGCTGAAAATAAAATGAATGAATGAATGATTTGGGGAAAAATATAATTAAATATACAGTTGCAATCAGAATTATTCAACCCCCTTTGATTTTTTTTTCTTTTTTAAATATTTACCAAGGGATGTTTAACAGAACAAGGAAATTTTCACAGTATGTCTGATATTTTTTTTCTTCTGGAGAAAGTCTTATTTGTTTTATTTTGGCTAGAATAAAAGCAGTTTTTAATTTTTAAAACCCATTATAAGGTCAAAATTATTAACCCCTTTAAGCTATTTATTTTTTCCATAGTCTACAGAACAAACCATCATTATACAATAACTTGCCTAATTACCCTAACCTGCCTAGTTAACCTAATTAACCTAGTTAAGACTTTAAATGTCACTTTAAGCTGTATAGAAGTGTTTTGAAAAATATCTAGTCAAATATTATTTACTGTCATCATGTCAAAGATAAAATAAATCAGATATTAGAGATGAGTTATTAAAACTATTATGTTTAGAAATGTGTTGAAAAAATCTCTCCGTTAAACAGAAATTGGGGAAAAAAATAAACAGGGGGGCTAATAAATCAGGGGGTTGAATAATTCTGATTGCAACTGTATGTGTTCTATAGAACAAAAAACATATACTTTTATAAACTGTTTTGTCCATAAAATGAAAGTCAATAGGGACCGAAACAACACTAGAACAAACAATAATTCATTTTATAGATATCTTGATATTTCCAAAATAAAGTTTAGAGAAAACATTATTTATTTAATATTTGTTTTATGTTTGGAATGGCAGATCAGTGAATAATTAACAGAACTGATCTTATTGTATTTTTCTACCCACAAGACCCTCAAAACTTTAAGAAATGTATCTAAAGTACAAAAAAAGAAAAAAAAGTAATTTGAAAAAAAAAATGAATTTAGAAAGAAAAACTGGAATAAAGAAAAATTACAAGAGAAACAAAAACGAAAGAAAACTAATATATAATAATAATAATAATAATAATAATAATAATAATAATAATAATAATCATCATCATCATAAATTGGGGGTAAAATAAAGCAAAATGTATATGGTCATACTTGATTGTGTCCATCAATAAAGCAGTTTACACATTGTGAACTGCATCACATTTGTTCTGAAATAAGCTATGAAATACAGTTAATTAGCTCTTACATCAAGTTTCAGCCCATTTCAAAAAAGAAATACCTGAAAATGCATTGTGTTGAACTATTGCTTAAAGTTAAAACTAAATTCTGCTGTAACACGATGCATTCTACAAACAATATCAAAACTAGTTAGAGTTAGTAATGAACTTATGATATGCTGTTATTTCTTGTAAACAGACTCATTCACATTCAAAGACTTTGACTCTGCAACCCAGTCTCGACTTTCTAAATATAAGGATCTGACTTATCTCAAGACGATCCATGTATTTCATACGGGAATGCTTAATGACATGATTTATTATCACATTACAAAAAGTAATCCCTCAATTCCCATTGGCCAAGCCCTCATTAGAAGCTTCATTTGAGTCCTGAGCTTTACTCATGGGTGTATTTCTGTGCTAGTGGGTGCGTCTCAGGACATGCTTCCAGGAAATCCAATACTGAATGGATTAGTGTTGACACGATACTGGAATTTCTCATTTCGATATGATACCTTAAAAAAAAACGATACTTGATACCATTTTTCGATACATTTTTCGGGAAAATTGACACAGCTTTAATTAAAACAACATTTTTTTGTGCATATGTCTTAATTTCTTCAACTGCCAGAGTTAAAGCCTCAAGCATGGGTGTTTAGACCCTTTGCTACTGGTCCAGTCTTGCCAGATGTTCAGATTTTCACTGAATGAATGAATGAATGAATGAACGAATGAATTTTCATTGTTTTAAAATACAGCATTTTATAAAATATAAAAATTGTTAATTCCATCCTTAGCATTAGAAAAGAAGATATAGCATAACATATTTCTCAATTCCATTCACTTTCCTTAAGTGACGTACAACAAATGTATTATTTGACAGTAAATAAACCCATTGTCAATGTAAAATACTGCAAATGCTTAAGTGTGATATGGAACACTTGATTGTTATTAATTATTCTTTAACTTATTGTTAAACTTTTTAAATCACTAACAGAGTTGACAATAACAGAGTTGACATCTTCCACCATTTTGTGAGTTAGCTCAACACGCTAACCTCAAATCAGACACCATACTGCATGTCTAAAACCAAATGTTATGAATTATCATTATCAATATCATTGGATTTAGACAATAAGTGAGGCATTTCACAATAATAGAGTTGACAAATAATTAATCTACTATCGGTATATCTTACAAAATAATAAGAGCAGAACAAATGACATGGCTCAATCGTGTCTGAAATCGCAATCTTCCATACTGTATAGTACGCTAAAAACAGCATGCGAGCCGAGTATTATGTCCGAATTCATAGCACTCGAAAATCAGTATGCGAGAAGCACCTGGATGACTTACTACTTCTGGCGAGATTCTGACGTGTGCATCCAATGCACGCTACGCTATCCCATAATGCACGGCGAGAGAATTCATAAATTGAATTTAAGGAACACAACTGATGCGGTTGTTGCTAGATCGGATACGTTTGCAGCCGGAAGTTAACGTGAATTATTTATGTTATTTAAGAAATTTCCTATGTATTGTATTTTATTAACGTTTAGCCCCACCCCAATCCTAAACCCAACCATCACAGAAGCGTAAAAACAGTAGTTGTACTTATTTTATCTATTAAACTACCCAATAAATTGTATTTTTAACCCCTACCCCCACCCTAACCCTAAACCCAACTGTCACAGTACTGTAAAAATATTAATCATTGTTATACAGGGTCATAAAAAAAAATGCAGCTATATTAATGTGCATATCGCACTTCCAGCTGGCTGCATATCCGATCTAGACTATACCAACCGACACGGGTCGGTCATGTGATCATGACAAAATGGCAGATGTACTACGTCCGAGTTCCATTCACACTACTCACATTCATACGGAATAGAACACACTTTTAAATGGCCGAGTAGTCTTTTTTTTTTTTTCTTAAATTGCAAAAAGTTTTTGTTTGTATCAATATTTGTATACAATACAGAAAATGAATTACATTGTCAACGATACAAGAGAGAGAAGAAAGAAAGAGAAAAAAAATGAATTAAACTTGAGGGTAAGACTTTTAAGAATCAATTAGAGTATATAAACTAAAGTCATTACAAAATAAAATAGTTCTGTTTGCTTTCTTATTTTTAAACAATGAAATTATATTTAAATAATGACTAAATTCTTGCCAAAAAACAGGAAAATATGGTTTGGTATTAGTAAATTTGCATTTGTGAATATGGATTTTACAAAAAAAATACATTTAATTTATAACAAAATAAGCATTTCTTTTAGTAGAGACAGACTCATAATAACCAAAATAATATATTTAAAAGTAATCGAAACATCTATTATCATTAATAAATGATCCAATATGTTTCCAAAATTGTACAACATAATTACAATTCCAAAATAAATGAAAAACAGTTTCAGTATAAAATTGACAAAATGAACATTTTACATCAATATTAGAATTACACTTTTTCATAAAGTGTTTATTAGGATAACATTTGTTGATTAATTTTAAAGATACTTCTTTGACCTTATTGGTGAGGAAAGCATATATGTTGCAAAGCCATATTTTTTCCCATTTCAAATCTCTATATTTATTATTCCAATAAGAGATTACAGGGGACAATGCAACAACCTTTTCAATAAAAATATCTAATTTTGTTATTTCTATCCTTTTTTTATTACAAAAAAACTAACTTTTAAATCACAGACGTCACTGTCGGAACAGAAAAACACGCTTTTTTTTTTAGGAGGGGGATGATTGCTAAATTTTAAAGAGCATAGTAATTTCTGATGTTATACCTTCCGTTAAAAATAGCAAAACATTTTGGACTTACTGGTATGTTATATTATGAAATAAATTTAAAGTAATTTACAAAAAAATAAATAACTTACTGTTAAATAACTGACTAACTAAAATCAAAGCATTATTAAACCACTGACTGAAAAACAAAGATTTATTTTTATATAAAATATATATATATTTTTTTTAAATGTGTGAGGAGTAAAATTGTGTTTATAAATTATTAAAGTCCAGGCCAAAAGTACTTGTTGATGGAAATTTGAAGGTTTTGTTACAGCCGAGTAGTAAATTTAAATTCGAATGCAGTACCTACTGAGTAATAGACGCAGCCCTAGAGTTTCTTGCAAGAGGAAGTAACATCACTTGGAGCAAGTCACATGCTTTTTCTATGAGCGTTTTAAAGTTTGCTATGCCTTTTTAAAACCAATGTAACAGAGTTGGCCGTAGTTAGAACAGGCATGTTTGATTTAATAACTGGAATTACAAATAATACAGAAAATAGATATCTCATGCAAATGTTTATTTAATTTAGGTAACACAAACAAAAAAGCTGAACATTCGATTTGATTTAATTAGTTCATGACAACAGAAGATGAATGTGATTCACAAAGCCGTAAATAATAGGTATTGGGAGTCTTTAAGTTAATATTTTCAAGACAAAATACACAAACATTATGTTTTAGAGATAACTTGATATAATTTGTGTATCAAACATGAAATGAGAGGATTAACTAAAAGTGAAACTGTAGCAGAAACAATATTAAACTGTAATGCCATAAACTGGTTCAGGCTTTTTGAATAGGAGTGTGATGTATTTCAAATATTTCAGTGATGATAATCTTTAAATATGAAAACGTTTGACAACATTACAGTACAGTTACATATCATATACTTCTGACCAGAATTAGCTCAAATCCAAATCAGTGTTATGAATAAGTGAGCATACATTTGTGCATACTCATGCATGTCTGTATGTCCATGACTAGTGTAGGCGGTTTTTTGAGCTACTATTTAAAACCGGGAGATCGTGTTGCTTAAACCTGATCCTGGCAGTGGGAGAAGGAGAGTTAGAGCTGCTCCATATGTGGAGCATTATCTAAAGGTAGCTCAAGATTAAAGTGAGGAAGTGATTCAGATCAGAAACATGTGTTCAGCTTGTTTCGAAACACAGACTTTGTCAAAGCTCTCAAGGTGCTGTTTACATCATTGCTCATCAGCACCCAATGTAATCTGTGTTAATATATAGAAATATTTTAAAATGAAAGCTTGTGGTTTTACTATATAGATTCTATTATATACTAATATTGACAGAAATTGCAGTGACCCCAAAAATAATGTATATTTTATTGAATTAATTAATGAAAAATACGAAATCAAGTGGTTTCTGCGAAATATTTTTTACACTTAGCCATATTTTGCAGGTTTATTTATTTACGTTTAGCTTTATTCTGTCTCATCATTTAGTCCCAATGCAATTTTGTCCATCTTAAAGGTGCAGTAGGTGATTGTCTTCAGAAACATTTTTTGTTGTGCCGGTTGAAAGTCTCTTCACATTCAAATAGTAATGATTAAAGTAAATGACCTAAATGTGTTTATATGTATTTTTATATTCTGGGTAAGGCATAAGACAAAAAAAAGATCATCCAATTAAATATTGTCAGGCCGACAATTCTGATAAGTAGCCTAAACCGTCTGTCAACAAGTATAGATTTGTACAACTGCGCATCACGCAGATCCGCCATTTGCGCATACACGTGTGTTTATGCGCACATAAGACAATCACAGTGTATAAATCAAATGCTAAATCAAAAGTTTTTAAAATGCTGAATCAATATTGGAGTTCCTTTTGCACGCTGGAGTATTTCTTTTAGACAGGTAATGTTCTGTTTTAAAACAATTTTAGTCACGCAAAGCTGATGTAGATTTTCTTGTCTTACGAATGCAGGCGGAATAGCGCTGTTTACTGTTTAATAGCGCTGTTATGTTTTGTTGTTAAACTAAATAAACATCAACATTATCGATGCCCTTATGAGATTGAAAATAGTCACATCAATCTTTCGCCAGAAGATTTTAGTGGCTGAACAACACTTCTGTGCATATAACTGCTTTACTGAGCTGAAGTTGCTTTGCTGAGGTACATTTGTTTGTGTTTCAGGAGGCGTGGCTTTGGACGGCAGGGGTGGGACTGTGTTTCAAAGATATTATGCTAACCGGTCAGCATTTTGGCAAATCACCTACTGCACCTTTAATGATAATTTTATACAATTAACCATAATGCTCATCTTATCTTAATTTTAAAGGACTACCATTTAAATGCTGCAACAAACAATTATTGTGATATAATTTAATCAATTAATCTGATTATAATTAAAATGATTATAAAAAAAAGGGTAGTAATACTTTATTTCTGAATAAACCTTTTTTATACACAAACAATAATCAAAATAATTATTCATTCATTTATTTTATACTTAGTCCCTTTATTCATCAGGGGTCGCCACAGCTGAATGAACCACCAACTTATCCTGCACATGTTTTACGCAGTGCATGTCCTTTCCAGCTGCAACCCAGCACTGGGAAACACCCATACACTCTTGCATTCACACACGCTATGGCCAATTTAGCTTATTTGATTCACCTATACCACATGTCTTTGGACTGTGGGGGAAACCGGAGCACCCGAACACTGTGAGAACATGCACAGACATGCCAACGGACCCAGCCGGGGCTCGAACCAGCGACCTTCTTGCTGTGAGGCGATCGTGCTACCCACTACACCACAGTGACGCCCCTTAATCTAAATATATTTATTTGAATACTAATAAGAATAACAACAACAGCAGTAATAATCATCAGTATCATCATAACTTCATTAAATTATCTAAATTACTTTACATAATTTACAAAAGCCCCTTTACAAAAGTGAATTGTCACTTTCACAAAGAAATGAAGACTTTAAATCAGCAAATATGGTTCAGCAATGGTTTCATTTGACATGAAATGAGACTCTCCTTTTAAAAATATTACAAAAATCTTAACCCAAAACTATTGAGCAGCAGTGAATCCAACAACCAACAACCTAAACAACAACAAACTCCTTTTTGGGAGTGTTTTCAATGCAACTTCCTTTGATTTGTTATCTATTAGATAGCCATCATAGACATCATTTGTTTTAGTGTATCTTAGGTTTATGAAGTTAAAGACTTTTTGGGATCACTGTATACAACTGGTAAAAACTATAAAACACGTATTACATTTTTGTTACTTCGTCTTATATACAGTTGAAAGCTAATTATTAGCCTTTTTTTCATAAATTACAGAGAGAAGTTTTTTGTTCAACACATTTTTAAGACAATAGTTTTAAAAACCATAATATTCTTCTCTTTGCCATGGTGAAAGTACATACTATTTTACAATTGTGCAAGATATATTCAGCTAGTATTCAGCTTAAAGGCTTAATATGTTAATTATGTTAACAGGCTAGTTAGGTTAATTAGGCAAGTAGTTTGAGGCTGATAACACTGACCTTAAAAATCAGTTTAAAAAAGGAAAAATTGTCTTAATTCCAGCCAAACTATAAGAAATAAGACTTAAGGAAAGAAATATAATAGGAAATACAGTGGGGAAAATCATTGCTTTATTAAACACCACTAAGAAAATATAAAAAAAAAAAACTAAAATAACAAGAGGGCTAATAATTTTGCCTTCAACTGTATTTCTAGAATTCCAAGAAGGCTTCAGAGGAGGTCTTGCCATGGTGATATCATGCACATTGCTTTTTAGGGTTAAAGGTTAAATCATGCAGCATGAGCGTGCATACCATCTCAAGATGTGGCCAAACCCAGGTTTACCAGTGCTTTGCATCTTTAAAATCCTCAAAGGGTCATCGCAGGTCAACAGCAGCCATAAGACAGTCATCTATGAGACCTTATGTTTGGTTAAGTTTAAAGAATGCACTTTGCTGATCAAACACAGTCTCCTATACCTGGTTACCATACAAACTCACAATAAGGTCGCTCAATATGCCATTCTCTGGGGTCAAAGGTCAGTTTCTGGTTCAGAAAGAGAGAGATGTGGTTAAAGGGGGAGGAATGTGTGGATCGAATGTGATGAAACCTGATCCTGGATCTGAAGAGAGCTCCGAATGTCTCATTTGAAAGTAATCTAAACATAGGGAAGTTTTTGATTCCAGTTAAAATTAGTGCATCTGTCCTATTTAAGCAACATATGTGAACAGTATCATGTTCAGATGTTTAAAAACAGAAATTATACCAAAATATCCGCTCTGCTGCAATGCAATCCATTAGCCTTGAACTGGCATTACAGTGAAGATGATCCCTTTTTAAAACACACACCTGAATAACAGTGTAGCCCATGCACAAAGTTCCACATGACAAAAAATGTGTTAACGATTTTGAATGCCTCCATTTTCATTGTCCACATGGCGACTTGAATACAGTGTTTTCAAATGTATCCACTTTGGGGAGTGTTAAAAAATGATATGTTTTCCTTGCATAAAGACACATTTTTAATGCAGTGGTTGAAACCAAAAGAAGAATATGCATTTTTAAATGAAAACATTTTAGTGGGAACATACTTTAAGAAATGATTCATGCCCAGAACACCAATAAGTTTTTATTCCTTATATTTTCTAAGTAATTCTAAGAAATTTATTTTTAGTTATTGAACAGTTCTGATGCTTTAAAACATCAAAAATGAATCACCTATTGTCAGAAAAATGGAAAATTCATACAAATTGATCAGATTTTATTCATATAACAATGTACAAAGCATAGAGTAGTCATGTTTTGTTGAGCTGCTCTCTGCTAACATTGAATTTTGATTATAGCTCTATCTTTTGTGACTTTACTTTATTTGAGAACTACGTCATACCTCAAATTTATTTATTTATTTTTTTGGGAGAAGGATTTCATTCATTCATTCATTCATTCATTTTCATTTTCGGCTTAATCCCTTTATTAATCCGGGGTCGCCACAGCAGAATGAACCGCCAACTTCCAGCACATGTTTCACGCAGCAGATGCCCTTCCAGCCGCAACCCATCTCTAGGAAACATCCCCACACACTCATTCACACTCATACACTACAGACAATATAGCTTACCCAATTCACCTGGACTGCATGTCTTTTTGTGGGGGAAACCGGAGCACCCGGAGGAAACCCATGTGAACGCAGGGAGAACATGCAAACTTCACACAGAAACGTCAACTGACCCAGTCTAGACTCGAACCAGCGACCTACTTGCTGTGAGGCGACAGCACTACCTATTGCGCCACTGTGTCGCCCGAGAAGGATTTCATGTATTTTTATAACTTTTTGGAGGCTTTTCTTGACTCTTGCTGAACCATCGCTTGTTCGATCATGGCATCTAGGAAGCTTTCAAAAACTGTGCCTTCTGTCAGGGATGAAGTCGGCACATGTGACTCCCTATCACACGGAAATGTGAGTGTTGTACTTGTACTTGTATGATTTTTAAAAGGAGGCATGCCCTCAAAGCCCGCCCCTAAACCTACCCCTCATTGGGGGATGAGAAAATTGTACTAAAATCAATTTAAATGATGAGCAGTTTTCATTTACGGTTTCATTCACATTATTATTCATCAGCAAGCATAAATGTAAATGTGCAAGAATAAATCTCATTGGTTCTTCCAGAAACTTTTAGGCCTCGTTTACACTAATACGTTTTAGTTTTAAAGCACATAAGCTACGGTTACACCTTTCATCCACACTACCCTGGAGTTTTCAAGCGCTGAAAATGGAGCATTTTGGAAACACTGAAGATGCCGTTATTTTATTTTTAAATGCTGCTGCTCTGTGTCAGTGTGGATGAGGGAAAACAAAGACATCTGAAAACGGAGGCGTGGCTGCAGACATTCATCTATCTGATTGAGGCCTTTTACTCAATATTAGGCAAGGCAAGGCAAGTTTATTTATATAGCACATTTCATACACAGGCATACATAAACAGGCATTAAAAGAGACAAGTGTATAAGAAAATATAAACAAATAATAACAGTAATTAAAAACAGATTAAAATGTGTTAAAACAGGTTATAAAAGAATAAAAAAGAAAAGAAAGACATAATAGTGTGATCTGTCGGATGTAGTAGCGCAGTGCTCATTTAGTAAAGGCACAAGTAAACAGGTGTGTTTTAAGTCTTGATTTGAATGTGTCTAATTCAAACATTTGTGCTAGTCTTGCGTCCTTTTCTTAAGTTCAGAAAAAAACTCCAGAAGACACGTCGGGCAAATCTTCAAAGGGAACATGTACTTTATAACCTCATTCATTTAACAATAAAATGAAAACACGATATAAGGAACTGCCTATTCACATCTTAGCTACATATTTACATCACTTCCTTCATCTTCACTGTATATTAATAACAAAATGGAGCCTATAACATAACTTTCATTTTCTTTGAAAAATATGACACATACTCTGTCTCTTATGCTGAGCATCAGTTTTAAAAGTGCTGTTTGTAAGTTTTTGACTCTTCTAAAGCATAAAAATAACATAATATAAGAAGAATGCTAAGTAAACATACTTGTTCATCTAAAAATCAATGATGAAGTCAGATATTCTGCTTTGAAAATGTTTTTTCCATGCCAGAACACTGTCTATGTTTATGTTCTTTTAACCCGCCCTATGCCAGTTTAGCCAATTATATTTCAGCACTCCGGGTTGCCTTGGTGGAAAACCCCGTATTTCATTCAATCATTGATTCATTGATTCATTCATTCATTCAAAAAGGCTCTGAAAGCATGTGTCTGTGACCGAAATGCGACCGAAATGCGACCTCCGGTGGACAGTAGACTCCAAAATGAGACAGATTCAGTTCCACATGAGGTTATTAATTAGAAAATAATATAGTTATTACAAACGTAAACATTAGGTGAGCAGGTTACATTGTAACCGCATGTCCTAACAACACGCTTTATGACAGATTAAGATATGCAGTAATAGGCAATTTGGCTGTTTGCACCAGACGAAACACGACAGAAATTTAAATACAGTCATTCAGAAACACAGAATATGCACTCACTCACAAAATGGTAAGGTTTATAATCTGTTTAATACATGTTAACCCTCTTTAACATTATTAAATGTAGACGCTGAATTACGTGTTTAGTTCTAAAGTTCAATTTTAAACGGTTTATTTTATTTTCAAGATCTGAGGTGAACTATCTGCTGCTGCTTTCAGTATATAGCAATAAATGTGATGTAAAATGGCCTTCAAACTCAAATTGTTAGCATTTAGCACTGAATAAAGCACATAAGCTTTACCTGAGGTGACCACTGTCATAGTTTTCTGTTGTTCACCTGTGAGAAATAGAAGCCATTTCTAATGTATCAATTGGAGGTGATAGTTTTGACAAAAACCCCTTTAATATGGAAAATATTCCCTCTATCGCCTGTCGCTGCTTTTATTTAGAACACGGTTTAAATCACTCGCTCCTGTAGGCAATCTGGCAACCCCCACTGCAGTTTGTTTTGATCCAGGAGTGCAATACCTAGTTCAACCACTGGGTGTCAAACTTACATACTGCACCTTCAATAATCAATAATGGCCATTATAAATGTATAACGTACAATAAGTTTATACAATATAGGCAAGCAATCAGTCAAATAAGCAGAATCAGTGTATGCAGTTGCAAAAATTAATATATTAACTTATCTTTGCGCTTAGCCAAAATGCGTTATCTGAGAACAAGTAATAGATTCAAAAGACTAAAGAGTCGTCAGATAGAGACAAGATTAATTAAATATCATGTTTAACAACTATAGTGAGATGAAATCCAGTGGAAGATCCTTGGTGAACTGTCTGACCTGCACTTCTCTTATCTGGGGAGGTGCCCGCAGAGCACCGGCTGACTGCCTGGAGCTTAGACGCATACGCTGCAGCTCTTACCAGAGTGTGTGTGTTGTCATGTGCGGTGTAGTGTGGACAGAGATCTGTTCAAAAACAACAGCTGAAATGGCAGTGTGGATGGGGATCCTTTTTGTTCTAAACGTTGTTTAAAAACTGAAACTATTAGAGTAAACGGGGCCTTAATGTGTTGAGAATAAATGACCATGGTTCCAAGTAAGCAAGATTTAGCTTCTGTAACCAAATTTGAATTAGATTATGTAATTTAGGCTTTATGCACTATCAAACATCAAACTGGGGTGCGTTTCCCAAAACCATCATTAGCCAACTAAGGTCGCAAGTATCGTTGTTACATAGTTAGTTTATTTGCTGTTTCCCAAATCCATCGTTCCAACGAACATTTGCAAACTGCGTCGCAAACTTGAGCACTTTAAACTACACCTCTGGAGCTTTAGTTAGAAACATAGTTCATGGCTGTGTTCTATTCCCACTTATCCCCCCATGCCCTTTTCATTTAGGACATTCTAACATTCAAAGTTGAAATTATTAAAAATAAAAAGCATTAAGGTAATCTCTCTTTTTGCTTTCAAAGTATTTTTACAGTTCAGTTTTAGCGGTCTTCATGTTTACAATTGTGCTCCCTTCGCAGTGCACTTTAAAAACATTGATATCATTTTAAACACTGCTGGTTAGAACTTTCTGCTGTGGTTTGTGTGTCAAATTGTAAAAGTAGACTTTTTTTTTATAAATAAACAATATCCTACTTAATAATAATAATAATAATAATAATAATAATAATAATAATAATAATAAT
>CAIGQZ010032086.1:566961-580602 GCA_903798205.1 Danio tinwini | reverse complement strand
ATAATAATAATAATAATAATAATAATAATAATAATAATAATAATAATCATCAGCAGCATCATGATCATCATTTATATATGATATTAGAATAGTGTTAGCTTTAGTAAGTTTTTTTTTTGTTTTAGAATAGAATATGTAATGTTCAACTTCTCAATAATATTAGTAAAGCAAACACAGCTCTATATGTGCCATTTACATATACTTCAATTAATATGGAAAACGAGTGCTTGTTTTTAACAAAACTAATATCGGATTTTATTTTAAATGAGTGTTTGTGTAAAACAATATAATTTGCACAAAGAAATGATGGGGTTGTTCTCTAAAGAAGTTACTCCACCCCATTTAGAGCATCATTATGGGCGTTTTACGTTCTAACTAACGTGGTTCAAGCGATGGATCTGCGACAGAGAAACTACAAGTTTTGGCAAACACTCGTCACTACATCGTTCTTTTCCCAAACGATGCATAGTACTATGATAGTTCAGCCACGAGTTACGTCGTTGTTTGGGAAACGCACCCCTGGTCCAGTTTTTTTGGTCCCTTAATAAATGTTTTAAAGTGTTATTAGACAGACAGAAATCTCTTAAATCTCTATTCTTAGTTCTTAATTCTAAATCTTCTTTATTTTTAAGTTTTTTGGGTTTGGACAGTCTTTTTTGGGGTTTTCTATTTTGAGCTGAACTAACTGGTCAATGTAACAGAATTAACTTTAAAAAATTAGATACATTTTCTATTACAATTTGATCTTAAGCTTCCCTAAATCGTTCTTTATCAGTAGGTGTCGCAAAAATGAAAGTAGAAACAACAGGGAACACTGGTCAGTCTACCGGATCATGGAACACACACCGGTGCCAAACGGAGAGAATCTGGAATTTGCCACCATGTGACCCACTTCAAAAGAGAAGAGGTTCACAGTAAGACACGAAACATTCTACACACTCAGTTCATGAATAGATGTGTTTAAACAGGCTTGATATTATTAGATAGGCCTTGTGTAATCCATCAAACAAAGAGTGCAACCCAAACCCATGCTAGTATATACAGGTATCCTTTGTAAAGTATAATGCAAGCTTTAACCCAAAACAAAATAAACCACAATAAATTACTTGCAAATACAAAATTAGCTAAATTACAGACATTTTTTGTGAAAAATAAATACATTTTGTATGATGTACATATACTCTAAACTATGTCCTACATTAGGTTTACCATAACAAGCCCTTTAGAGGGTTCATTCAGACTCAGTATTCCCCCAAATTCAGACTAATGCTGACTGTCTGGGTCCAGTTCTTCTCTATAATAATAAACTGGGGCGATATTTATAGATCTCTCCTTAGGACCCAGTCTTGTAGACATGGGGCAGAAGTGGAATTATGGGGATGGTTACACACTTAAGACAACACAAATAAAAATGTGATAAGTGTTTTACTTACAAACAACTTACAAGATGTGTCATTTTCAATAAAATTAGCCACTATAAGATCTATTTTAGATGACACAGCCCTGTACAAGTATAGCATTGAAATATAATGACATTAAAGATTACTATATTCATATACTATAACATGGTATTTAAAAATGTGCATCTCAAAGCATGACATGATTCTTAAATGTGCACTTTATACTAAGTCCAAACGTATACTCAGCGGTCTACATGTTTGCTTGACTCATTACAAACATGTGTGGTAAATTTGACAATAAACATGACAAATTAACAAAAGATACAATTAAATATACCATATGCCTCTTTGAGGTGGCACTGAATACATTTATAATACGTATATTCTGCATTTTCACCAACAGTTAACTCATGGCCATAGAAAACCATCTAGTGCGACTGCATTTTCTTTATTCAAAGGGACTTTGCAGTGTCTACCATATTCAAAATAAGCATCCCACATACATAGCAAGTTAATATAAACTTAGATAAACTTAACAATAAGGGAGGAAAATTATCATTGTTGTAATCTCACTAAGAAATCTTGTGATCAATCAAACACTTCCTGCAGCATATATATTAATGTTTCTATGTGCAACATATCATTCTGTGTTTTGGCTGCTGGACTTCTGATGATGCGGCTACTTAGGCAGGATAGGCTGACATACAATGTGACTTAAAGTACATGCAAACGCTAAAGGCAGGCTAACGAATAGCAATGTAACAGTCTGCATTGTGTTCTGATAGTCGTTTCTCATTGGGGTATTTTTTTTACCACATATACTATAAACTATGTCCTACATTAGGTTTACCATGACAAGCCCTTTAGTGGGTTCATTCAGACTCAGTATTCCCCCAAATTCAAACTAATCTTGACTGTAAGGTCCAGTTCTTCTCTATAATATTAAACTGGGGAGATATTTATAGATCTCTCCTTAGGACCCAGTTATGCAGACATGGGGCAGAAGTGGAATTATGGGGATGGTTACACACTTAACAACACAAATAAAAATGTGATAAGTGTTTTACTTACAAACAACTTACAAGATGTGTCATTTTAAATAAAATTTGCCACTATAAGATCTATTTTAGATGACACAGCCCTGTACAAGTAAGTATAGCATTGAAATATAATGACATTAAAGATTACCATATTCATATACTATAACATGGTATTAAAAAATGTGCATCTCAAAGCATGACACAATTCTTAAATGAGCACTTTATATTAAGTCCAAACGTATACTCAGCGGTAGCAATGTAACAGTCTGCATTGTGTTCTGATAGGCCTGTTTCTCACTAGAGTTTTTACTTGTGCAATTTTTTTTTTTTGATAATTATTAAAACAATGATGTTTGAGGCTCACTGAACTCTAATTATTCAACTATGCCTAGATTTTCCTTTTAGGGCATCTTTAAAAAATAAAACATGACATTGCCTTAAATTAGGCAAATAGCAGGTCCCCATAAATCATATATCATTGCTTGTACGCCATTTAATAGATTTTGTTAGCACAATAAAAAAATTATATATCTAACATTTTGTTTATTATTGTAATAACATGCTGAATTTTCAGCAGCTATTCCATCAGTGTCACATAATCCTTTGGATATCATGTAATATGGTTATCTAGTGCTCAAGAAATGTCTTATTATTAACAATGTTGAAAACAGCTGTGTTTTATATACTTTTTTACTATTATTTGTGAAACCATGATTAATTTTGTCAGCATTACTTAATGCTCATTAAGTTAAAAAGAACAGCATTTATTTGCAATGCAAAACTTTAAAAAGATGATGTTGGAAAATTATACAAATTGACAATAATAGTACAAAAACACAGTAGTTTCCAAAATTCTTCAAAATATCTTATTTTGTGTTTAACAGGATAAATAAAAAACTAGTTTAAAAAAAAGGAGTGTGAATAAATGATGACAGAATGGTCATTTTTGAGTGAACTATCCCTTTAAACAAATGAAAAGAAATATTTTTACAGCTGCAGAAATTCTCTAATGCATTCTTCAAGAATAAATGATTAGCCTTAGTATACTTGTTTCAAATGGCATGTTGTTTATGGACAGTCCCTCACTGCATGATCGAACAACGTGACACACCACACCAGGTGGGTTTCAGATGTCTGAATTCAATCTGAATTACACAGCGTAGTTAACATGTTTGATCAGAAACATCTGGAGTACCGATCCAAAGTTTCAGAGCTACCATTGCCTTGAGCTACACTCCTCTGCAGCTTTGCAGTCTCACACATCTGTGCCAATCAATATGGAACTACTTATAGAGCTACAGCCCCGTCTTCACCAGCACACAATCACAGTCGCACATATGGTGCACTCACACACGGACGGTGTCAGCCGCAGCTCATGTACCTTTATACTTCTCCCTGACGTTCTCGTAGGCTTGCACAAACTCCTGCTCGTCTACATGGAGTGTCACGCTGGCTGGATCGTACATGGACATGGCCCTGGAGTGAGGTCAGGTCAATTCCTCCACTGTTTTCCCTTCTTCTCTCACTTTCGAGTCCCTTTTCGGACGTGCCTTCCTGACGATTGGTCTGTCAGAACAGACTGGTGTGTTTGTACAGGCTCACTTTCTACAGGCTTTGTGTGTGTATGTGTGTGTTTGTGTGTGTTTAAGTGTGTGTGTGAGAGAGAGTATTCCCCCAACAGTTCTGGCTCTCGTTCCAGACCACCAGTACCACTCCCCTTCTTCATGCTTGAGAAATACCAACACACACACACACACACACACACACATACACACACACACAGTCCCACCTCTTAAAGGCATACATGCAACACACATGTCACACAACAACAACATGCTGCTTTCTAAGACATCAGATATCAAAACATGTTAACTATGCCTATTTACTATATAACTGCCGGTTAACTGTGCTTATATATAACAACTTTAACTGCTATTAGTTACTAGTTAATTAATTAAAGTTATTAGTAACTGATATATTTATGGTAACTAATAACCTTAACCTTTCTGACTTTGATTGTAATACACTGTAAAAAATAGTTCCGCAAAAGTTACTGTAAAAAAACAGGCAGCTGTGGTTGCCCGTATTTAACCGTGAAAAATACGGTGCAAACCGTAAAACTATTTTCTCATTTTTACAGTAAACTACAGTATTTTATTAATTTATAGAGGTAATATGTCTGTATTTTAAATAAGCAACATCTACACATCTTTTGTTACACAGATAGACATGATAACACAGCCATATGCAGGTGGTGATGAGAAAGTTCATACTGTACATAACGAACCAATACTCATCACAAACAACTTTTCCCACAATCAGAAAAGTGTATCAATGTAAAGAAGGTGCTCAGTGTCATTCACACAGCTACTAAACACCAGTATGGTAACATGCATAAAATGAAAGTAATGAAACATTGTTTATCAACATTAGATGTAACATAATTCGCTAATATACGTTACTGATGGGGAAACAACTAAAAAGATTCATAGTAATATCAACAAAAAGCATAAAAAGTGATGTACCATGCAGGGAATTCTGGGAAAGTCAATTTACGGTTATTCGCCGTATATATTAAGGAAACATACTGTTAACCAGGTTACGGATCTGTACTGTAGCATTTTTACAGTTTTTTACTGTTGAAATCCAGGCCATTTTTTTTAGTGTAAAATAATGTGCACCCTTTGTAAATCTGCTTTAAAACAATAATTATTGAATTGAATTGAACAAATTGAATTGAATTGAATTGAATTGAATTGAATTGAATTGAATTGAATTGAATTGAATTGAATTAAATTGAATTGAATTGAATTGAATTGTGGAGCTGGACAAAATACTGGTTTTGAGGAATTGTGTTTTCTTAATAATAAGTTGCACTGGGTTAAATTTGATTTAAAGTAGAAAACAAATGGATAGCATCTGTATAAATTTACTTTGGAGTATATTATATGGGTACAGTATGTTTACACCTGTAATGCAATTATCTTGGATGATTTGGTTTGACCATATAAGAAAATGATTTATTAAATCCTGGTTTGGTTCATATTTTGCTACATAATTTTTTGTCTTTTGTCTATGTTGCATTCATATTTTCATCGAACCATGCCATGTTAATCTTAAAGATTTTTTATAAATATCATTTCAAGAGTTCACGCGATTGTAAAGCTTGTTTAGCATGCTGTCCCGGGAGAGAGCCCTGAGCTCATAAGATCCTCGAGCCTAGGGCTCCCTCTCGTTTGCAAGGTGAGAGGGGAGTTTGAGCTCAGGTAGATCTCGAGAATCCCCCTGCTATAGTAGCTAATGAACAGATAGAGATAGTTCTTAAGAGATAACTACTTACCAGAAGCATGTCTATGGTGCCGATTTGGATTAGTCAATTAACTTAAGTTGCATGTTTTTGGATGGTGGGAGGAAACCGGGGAACCCAGGGGAAACCCATGTGAGCACGGGGAGAACGTGTAAACTGTATTAACATGTACAAAGAGAGAATGTTAATTAAAGTGTTTCTGCAAGCTATTTTTTATAAAGTGTGATTATAAAAAAATAGAATTAATAAATGTTTATATATGCTGGCTATATTTACACACTGTTACCACACAACTGTTTAAACCCCATATAAAAGTGATTTTTGCATAATAGGTATTATTAATTTCATTTGACCTATTATGCCCTTTAATGCTTCTTTCATTCCCCTTAATCCAAATGTGGTACACGTGTACATGATTTGCTTGCTTGATATTAATTTTATTCTGTAAATTTTAATTTACAGAAGATAAAAAAGCATGACTTGTATTCTAGAAATATGGTATGAACTGTGGGCTAACTATGGTGGTGTGCACCATTATCATGTGTTTATAAAGCTTGTCAGGATATTTTTTTCATGCAATTGTTCATGTAGTTTTATATTTTTGTTTGATCTGCTCAAACTACTGCAAATATGTTGGCTTTAGAAGCCACAAGATGTCAAAACTAATTCTGAGGATTCTGTATGCACTCCGATACAGTGAGAGAAAGGAGTATACAGTGTTTCTGGAAAAATACATACATTCTGATTTAATCTTTCAAGCTATTTTGGAGATGTAATGCAATAAATAATAATGCAATGTAACAAAATCTTGAGACATAATTTAATCATGCCTGAGATATATGTTCTGAATACCTTTGCCAAATGTGCAATAAAAACAGAAATTAATCTTTCAAGAATTAAGGGAACTGGATATGCCCCAAAATGCAAAAGTATGGCCTAATACATTTCTGAATTATACTCAAATCACATTTCAACTGCTGGTTTATCTATCAAAACCTTTCAAATCTGCACAGCCACAAAAAGAAACCATATTTTTACATTTTCTGAAGAAAAGGTTTATAGCGCAATACTCACTGAGGATAACAATATGCTTAAGCAGCCCTTTTATTAAATTTTAAAATGTACACAAATACAGAGATATTGAAAAGGAAAGCGACCAAATAGAACAAACTATTTTCTTTTCAAAAACAACAAAAGCATTAAAAAGTAGAGAAAAAGCTTTACAAACAGCTAAATTAATCCTTTAATACTGGTATAGGCATCAATACAGCTCATAATCTAGCACCGCTGTCTCCCTCTTGAACTCTGCTCCCCACTGACTTTTTGCCCCCCTAATACACACCCCACTCTCCTCTCCTCATAACTCAGACTCATCATAATCACTGCACTACTTAACATTTGCACATTTAAAAATTGCACATATTTATTGCACTGATTTATTTATTTGAACTGTACATACCTACTGCACATGTACATTTGTAAATTATGTACACATCCACTGTACATATACATTTGTAATTATGTTTATCTATCTGCACACTTCTGATTATTAATAGCAACCTGTACATTTATCCATCTATTGTAAATCTCTGTTCATAGCTAACACAACCTGTATATAATGTTGATAGTACATCCATTTGTAAATATCACCATAGTTTTTCTATAACTGCACTTTATAACTTATACCTGTATCCTGCACTTGCTGCTATTGCACTCCTGGTTAGACCTAAACTGCATTTCGTTTCCTTGTACTTGTACATGTGTGATGACAATAAAGTTGAATCTAATCTAATCTAATCTTTTGTGCGGCAGACAAGAAAGCTAATTCAAATTGTGTGGTTTGTTAAGGAGAAGTTATCTATTACTTTTCTGAAATGTAAATAAATAAAGTTTACAACATTTTAAAACAAAAAATAAGTCAACAAATAAATGCAAACAAATAGCAAAAATGTCTGATTTCTGACAATATTTATAAATTGCAATTTTGATGTCCCTCCTTGTCGACATCTTGCCTTCCCTCTAGTTTCAAACTCTTCTAAAGTGTGTCATGTTGAGTAGCAAGATAGCAAGACAAGGTAAAGTGTGTTTCATTTGGATAACATATATTTGAATAAATAAAAAATAAAAAAAGAATTAAACTGCGCATGATAATAGAAAAATGCTGCTAACTACCCTAGAAGCTACTAGGAACCACACAAAGACCCTAAACTCCACCTACAGTAGCAACCACCCAGCAGATCCTAGGCACCCATAAGCAACCATCCAGAACCCCCTATAAACACAAGTAACAATGCCCAAGCTAAAACACAAAACAGCAACAATACAGAGAACACCAGAAATCATCTAGTAACAACCCATAATAACACCCAAGAAACCAGCCAAGGGCAACCACAAGCCATGGCCTAACAACTATTTTTAAACCTTTCAGCCCATCTTTGGGTCTGGCGGGAACACTTTTAGCTTAGCTTAGCATAGATCATTGAATCAGATTGGACCATTAGCATCTCGCTCAAAATAAAAAAGAAAAAGAAAGAAAAGTGAATGTAGCACCTAAAAAAAAAGGTCCCCACTGTAACAGCACTGTGTAATTTCATTGCGTCTGCTGCAGCCATGGTACAGCAGCAAAGTTCCTTGATTATTACGCCAGAATGAGAAAATAGTTCCTAGCCATATCAGACTAGAAAATAGCAACTTTCCATTTTTTCCGATGGTCTTAGTGCACGATGTAACTACAGAAGTGTCAAGCTTTAGTTATAAAAACACTTTTTGAAAATTTTGAGTGAGATGCTAATGGTCTAATTTGATTGCATGATTTATTCCAAGTTAAGCTAAAAGAGTTATCGCCAGACCCTGGGATCTGTTCAATGTAGAGCTGCATGATTTTGGAAAAAAAACTAACATTGCAATATTTTATTTTTATATGATATATACTGCAATATTAAATATATAATTTAACTAGATGAAATGAATGCAGTAGGTCTATTTGAAAACTATTTATAACTTTCAATAAATTGAGATTATTTTGTAAGGGAGTCTATCTACATTAAATATAATAAACCAATAACAAACAATAATAAATACAGTAGAGCAATGATATTGTACAAATAAAATATACAGTGCTTCATGATTTTCTGGAAGTCTAGTAATATTCAATATTAATAATCCAGTGTAAAATAACACTGTATATAGCCTTCATTATATATAAATACAAGTTAGAAATGTACTTTCTTATGCCAGAATATTTTTAAACTGACTTAAATGACAAAAACACACATAAATAAAAAAAGTTTTGCTTTAACGTTACAATGACTGCACAAATTATGAGTGTTTTCAAATGTGGCTCCAGGTCAATTATAATACTGGTTTGGCATTGCAGATCCTGCAATGTGCAGATGTGCACATAGCAATATCCATGCTGAAACGATATATATCGTGCAGCTCAATAGATAAAAAAGAAAATGTTCAATCTCAACTGTTTAAATCTAGGGGAAAAGTCAGCTTGTCACTTTTAAATCAACAGGTTTGCTCACGTTTTTTCCAAGTAAAGTAACTAATCACTTTTTACAGGGTAGCAGCAATCTAAAAAACACTGGACAGATAAAATAGTGGCAGCAGTGTGACAAATATTACCTCTCACTAAAAAAATCCCCTAATAATTATACACAGGCTTCCCGATAAAGACTGGACACCGAGCAAGTGTGTGTATGAGTGTGTGCCTGTGTTTTGAGAGAGTGACAGTGATTAAATGAAGAGGAAAGAAAGCTAGTGGGAATAAGAGCAGGAAGCCCCTTTGTATCAAGTATGTCCTGCAGTCTATCAGAGGAGATGGAAAAGCTTCCTGAGATGAGGCTGGGGTCGGAGGAACTAAACTTTTATCGCTCCAAAATGCAATTAGCTTTTAAAGAATGAAGTGGGTGAGAGATGCAGCGATGCATGTCTCTCCTTACCGCCTTTCTACAAACTAAGCCAAGCTGGTACCTGCTATATATTTGATGCTACACAGCCATCTTGCAACCTCGCAAAGGTCTCAAAGGGGCAAACCCTGCACGTTCCCCATAAGAAATCCCTTATACCAGATGTGCCCTGTTACAAGTATTCCCAAGGTGACCACAATGCATCAACCCTTCAACTCTTTCCCAATACTCTGGATAATGCTTGTCAGTATTTGACATTTTAAATGTCACTAAGAAAGTCTTTCTCAAACTACTGCACACATTTTGGCTTCAGAATCAAATTTCTAAATAAATAGTGCTGATTTCGTACACACTCAAGCCATGAATGTAGCTGGTGTGTGTATTTCAGGAAAAATAGCCTACATAAATCCTGTTTTGGAGATCTTGTGGAATAACTTTTTTTGGAAATAATTGAATATAGCCTGATATATGTGCTCTGAACACCTTTGGCAAATTCGGAATGAAAATAATATCCTATGATTAATCTGTCAAGTGTTACAGAAACTGAATATGCCATAAAAGATGCAAAAACTGCATGTCCAACATATTTATGGACTGTGCTCGAAACATATTTTCACAGCTGGTTAAGTTATCAAAGAAGTCAAAACCTGTGCAGAAAGAGAAAAAAGTCAGCTTATTTTTGTATTATTTACATTTCCTAAAAAATTAAATGCTTGCAGCTCAGAAGGCATTTGCCACAAAATGAAAGGGTCTGTGGGTTTGCTGGTATGTTGCTCTGTGGTCACTAATGAGTCGTTTTTAATGTGGTGCTATGTGGTTGCAACACGTCTATTCTCATAAGGAACTTAAGTATTGTAACCTGAAAATAAGCTTAAGTTAGCTTTTAGTTAGTGATGTTCCGATTTGTTTTTTTTTTTACCCTCGAGTCTGAGTCATTTAATTTTAAGTATCTACTGAAACCCGATCCGATACTTCTATAATACATAAAAGCTTAGTAGAGACATGGGAGCTATGAACTCCATATGTCTGTGGTGAATGAAACATGGGGTACATCTTATAACAGGACAAGTAGTTTGGCTGGCAGAGCTTTCCTTGTGAAATAGTGGCAAGACGGCATTTCAAATTGAGGTATATATATATATATATATATATATATATATATATATATATACAGTGCATCTGGAAAGTATTGATAGCGCTTCACTTTTTCCACATTTTTTATGTCACAGCCTCATTCTAAAATAGATTTAATTTCCTTAATGGATTAAATTTCCTTGATTTATTTCCTTAAAATTTTCACATTGTCATTATGGGGTATTGTGTGTAGAATTTTGACAAATAAATGAATTCAATCTATTTTGGAATAAGGCTGTAACATAAAAAAATTTGGAAAAAGTGAAGCGCTATGAATACTTTCCAGATGCACTGTATGTATATACAGTTGAAGTCACAATTATTAGCACCCTTTTAATGTTTTTTTCTTTTTAAAATATTTCCCAAATAATAAAAATATTTCCTTTCTGAAAAAGTCTTATTTGGGTTTTTTTTTTCGGCTAGAACAAGAGCAGTTTTGAATTTTTTAAGAACCATTTTAAGGTAAAAATTATTAGCCCCTTTCAACTATTTTTTTCCATAGTCCACAGAACAAACCATCATTATATAATAACTTGCCTAATTACCCTAACCTGCCTAGTTAACTTAATTAACCTCGTTAAGCCTTTAAATGTCACTTTGCTGTATAGAAGTGTCTTGAAAAATATCTAGTCAAATATTATTTACTGTCATCATGGCAAAGATAAAATAAATCAGTTAGCAGAGCTAAGTTATTAAAACTATTATGTTTAGAAATGTTGAAAAAAAAAATCTCTCCTTTAAACAGAAATTGGGGAAAAAATAAACAGGGGGGCTATTAATTCTGACTTCAACTGTATATATATATATATATATATATATATATATATATTCAAGTCCTGTTCGGGCAGTAACATCCAATTTAGATCTGAAACCATGTGATCAGGCCCGATTCCAATCACGTGATCAAATCTGGACATCCCTAGTTTTAGTATACTTTATAGTTTTTCTTATGACTGTATATTATTGACTTTTTTTAAGATCTGTCTGTAACCCCTCGGATTTTGTTCTGATGTTCTTGTATTGTCAGTTCAAGCTAAATACTCTACATAAAGTTTCTCTACAATAAAGTTACTCTACAATAAAGTTTCTACATTACTCACCAAAACCAGACAAATGCATATTAGTCTGGGCAGAAACATCCTAAAAAAGTTAGTGGAAACCCTGTATGAAATGTGTTCAATCTGAAACACATTTTTCAACATTTTTAGCTTGGACTACTGACACCATGTGGTTATAATAGGACTTACATTTGGAGAACACAGACACAAAACTCAAAATTATTTGGAATGAATGACTTTCCCTATAATTTTCTTTAATGTCATTGCTTAACATAAAAACCAAACAATGCTACACTTGTATTAAAATATAAGTACGGCTCAATATATAAAATCCTATCATATTAGATCTACTTTAAAAAGTGGTAAATTATCAGTTTTTTTAAGAAACAAACAGTGAGGAATGGAAAGTTAGATTATTTGCGTCCATCTAGATCAAAAAAATTGTGTCTAAATCTAAAATATCATGTCTAAATAATTCACTGGATTTCTTGAGGTCTGGAAGTATGTGGAATAAACTTCTCTGTGCTATTTATAGTTAATCATGAATAATTGATCCAACCAACGTGACGTGCTTTATAAAGGTTACAAATATTCCCATGAGCTTTATGGAGCATATCATATGAAATTTTGACAATAAATTAAAATAAAACCACAGAAGCTTCTACAGCAGAAATATTATAGTTTGATGGATAGCAGGCTGTTGCATTGCAATATGTCTGTTGGGTAAATTTTAATTAATGACATAAATGTGAACTGCATTCCTCTGGAGATCTACATGCCGGTGGTTTCTGTGAGGAGCAACTGATAATCAGTTTGTGCTGTGCAGAGATGACACCAAGAAAAAACTGGATGTATTTATTTATCGACTTTAATACCTCAAAGGCATTATTTTTTAAATATTTTTTTCACTGTATTTTGTAGAAATTGTATAAATTTTAATAATTAAAAAATCTATAATATAATATAATATAATATAATATAATATAATATAATATAATAAAGGCGACGCGGTGGCGCAGTAGGTAGGGTTGATTCGAGCCTCGGCTGGGTCAGGCGTAAAAACGTGCTCGATAAGTTGGCGGTTCATTCCGCTGTGGCGACCCCAGATTAATAAAGGGACTAAGCCGAAAAGAAAATGAATGCATGAATAATATAATATAAAGCCAGTCTTGAGTTTTTATTTTGTGTCTTTAACCCTTGTCAGATCAATGTCTGTTATGGTATGTTATGCTTGATGTCCCATGAAACATACAAATTATTCAGCTCACTTTTCTCTGGTACACAAGTAAAATTCCAGACATTCTACATGTCACATTTGCCGTGCAAAAACAGTGTAAAGGTAAACACGCGGGAGCTGTCTGTTTGTGTGTCTGCTCTGTGTATCTTTATGTGTGTGCGTAAACTTTGTAACGGCATTGTGTGTGACTCATCATTGCAACTCCACAACAAATGCATCAAATAATCATTGGGAAAGTTCTTACTGTAGTATTTCTCACAAACATTACGTGACATCTGCTTCCTTCATGTTTTTCTGTTGTCCGAGGGTGGAAATTGAGGCACACTGACAGGCACGTGGGAACGATGGGCAGGGAGGACTAGCATTAAAGGCACAATTCACAAAAACAGCAACAAGATGGTCAAAGCTAAAAATCACAAACTTCTGAAAGGTATAATAAATAATCTGAAGGGTGTTTTGAGCTGAAACTTTACAGACACATTCTGGAGACACAAAATATATATATTAAATCTGGAAAAAGGGGTAAATAGGTGGACTTTAAGTTACATTGC
>CAIGQZ010032086.1:548133-566561 GCA_903798205.1 Danio tinwini | reverse complement strand
ACACAAATACAGAGTAACAGCTGCGTCAGACCTATTGCAGGAAGGCAGGGTCACACTGGGAACAGACTTACTGCAGGTTACCAAAAATAAACATCCACACAAGTAGCATGCTTTCCTGCAGTAAATGTTGTTCTCCTTGACTATAAACCCTCCAAGTACAGGACATTCAGACATTCAAGCCACAGTAAGCAACATGCTACAAATGAAAAATCTTCAAGTACAGTAAACATAAGCCTGTTTTGTACAGACCTTTAGCGGAAGATCAGATGCCTGCCAAGCAAGAAATACTGTTTTTGGGTGATACAAAACACTGCATTTGTCTATGCTAACACATAAGATAAATACAGTTAGCGAAGCCACTAATGCTAGTTATCCATCTGTAAATATGTTTGAGTGACATTAGAGGTTTTAAAACCAACTGTCAGGCATATGGACACATTTAAGAGGACTTTTAGGTTAACGTTTCCTCTAGTAATGTCTGAATTGAAACAGGATCGTGTTACACCACTACCTGACAAAAGTCTTGTAGTCGATCTCAGTTGTAAGAGCAACAAATAATAACTTGACTTATAGTTGATCATTCGGAAGAGCGGCAGAAGGTAGATTTTTCTGATGAATCATCTGCTGAACTGCATCCCAATCATCACAAATACTGCAGAAGACCTATTGAAACCCGCATGAACCCAACATTCTCGCAGAAGGTGAAAGTTTGGTGAAAGAAAAATCATGGTTTGGGGTTACATTCAGTTTGGGGGCCTGCGAGAGATCGGCAGAGTGGATGGCAACATTAATAGCCTGAGGAATCAAGACATTTGTGCTGCCCATTACATTATAAACCACAAAAGAGGGCAAATTCTTCAGCAGGATAGCGCTCCTTCTCATACTTCAGCCTCCACATCACAGTTCCTGAAAGTAAAGAAGGTCAAGGTGCTCCAGGATTGGCCAGCACAGTCACCAACTGCACCATGACTTTATATTCTATACCAGTGGTTCTCAAACTTTTTTCATCAAGTACCACCTCAGAAAAAAATGGTCTCTCCAAGTACCACCATAAGCAGTATTGAAATACAGTAGCTTAGTAGGCCCAGTAAAGCAGCTACAGCTCTGCACAGTTCAAAAACATGGCAGATTAATTCCTATTATTAAGAATATTATTGTCAGCCGCTTTAAACATTATAAATAGTCTGAAGATTAACACTGTACTATGCTTATATGTAAAAACAAACAAACAAACAAAAAAAACAACAAAAAAAGTGTCAACATTTAAATTAAAATGTGCTTTAAAAAAATAGTAGGTTACTGTTCTTAAAAAGTAAAAAAAATAAACAAAAAAAACTGCTGTACTAAAATGTAAAGTATAAACGTATAGTAGCCAATTCATCAACACCTGGAAATGTTGCGTGGACCTCAGAAATATAGGCTATATGTCATGATATTCATGTATAAATCATTTTTGATCAATTTTGCAATTTATGTAGCATGTACATGACATATTTGATTCCTCCACGTACCACTAAAAGGAAGCCCACGTATCACTGGTGATACATTTACCACAGTTTGAAAACCACAGTTCTATACTGTACATTATTTTTGTTAAGTGACAAGACGTTTGTCTAAGAAAAGTCAGATCTTACTGTGCAAATTAAATAACTAAAAATCAAGACATGATCATATTTTATTTTGGGAAAATAAGTGTAATCTAGAGACCTTTGTCTTTCATTTAAGCCACTTCTGATACCAAATGATCAACTAGAAGTCAAGTTATTATTTGCTGTTCCTAAAACTTGGATAGGCGACTTTTATTAAGTAGTGTACTACTATCTACTCTAATAGCATCTTTCTCCATTCCAAAAAATGGCTATATCTTCTGACTACATAGGAACAGTCATATTTATTATTTTTTGGCAAGATTTTAAAGGTAAAATCAAGTTTTTAATAACTTGTTGTATGCAACTGTGAATTTCATACATGAGTGGCTAATGTGTATACTTCCCTAATGGACATTGTAAAGGGTTCAAGCTGGTGACACACAGGTTTGTTTTCCAACAGAAACTTTGGTTTAAAAATTTGTGCGCTTCTTTGAGACCTGTGTTTCGAATGACACTAACTATTTTAACATCCACACCATGAGATGTGTTCTGCTTACTATAAGTATTAACAGTAGTTTAGTCAGCTTTGGTTTAGTTTGGTTTGCTTTACAAACTTTTGTACAGATTAGACTAGATTCTGAAAAATATATATATAATAATAAATGAATTAAATAAATATATAGAAAAAAACTGTAAATATAAAAACAATAAAATAAAAGTAAAAAGAAGAAGTTTTAGAATCATGTCCAATATGAGTGTTTGTTTAAATGATTTTAGATGCTGCAAAATATTAGCAACAAACAACTATAATTCATTTTACTATATAGAAGTCAACGTTTGAAGTGGACAAAACCTTAATCGAAAGTATTTGTCCTGTCTTTGAACTATTCTTTTCTTATGACAACATTGACTACTTGATAACAAAATAATTATGATTTCTGCTGTTTCTCCGCAGTACTAAACATAATTTTTTTTTTAAAAAGCTGATGAATCCTGTTCCACTATAAAGAACTATTTGTACATTGGAAAGTTTCCATGGAACCTGATGCCCATTAAGTACCATTACTTTTGACAGTGTGAGTGTGGCAATATATCTGTATGAGTCTCTGACCTGCAATGCGGATGACTGCTCTCTCTGCGGGATCCAGGACGTCTCCGGAGGCAGATTTGGAGCGTTTGACGCGCTGGTGTTTAGGCAGGTTCCATGGTAAGGTGTCTCCAGGAAATGGTGAGGTGCTCAGGTCACTGGCGCTCTCCTCTGATGCGGAGCGCTCCAGCATCCGCCGCCGACCACCTGACATGACCTGCAAATGTGGACACAGAAAGCGGGAGCTTTACAGATGTTACAGCATTAGCATACAGTGCAGCAGCAGAGAGCAGAAATTCCTCAGAGAGATGTGGAGGCTTTAGTTCACTTTGGAGCACCACTTAGGACAGTTTATGGAGGCTTACGGTCACTAGAAGACTACAATTTTAGACTCAGAATAACATTTTTTAATGATTTTTAAAGTTTGAAATTAATAAAATAATATTAAAATCATTTATATCTTTAACACTGGAACCTGAGAATGCACTGTAGATATGGAATTAAATTAATGAACAGGAAAATGTATTAATTTATATTATTTAAGAATAAATCATTAACCATCAAAATGCATTTAGGAATAGTTTGACAAATATAAATATAAAAAAAACATTCATTTGAGAAAAATAAAATAGTTTTTTTAAATAAGAGAACAAAACTTAGCAAATGAAATTTATAGATCCATACCTTTTTTTATGAAAAGTGTTTTTAATAAAATGTATTACATTTTGTATCTTGGCCCTGGTTATGTTATCATGGTAAAAACGAGATAACTTTATTTTCTATTAATATTAATGAGCAGCTGATAATCAGAAAAATATATGAAAATATAATATATTTTAAGTATAATATATTTACTTAAAAATATTAAGTTATGAATGTTTTATCAATTATTTGGGCTGAAATTGTTTAGTAAGAGCACTATAACAGCGTAAAAGAAAAAAATCTTTGTATAAAAAATGAATAAATACAAATAATAACACTGATAAGTCAGTTGTTTAAGTTGTTTACGTTTGACCAAAAAGAAAGAAAGAAAGAAAAGAAAGAAAAGAAAGAAACATATTTTGAACCTGTGAAAAATACCTTGTCTTCTGTGTTTATAAATCAGCATTAATTACTAAATCTTTAAAACGGTGTGCTGCACTTCCTGAAAAGGGCGGAAAATCTTGTCTGAGATTGATTTGAGAGTGATTAATTACTCCCAGGTTACTAAGGCAACATGAAGGTGTTGGAAAGAGCATGTTTTATGTTTTGTAACAACCCCCCTCTCTCCCCCCCCCCCCCCCCCCTCCTCAACCCGAGTAAGAAAATAAACATCATTATTGTTAGTAGATGTGAACAGACTTCTGACAGGAGTAAAATGCAGGGGGCGGTGATTTAGAGAGGTTACAAAGTCAGCAAGTGGCCTCTCTAGTCTGCAAAGAATGTGAAAAGACTGGACCTACATATGAAATGAAGCCCACAGTGAGTAATTTGATGTAATATTTAACAGTTTCTCACAATTTACTAGGCAAGTTCAATCCTAATATTTGTTTTACTTTATAAACCTCTGATATAATTTCTTGCAAATTTAAAATGAAAATAGTGCCATTTAGTGTTTTTGTTTGTTTCAGAAAATGACAATTAGTATTGATTTTAAACTATTTGACATTCAAACATTGTTTTTTAGCCAGACATTTAAAAATAAATAAGTATAAATGTCTGCAAATATGCATCTTTTTTATTACTTAGTAATTTTGAGCAAAACATGATCTAAATTACAAAAATGTTTTCAATTTGTACACTCAGAAAAAAAGGTACAGGAGCTCTCACTGGGGCAGTACCTTTTTAAAATATACATATTTGTACATAAATAGTCCACAGTGGTACCTAAAAGGTGTATATTAGTACCCAAATGTACTTAAAAAGTACCTTTGAGGTACCATTATGGACCTTTCAGGTACAAATATGTACCTTTTGAAAAGGTACAGCCCCAGTGACAGCTCCTGTACCTTTATTTCTAAGAGTGTATAAAAATGTCAATTTTTATACAAGTTGAAAAAATTTATCTATTAAAAATATATATATTTTTAATATTTAAATTTGAAGACTAAAATAACAAAAATAAAAACAAAAACATAAGAATTATGATGTAAAAGCCACTATGGGCCATCTGATTTTTTTAACAAGCATTTTAAGACTCCTGTGTGTAGATTCAGTAATTTAACTTTTACGACAATAAGTAGTTTATGTAATATAATAGTTTATTATAAATAAATGCATATAAACATAGTAGACTGAGAAAAAGCTGATTGAAGAGCAACATTTAAGAACTTAAGAGTCTTGGAGGTACGTTATAGAGGTTTTTGCATCTGAACTCTTCAAATGTTTTACTGATAAATAGGCTAAATCCCAAATCCAGATAGCCTATTGACTAGGCTATAACACAAACACTCTACAGTATAGGCTATGTAGGCTATTTGAATAAGTAATTGCCTAACTGCGTCCTAGAGGAGCATAACCCTTCTAAAAACAAATATTTAAACGACCCGAAACTTACAGCTGTGTAGGCTAATGTAATAAAACAAGGTATAGTTTATCGGGTTTACCGTAGTGCTGCATTCTGTTCGTGAGTCATTTTTAAAATGTAAATATGCCATAGCCTACATATTTAGCAGAAAATGTCTATACTGGAACAAACTGCTCTCCTAACTGACTCCACTTCAGCAAACTGACAAAAACCTCCTGCCCTTGTTTATATATCTCGCGCTCAATAATTTCAGCCGTTTATTAGCAATCTCAGCGCGTCGCGTTTCCGCGCGCTATGGAACATTCTCGTCATCTTTGCTCAGCAAATTCAACGATGCGGCAAACGCGCCGAGCATCATTTAAACAACAGCTTCGCTTTACAGTCCATCTACAGCAGCATCCAGCTGTTTCACCCTCCCTTCAGATCTGTCAACACGCCAAATGTCAGTGTCGCCACTCCGCCGGTGAAGCGATGTTAAACTTACAGCGTCCCGCCTGCGAATAACGCATATTCAGAGAGCAATGATGCTGCGATACGGACAAACAAACAAAAAATGTACCTGCAGTGCAACTTACCCGGTAGGAATCCAGCACGGACCGCCCTAGTTATGAATGCCGAGTGATTACACCAGGGCTGGATGTTCTGGTGTTGTTTGACCGTGGAGATGACGGTGCAAAATGCTGTGGATGATCAGTGCTGGAGAAGGGACAGGTGATCTGATCTGATCTGATCTCTACAAGTGTGTGTTGCCCCTGTAGTGCTTCAGATCCACACAATGGTGGAATGTCACTGGGTGTTTTTGCACAATGCAACGATAGATTTGATCTGTTATGTGGGGGAGAGTGTATTGCCTCCCCATGAACAAATGCGTCTCTGTTTGATAAACTATACAGTATTGAGTCAAAGTAATGCATCCCAACTACTTTTCACCAGTGGCTCAATAGTCTGAAACATACGATCGAGTCAAATAATAGTTATAGAAATGTTGATAGAAATGTCATATAGTTCTTTTAGAAGTTAAATAAGCATGAAGTTATTTGTGCACTGTAAAAAATCCAACTTACAAATTGTTAAATTGTTTAAAATTGTAAGTTAGGTGGACACATTTTTAGCTCAGAGTTGACTTTACTTATAAAAATTATTTAACTGCATGTTTGAAACTGTTTGTTCAACGAAAGTAAAATATTCAGTTAAGGAGACTTTAAATTTTGATTTCTCCATATCTTCAAAAAATAAAAAGTTGAGTTAACTTAAAATTTTAAAGCATTCGGCTGCAAAGAAATTTTGAGTTTATTAAGCTTCAGTGTTTGAAGTTGTGCCAAATTATTCCATAAAGTATTCTTGACTTAAACCAGCCTTTTCGGTCAACTTAAAAAAGTAATTTGGCACAACTTCAACCACTGAAGTTTAATAAACTCAAAATTTCTTTGCTGCTGGTTGCTTTAAATTTTTTAATTAACTCTTTTTAATTTTTACAATGTGCATAAGATAAGTTCCTGATAAAAGCACCAAGGTTTCCCATTTAGGGAAACTAAAATTGCAGCATAACATGCTGCAAACCACCTTCTGCTGGTTGCCACTAGTTTATTTTCCAGAAAACCAACACAATCACAAAACTACTTTTTAAATAACAGCACCTGCCAAAACACATACAATGTAATGTATAACTGCAAACTGATAGATATACAGAAGCTGCCATTCTCTATTAATAGTTCATCTGCTCTATTATTATTCTGCATTTTTCTATATGAGATGTGTATACATAGCCTATGATATTATTTTTAAAGGCTGCATCGACAAATATACCATGCAGCCAAAAAATTCAAAGACTAATTATGAAACAGGAATCTGTTATTTTCAGTTCTTCCAAGTTAGTTATTCTAAATCATGTCATTTTTATGCAGGTTTATGTGGTTTGCAATGACACAAAGTTGTGTCACAAAGCTGAAACTCATATTGGACTAAGTGTATGACTTGGTTGTATTCTATTAAAGTGGTATATACTTTGTGCCCCTCAAAACACCTAAAAACCATGGGGTGTTTTAAAGAGCCCCTATTATACATTAAAAAGGGTCATACTTGGTTTTGGGGGTCTCCAACAACAGTGTAATATGCATGCTAGGTCAAAAAACACTTTTATTGTCTTATAATATGCATTTATTTTTACCTAATTATCCTAACGACTCCCATATGAATTATTCAGCTATTCATTTGTTCCCAAATCTCTCCTTAGCACGATGCTAATCTGCGCTGATTGGACTGATGACAGTCTGTTGTGATTGGTCAACAGCATTCAGCGCAAGACAAGAGTGAAATGCCCACCACGGCTTATAAACAATATTGAAGTAGTCAGAGTGCATAGTGTATGTGTAAGCATACCTGCCAACACTCCTGTTTTTCCCGGGAGTCTCCCCTATTTCAGACCCATCTTCCGCATTTCAGACCCATCTCCCGCCACCCTCCCATTTTGTTATTTATGCGGGAAAACTCCCGTAATTTCAACCGTTATCAAGACGATTAATTTGAAGCACATATGACTTATAGATGAATCAATAGTTTTAAACACTGTGCACTTTCAGATTTAAGCCTTAGCTGGATATTTTACTTCACTTAGAGCTGTGTTACACACTATGGAAGGTCATTTTCAAAAACCCACAATAGGGGCTTTTAAAAAATTCTAAATTTGCCACAGATTTTCTATAAGCATTGGGTTTAGGAGCAGGGGTGAGGTAGGGCTATATAATAAAAGGTTTTTACAGATAAAATGCATTATGCCTGGAGCATCCCTGCAAGGGAAGCTACCTTGCTCCTCTGACCTCTAAAGGTGCTCCAGCAACATATGCTAGAGGTCATCGTCTTTAGCCTCCTCGTTAGAGTTACAGACTCCTATACAAATAATCAACGGTTTGATCCCAGCTCAGACTGGTTTGGGTGCAATAGTACCGATGGGTTACGCATGGGGGCTCGTCCGGGATATAAGAGAGTTTTAGGGGGGAAGAGTGTAATAGAGGCCAGCTAATTGCTTTGCAGGTAAACCTCACTCCACTGACCTCTAAAGGTGCTCTAGCAACAGAAGTTAGAGGCCATGGTCTTTAGCCTCCTTGTTAGAGCAACCGACTCCCATTAAAGAATGGCAGATTTGATCCCAGCTCAGATTGGGTTGGGTGCAATAGGACCGATGATTTACATGACTATTAAGACATAAAAAAGGATTACAGATTATGAAACAAAGTAATATTTCAAAATAATATTAGTTTTTATTTTTGTTGTCAATTTATGCATTATAGGGGATAGCTTTGAAAACCATAAATTATTCTGGTAACACTTTACAATAAGAGTGTATTAGTTAATGTTAATACAATACATTTATTGCAGTATTTGTTAATGTTAGTTAACATTAGTTAACGAAAATACAGTTGTTTATTGTTAGTTCAACTCACGGTGCATTAACTAATGTTGATGGATGAAATTGGATTTTAATAAGGCATTCGTAAATGTTGAACTATTATTAATAAATGCAAGTGTTTATACGTTCAGTAATTCATGTTACTAAATACAGTAACATTAACTAATTAAACCTTATTGTAAAGTGTGACCATTATTCCTCACCTTTGGTAAGGAATTTATGGACACTTTAGTTTAGGCTACAATTCATGGTAACTAATACTACTAGCTTAATAAACTACTAATGAGCTGTTTATTAATAGTTAGTAATCTAGAAGTTGGGTTTAGGTTTTGGATAGCATTAGGGATGCAGTATAAGATCAGACTTTATAACTATTATTGAACAGTTAATAGCTTAATAATAGGCAGGTAATAAGCCAGTAGTTAATTTTATTAATTGTCATAAAGTGTTTTAAAATGTTTAATAAATAACTAAATGCACTACTAATAAAACCATTTTTAAATTTTAGTTTCATTGATGGTTTTGTACACTGTTAATTATTTATAGTTATTTATATAATTTTGTTTTATTTTACTTCAATTAAAACCGTTTCTTTGACAACTAGTTTTAGATGTTTTAGTCCAATTAGCTAATTTTAGTTAAGGTATTAACTAGCAATATGCAATGCAGTTGTAATATTTGTTTGTCTTTTTTATGTAAGGGTTACAATGCTTTATTTTTAATTATCTTAAGTCTTAAGTTTTCTTATTATCTTAAGTCTTTCTATAATGTTGAAAGACACAATTTTGGTCAAAACTTGATTATAAGGGTTTTTAGTAAACATTAAAATGAACAAAGATTTAAAAAGGCTTCAAATGCATTTTTCATTGTCGTTTAATTAGTATATGAAATTGAATGTTATGCATTACCGAAAAGTAATTAATTAATATTAATGCTTTTTAAAAATATATTTTTTATAATTTTTACATTTATTTTATTAGGTTGTTGCCTTTTAAAATTCAGTTTTCAGTCCTTAAATGTAAAACAAAATGTTAATTTTAGCAAATCTGAATCTTGTTTATGCCCATGTATATACAGCATCATTAAAGTCATTAAATTTACAGTTTGCAAGCAGTCGTCATCACATTTTGCAAGCAAATGTAGTTAACAGGACAACATCTTACATAACAGAAGCTTTTATACCGCTCAATAGCTTTGTAAGAAAAAAGGGATAGTTGTTGCCATTGGCATGAGCTGGTTGAGCGAGGGCTGCTATTTCAGACAGCACCAGTCTCAGTGCCAACTTCAGCCTATTGTGCTAAATGTCCACCAAGATTAACCCTCTAGTGCACTTCATTAGAGGTACAATGGATGTTTTTAAAATGCTTTAAAGATCTTGGATGGTCCAGACCAGTTGATGAATAAGCTACTAAACTATTTTATACATTTTACTAATAGTGTTATTAGATGCTTTTAGCAAAACTAACCAGGTTAATGTGTTTAAATAAAATAGGGGATTATTTTTGCACACATTTCAATATTTTTCCAATCAAATGTTTAATAGAATGATTATAGAATGATTGAGTTTTTTCCTAATGGCAGTTGTTGGCAATAAAATACAAAACAGCTAAACAAGTTGTTCATAGATGTAAAATAACAAAATACTATTGATGATGTCTAAAAGTGTCTAAAATGGCCCCTTCAAACCTCCTGTTGCAGCAGGAAAATTAATCAGCATATGAGACAGATTTATAAATTATATAAATTTATATATTATTTTTAAATGTATTTACCTAAAATACAATAATATTTCCCAATATTACAGCTCTTATATATTAATGTAGCATTCCGACAGATCCAGTGAAAGCTTCTTGTTGCAATAATAGTAATAATTAGTCATTTAATCTTTAATAAAATAGAGATTTAAATACCAACCTGTGGTTGTTTTTTTATGATTTCCATGTTAATATAAAATGCAATGATAAATTCAATGTTTCTCAGAATCAAAGCATGTCTGCATGTTTTTATGCATAAAAATGTAAAGCTAAGCAGATAAGTTTGTAATGTCAAAATCAATGTTGTGCTATTTAGGTTTAAAGAGCTATATTTGTTTAAAGAGCCCCTATTTTGGTTTCATACAGTGTGTAACACAGCTCTAAGTGGATAAAAACATCCGGCTGAAGTTTAAATTTAAAAGTCTACCATATGTAAAGCTATTCTCTCTCTCTGTCTTTCTCAAAAAAAATTGATATATGCATGTGCTAGTTTATGTCAATGAAACACTTGTTGACCAGGGAAAACTTGAAAACCCCCAATCATAAAGACAACATAGGTTAAAGATACAACAAAGATAAACGAAAAAGAACAGATCTACTGCAAAACAGTTCATTAAAAAAGAGAAGGACAAAATCCTCTCGAATAATGGCAGTGATGAGTTTTGGGAACTGAAAGAGTGAGAGATCAGAGTATCTGCTCTACCAATAGTGAAAGTTCGGGGTGTAACCACTTTAGCAGGCAGGCCGAGCCAGTTTAATTTATGTGGATCCATCACATTCAAATTCACTTACAGAAGTCTAAGCTTAAGTTAAATTATGCCATTCATGGATTATAATTTAAAATGTGAGATTAATTGAATGTAAGAGCACATTACATTAATATATGCACTAATAATATGCCAACATAATGCAGGTTGATGCAGTATGTTTACAAATCTGTGTGATCAAAAAAGACGTTAACGCTTGAACCCTGACTAGCAACCTACAGCATTTGCTGCCACTAACCAAGCTCATGCAGCACTAACTAGAAAACATGCAATTTTTGGAATCATGCATTAGAAAACGTAACATTCTGTAGTGCATTTAGTTGTTTAAGGCCATTTCACAATTTCAGTCATCAAATTGTAGGCTTACTGTATCTTCTCATTAGTGACATGCTAAATTGTCTGTCAAATTGTCGTTCTGTGTAACAATTTAGAAAATTCTTAAACACTTTTAATGTTTCCATACTGTACATGTTTTCTGCATTTAAACATGAGACTAGTTATTCTACTTAGCCATTCCCCATAAACAAGAATAAATTAACATATAAAATAGTGACTGCATGTGGATGAAGAACAATAGCAGCGTAAAAATACAGACATAGATACCATGAGTAACTAAAAATGTATTCAAGTTAAAATAAAAGTTCACATTTTTAAACTACTTGATAAAGTACAATATCCTAAGAAAAACTACTCAATTCTTCTGTAAATAAGAAGACGACTGGCAGAATTAACAGTATGGCTGAACAATGTTGAAAATATCTAGCTTGATCTCACAAGGAAACGCAAGTATTTTACATTTTGTCAGTTTAGCGGCTATTTCATACACATTTGTATGAGTTTAGTCATACGATTTTAAAAAGGAAGCATGGCACCCAACCCCACCCCTAAACTCAACCATCACTGTTCATCAAAAGTTACGAATTGCCATTAGATTGTGTTGCAATATCATAATAACTAACATAATAATATGTTGAGCATCAGCCTGGTCGGTCTCTAACCAGATATTGGTATGCATCCCTAAGTCAAGGCTGAAATGCAAACGCAGTACAGCAGCCTTCGCAGTTGATATATATGGTGCAGCCCTAATTCGCAGAATGCTCTGCCCCTCTGTATTAGATCTGTTTCATCTCTGTCTGTTTTTAAATTTAGTTTGAAAACTTACCTCTTTGATTTGGTATTTTATCAATGAAAATTGTCTGTTTTAGCTATAATTAAATTATTATTTTTTTCTCTGTTGTGATGTGTATTGTGCAGCACATTGGTCAACCCTGGTTGTGTTCAATGGTGCTATATAAATAAATTTGACATTGACATTGACAATATCAGACATTGCAATATTTAGTTTTTCTGCGATATACATTGCAGTATGAATCCAATTTCACCCAATGATTTAAATAACTCTATTTAGAAAGAATTCCTTAATTTAGATTGGGGTAGGTTTATGGGGAAGAGAACCATGCAACAAAATATAATAAACAAATTACAAGCACAGATAAATACAGTAGAGCAAAGACAGAAGTGAAGTAAAAAAGGCTCAATGGTTTTTCTGTGGAGTTTTACAGCATTCAGGTGCAGAACATAAATAAGCAAATGTAAAACAACACTGCACAGTCCTCACTGTATAAATTATTATATACAATTAATCTTTGTTAACTTAAAAAATTGTACAATTACTTGTGCCTGAATGCTCACATAGTCCCAAGCCTTAAAAACACATAAAAATAATAATTTTTCCCTCTATCATAGTTAAATTCTGCAGGGACTCCACAAATCTCATGCATTCTGAACTGTGGTGCTGATCAACTATAATCCCAACTCAACACTTCACATCCTACAAAGCAACAATTCCGGATGCACACATTGCGATATTGATGCTGAAATGATATATATGGTGCAGCCCTAATTAACAGTTACAGAAAATGTTGAAAGTGAAAATGATGCTGAGACATTTTCCCCATTATTGTTTTTAGACTGAAAGCTGATCTCACCTGCCCAGCAGATGCTGAAGTCACAGTTCCAGGAGCGATGGTGACTTTCAGGTGCTTTTTGTTTCTCTTCCTCACTGTAATGGTCTTCTCTTCTTTCCCTTCTTCCTTATTCTCATCCTTTCTTTCCTTCTTTTTGTCCTCTCCCTCAGTCTTCTTCCCTTGTTTTCCCTTCTTCTTCTGTTTCTCTTGAGACAGCGGGGTTGCCAGTTTGATCACCCCGGCGATCCCCTCATTCAGCAGAGCTGCAGAGACGCTCTTGTCCTTCGGCTTCTTCTTCCGCTGAAAAAGCAGTGAAATCAGAGTATTCATTTGAAACGCTGTGATAAAACCTGCAACAAGTAACTTTATGCAGGTTTAAATGACTTTAGATGAATATAAGATGTCATGAAAGGCCACAAAAGGGTCGTCGGCGAGTTTAGAGTGTGTTCAGCTTGTTTCTGACATACACCAGCTCGATCGCACAAAGAAGCCTTTATTCAACTATCTGTGAGTGTGATTGAGTCTGTCAGGTGCACAATTAAGAGGGCATTTTGATCAAATGGGATTTCGCACAGAAAGCATGTAAAAGATACAGCGGGGAAATAAGTATTGAACATGTGATGTTTTTCCCTAGGAATAATATTTCGAAAGGAGCTATTAACATGGATTTGAACCAGATTTTAGTAAAAACCGAAACAGTACAAATATAAAAATAAAACAAGACAAAGAATTCTAAATCATTAGTTATGTGTAATAACAATAAAATGACACAAGGAAAACTACTGAAATGTGTTTTTCTTATGATGGTAGCTTAAAGACACCTCTCACATGGAGAATAAAGTCACATGAATTGCGCAGGTGAGATTTTTTTACAGACTTCAACAGAGTGTAAAAATCTTGATTGCTTTGTGGGTCTCGTCTATCAAATCTGATCTTTAATGTGTATTTTATATTGGATTCAAGTCAGGTGATTGGCTTGGCCATTCTACAGCTTGATTTTCTTTCTCTGAAAGCATGTGAGAGCTTCCTTGGCTGTGTTTTGGATCATTGTCTTGCTGAAATGTCCACCCTAGTTTCATCTTCATCATCCTGGTAATGTAGATGTTGGACTGAAGCAGCTAATGGTCATTTACAATGACGAATGGCAGAGGGTTGCTGAAGAACTTCTGAAAGATTTCAGCTGCTGTCTGGTCTTTCACTGCCTTTCTACACCTCCCTTTCTTCATGTGTTCAATACTTCTTCCCTGTGTCATTTTATTGTATTACACATAACTTCATTTATTCGTTACTTTTCGGCTTAGTCCCTTTATTAATCTAGGGTCACCGCAGTGGAATGAACCGGCAACTTATCCAGCATATGTTTTACGCAGCGGATGCCCTTCCAGCAGCAACCCATCTCTGAGAAACACTAATACACTGTCATTCACACACATACACTACACACAATTTAGCTTACCCAATTCACCTATAGTGCATGACTTTGAGCTGCGGGGGTAACCGGAGCACCCAGAGGAAACTCACGCGAACATGGGGAGAACATGCAAACTCCACACAGAAATGCCAACTGAGCCAGCCGAGGCTCGAACCAGCGACCTTCTTGCTGTGAGGCTACAGCACTACCCACTGCTCCAACGTGCAGCCACATAATTTAATTTGTAAACTAAATAGAGTTGTTTTCTTTAAGTATATGGACTTCTTTGGTTGCTATCAACATCCGGTGAAAATTTCAAGTCAACAGCACGTTAAGAAATACCTGAGAAAAATGGTGATGTGTTTAATACTTATTTTCCCCGTTGTAATTTATGCTGAGTTTTAATTAAAGTCGTTTTTTTTTTAAATACCCTAATAAGAGATGAGACTTTGGTGTTCGTACATAGTGCATAAACCTAGTAATGATTTAGCATCCATCCTTAAATTAGTTAAAAAATTTAAAGCTAACACTAACCATTTTTAAAAGAGGGGGATTGTTTGTTTGTTTTTCTCTCTAGCACACATGATGTTGCCTCCGAAAGTTAACATTTTATTTCAGCTTAAAGTTAATTAAATATGAAGTCAATGTAATAAAATGACCAAAAAAGAGGCAAGTAAATGGCTTGGAATGGAAGCATGAAAGTATCCGAGTAATAATTAATAATGTGTGATGTATGAACATGTTTGTTTTAGAAATAATAGATAAAACAAACAAAGTAATATCATCGACAAACAAATCTTTCTTTTGCCATTGTTGCCGTAAGACTGAAAACATACATTTTAACACTAAACATTTTATTATTTTTGTACGATTGTAGTAACAATTGTAGTAGTTTTTATTGGTAGTTTAATTAGGTTTTTATTTTTAAGATTTTCCTATTGTTTTGATCCAAGTCATTTGTTTGTGTGTTTTTGGTCATCAACTGTATATAGCTTTATTAGATTTAAGCCAAAATGACATTGTTAAAATTCATTTTAATTTTTTTCAAATAACAATTATTTTAGCTTTAGCTTACTAAAAAATCTTGTTCAAAATATTTCTGACTTAAAAACTAGTAAATTGAAATAGTAAATAGTAAATTTCACACATTTACAAAGATTTCTTAAAAAATATATATATTTTTATTATTTCAATAGCCTTTAAAAAAATAATGTAGCAAAACAAAAACACTTTAGTGGATGTATATATATATATATATATATATATATATATATATATATATATTATTAATAATTTTTTGTTATTTTATTGGATGTACAGTTTACATAATTTGGCCAATGTCCAATGTATTGGATTTCAAAATAATCAAACAAAATAATTTACAACAATGCAAAACAAATGAGACAGCTGACAAAAAAGTGCCCTTCTGAATCAAATCAGCAGGATGCCCTTCTGGATCTTTCACTTACTTTAAAAGATACTACAGACTACGCTTACATGGACATTTGTAATCTAGTTATTTGCCTTAATAGACAATAATATAATAAGGTGTTTACATGAAGTGCTTTCTGTAATTTTGGGTGACTTTAACAGCAGTTCAGCAGTTTAACTTTCACTCATGAACATTTCATTCATGCCCCTGTGACAAACTGGGGTATTAAACGCTAGTAAGGAGTAAGGACTAGTGAGAGTGTTGTGGAATTTAATAACGCACGCTGAATGAAAAGAAAAAAAACATCCGCATTTTGCGGTGTGTGTATGTGTGTGTGTGTGTGTGCGGTCCTTTACTGATGGTGTGTTTGGATCTTGTCGGAAAATATGACAAAAGTCCTACATGACGGTAATAGTTTAATTGCGGTGTTTACTTCAATAATGCCACTAATATATGCATACTCCACGTCTTAATTCCATTTCTTTTTATTCAGTTATTACTTTAGTTGTATTAAAGTCATCAAAAATAACAGTTTGAGCTTTTGTAGGCCTACAGTTCAAAATTCATTTTTAACTGAATAAACAGTTAGTAAACACAAGTACATCTTATTGAACATCATTTATTTTCATTATTTGGGTAGCACACATATTCTCAATGCCTTCGGCAGAATTCAATTGAGCCATTTTAATATAGATTAATTCCAAGATTACAGTAAGATTAATCTAGATTTAAAAAATTAATCTATGCCCACCTATACTTAAAATAGAATGTATTGTGTTTGATGGGAAAAAAAGTTGACATATTAAAAAAAGAGAAGTAATTACAATACCATTATACCGTGATATTTTATCTAAGGTTATCATACCGTCAGAACCTTATACCGGGCCATGCCTACAGTATATAGTTTGGCACTTTTTGCTGTTTGACTGATCACCCAATTAGAGTAATGTGCGTGCTTTTGTGCATTTTTTTCAAACAAAAACACAATCTTGAGTAATAATTTTGACATTTTAAATACTTAACTTTTTAATCAGTTCCTATGTTCTTTCCCAAACATTAATCCACATTTTTGCATGAGCCAGAATTTCATCATTTTGTTCATCAGCTCTGTAAATTGCATTAACAAATCTAATTTATACATTTGATCCGCCTTTTCTCTCCGGCTGTGAGATGATTGGGATCTGCTTTTCTCTCTGTCCACTTGGAGAAGGAGGGGCAGAAGCAGCCTTTTGTTTTCCTTTAACAGTGTGCAGAGACTAAATGCCTTCATTCATGCAGACAGAGCGATCACAGGCCATCACTGTCCGGCCGGCAGTCTATCAAACCAGCTTCAACACAACAACTGACCAATAAGCCATGCCTTATAGAGCATTTCAATGTGGTGATGTCATTGGCCCATGATCATTTCCTGCTTGTTGTCAAACTAATTCATAATAAGTGGCAATTCAATCATATCTTAAGATTAAAACAGCTGTCATTACATTATTTAGCAATACAAGGACCTTTTAGGATTCTCGGATGCTATGGAAAATAAAAATGTAAAACAGGAAACACGTTAGGGCCATTGATATTGTTTACATCCCCCAAAATGGTCTATAGCAGGGGTTCCCAAACCCTTCACCTCCTAAAATAACAATGCCAGTTACCTGCGACCCCCAATACCCTCTGAGGTGGTTATAAATATATAAACCTTGCACACAACAGCACACACATACCAAATAGGCCCAAGTGTATTCATCATTCAATTTGAAGAACGCCACTTGGACACCATCCTCCATGTTCAGTTGTGGCCTGTATTTATTTTTAATGTACATGAGTGCTGTAAAGGTGTCAGAAAGTTTAACCTGGTGCCATAAAGTCAATGTGCTGTGTCTTTAATATAACGTAATCAACCCAGGGGTCGCAAAAAAATCAAAAGGCTGATGGCCTGTTGTTTTTTTTAATGTAACTACTGTTTTTTTTCTACTGTAGGTCATGGATAAAATATGGTAATTCTAATAGTTTAATAAAGTGAATTTGATTTTTGGAAATCACCAAGCGACCCCCTTCATTGTCGCACAACCCACCAGGGGGGCCCGACCCCCACTTTCAGAACCACTGGTTTATAGACCAATCATCATGTACATTTATAAAGCAGAAGGAATAATACAAGAACACTATTAAATTGGAGGTTGTTACAGCTTAAACTTGGGTAAAATATGAAATATTTTATAATGTAAAATATTTGTTGGGTTACATTTTTTACCAAGTATGTGGGAATGTTCGTATTTTATAAGTCAGATTGAAGCATCCGAGTATATTTAGGAGTATGCAGAACTGTGTTTTACCATGTGCTTTCATGTATTGAGTATTGATTTTTTTATCATGCACAGATCATCTCAATTCTGGCAATTTACAATTTACTAAAAAGTAGCTCAAAATGACCTGTAAAATGATATCAATGGCTTATTTTACAATACTGGCCTCTAGAGGCGGCTGGAAAAGTGATCAATCAATGGGGATGATCAAA
>CAIGQZ010032086.1:522921-538133 GCA_903798205.1 Danio tinwini | reverse complement strand
ATACTAGTACTTATTCATTAGATACTAGAGCCTATTCTTTAGAAACTAGTGCTTTTATTTAAATATTCTAGTGCTTATTCATTAGACACTAGTTCTTTTTAATATATATTAGTTCTTCTTCATTAGATACTAGTACCTATTAAATAGATATTAGTACGTATGTATTATATATTAGTACTTAGTAGATACTAGTATTTATTTATTAGGCACCAGTACTTATTTATTAGATACTAGCATCTATTTAATAGATACAAGTTTTTATTAAATAGATACTGGTACCAATTTATTAAATGTATATAAAAAAAGCAAATACTAGTGTCTATTTAATATGTACTAGTATCAATTAATTAAGTACTTGTATCTAATAAATAGGTCTAGTATCTTTTTAATTAGGTACTGGTATCTTAATAAGTACTAGTACCTAACGATTAACCTAGTTGTACATAAAAATAATTGTTACATAAAAATATGTACTAATCCCAACTCGAATACATACTAGTCATAACTGAATAGTTGATATCTCAATGACAGATCCTTATAGAAATCAATGGAAAAAAATTAATTTGTTACTAGTAACAACAGAATAGTTACTAGTCACTATTAAAGTAAGTACTAGTATCTAATAAATAAGTACTAGTATATAATGCATAAGTACTATGTAATAAATAAGTACTAGTATATAATGCATAAGTACTATGTAATAAATAAGTACTAGTATATAATGCATAAGTACTATCTAATAAATAAGTACTAGTATGTAATATATAAGTACTAGTATCTATTTAATAGGTACTAGCATCTAATGAAGAACTAATATCTAATGAAAAGAACTAATGAATAAGCACTAGTATATTTTAAAAAGCACTAGTATCTAAAGAATAGGCACTGGTATCTAATGAATAAGCACTAGTACTTAATTGAAAAGATAATAGTATCTAAAAAATAAGTACTAGTAACATGAAAATAGATACTAGTACGGGTTGATTAAATGTCAAAATGGCTTGCCATAGTATATTAACTCAAACATGACAGTGAAAGGGTTTCTACACTTCATGAACAACGAATTGGAGTTTTTTAGTTACCGTGAATACATGTAAAACAGTAATGGTTGTGGAAATTCCAAACTGAACCAAAAAACAAAACGATTACAATTGGCTTAAGATTGGCAACGATAATTCGGGAAAGTGCTTCAATCACTAGAGCCTCTAAATAATAATAATAATAATTATAAACATAAAAAAGAAATCATAGATAAATGTTTTAAACCTTTTTTTACTTTTAAAAGCAATGTTTTTTTTGAGCACAGAAGCATTCAATTAATCAAAGTAAGAGTAAAGACGGTTATGTGACAAACGGTTATAATTTGAATACACTTAGTTAATTAAAGAACTCAAAGCATAGTAAATATGAAGCACCACATCATTTTCAATATATAAAGAAAAATAACAGATTATTATTAATATAATCTCTAAAGAATCAAGTGACAGTGAAAACTAGAGAAATGGCTGCTGAAAAACTCAACTTTGACAACACAGGAATAAATCCCATTTGTTTTGTCTAAACTGTAATAATAATAATAATAATAATAATAATAATAATAATAATAATTCACAATATTATTTTATTTGCAGTTTTACTGTTAGAAATAATCCAGTTTTGATTAGCCCAAGAGACTTACACAATAATAATAATAATATAAAGCTTCAGGAAATTGCTTAACATATGCTGCTGTTCAAAGGCTTGGGATTAGAAGATTATGTGTCTATAGGTCCATCAAAAATCTCAACAACATCCAGCAGTCTGCAGAGAAACTTGGCCTTGGGCACCAGTGGACATTTCAGCATTACAATGACCTAAAACACACAGCAAAAATGATGAAGAAACGGTTAGCAGACAAAAACATTAACGCTTTGCAGGGGCCCAGCCAGAGTCCTGACTTAAATCCAATTGAGAATCTATGAAGGGAGCTAAAGATCAGGGTGATAGCAAAGAGATCATCCAACCTGAAAGAGTTGAAGCTCATCACTAAAGATGAATGGGCTAAAATATCAGTGAAGACATGCAAAAAGCTGCTCAGCAATTATATCAAGCATTTGATTGCAGTAATAGCCAATAAAGGCATTCCTATTGATTACTGAGAAGAGTATGAATAATTTTGGACATGCCACTTTTGGTTCAAAAGTAAATAAAGCTGAGAAATATATTTTTTCCACAATGATGCCTCTTGTTAATCGTCCTATTATCTATTGGGATCTTGTTGGGGAATCCAAAACATCTGAACAGCCGCATGTATTAAGAAATTTTCAGGAACTATTCACCTTATTCTCCGCGTACGGGCGGGCGCAGCCATTTGAATCATTTTGGCTGGAGACTTCCGGTCTCATTTATTTTTATTCATTTTTAGAGGTTAAAAACAGCCCGTTATGCTCCATGATGTTGCAAACTGTTGTTTTCTTATTAAATTATTCTATTTTGTCTGTATAATCATGCAAACACACGTTTGTAGAGCGAGTAGTTTCACCGTTTTCAGCTGTTTAGTATTCCTAGTCATTTCTCCCATAGGCAACTGAATCGGAAGTTCTAAAACAATCGCAAAAACGAGCGCACTTCCGCATTAAAGAATAAGGTCAATATATCTTTTTTTTTATAAATTGCATGCAAATTTTTTTAGACATTAGGAAACCTGTTGACAATGAATCATTTAAAGAACAAATATTTAAAGTGAAGCATGTAGTTTTCTGAATGTTAAAAGAACATTCTCCTTAAGAATTTTATTGTGTAAAGAGCATGACAAGTTACCCATTAAAATGTCATTGTGACACATGATGAACACTGCCTCAGCAGTTGACCTGTACCTATATTTAGCATTATTTGCTTGTTATAATGACAAACAAATTACACATTTCAACAATAAATGATTCTATGAGTACATTGTAGCAACCTTGAAAATGCACTCAGAAGCACATTCTCTTTGTTTATTCTGGTGTTATGATATTCAAACAATGAATTTGAGAATACACCGAACTGAAAAAAAGTTAATAAAATCTTGCCTGGTAAACTCCTTCATATAGAATGCATAAAACTCTACGGCAACCTCTGAGAACTCCACAGCTCAGCAGTGCCGAAAATGTCTGCAACAGTCCTTTGTAAAATGATCCTATTATAAAACATAGCTAGATAAAAAACATGTTAGTTAAATACTAAGATGAGGTCGAGGAAAATCACAGATGATCCACTGTTTAACTTGATTCCAGTCTAATAGAATCCTGTGTCCTGAGCCGCCCAGTTTGGTGTCTACAAAGGAAACAGAGGATCATTAGGGGCATAAAAGATGCAGCATATACAGCAAAAGTTTGCTCAAAACACAACTTCTATTAAATTTGACTGGCATAAATATATTAAATGGTCAAAAAGCTGACTCAAGCAATGTATTCGGAGTGAATATCAAGCAAAATACAGCAGAGCAGATGATATATGACGTTAGTTACCCGCTTGACATAAAATCAGATTTTTCAGACATTACGCTGAGTCTGACCTTTCATTTGGGGAGTGCAAGATAGTTTACAGGCTGTGCCAGCAAATGCTGGCTAATGTTCTGTTAAGGGGAAAAATGCTATGAAAGCTTGTTTCCACTACAGGATAAAAATACCTAAATACATTTTAAGGAGATCTTTTAATCTCACAATTCTCACTTTTCCACCACACATTCAAGATAGTCTAAAGCTTTAAACTCTATTTAAAAGAAGAAAAGAAAAGAATTTCAGGCAAAAAAGTGCAATTACAAGAAAGCCTGTTCATTTTGTAATTCTGAAAAAAAATAATTACAAAGAGGGCGAGATGGTGGCACGGCGGATATTACTGTTTCCTCACAGCAAGAAATTCGCTAGTTCGGGCACTGGCTGGACCAGTTGGCATTTCTTTGGGGAGTTTGCATGTTCTCCCCTTGTTGGTGTGGGTTTCCTCCGGGTGCTCCGGTTTCCCCCACAGTCCAAAGACATGTGGTACAGGTGAGCTAAATTGGCCGTAGTGCATGTGTGAGTGTGAATGCAAGAGTGTATGGGTGTTTCCCAGTGCTGGGTTGCAGCTGGAATGGCATCCGCTGCGTAAAACACATGCTAAATATGTTGGTGGTTCATTCCGCTGTGGCAACCTCTGATTATTAAAGCGACTGAGCCGAAAAGAAAATGATTGAATTTGACAAATTTGTGAAATTACAGGTCATAATTTTCTGACCTTTTTTCTCCAGACTAAAAGATAAACTTACAGTTCAGAGTTTATAACTTGAAATTGTGAGATAATTTTTTGCAATTTTCTGTTGACATCTTGCAGGTTTCTTTGATTATAAATGCAAAATATCATGTCTCATCAGCATCCTCATCCCCATCATGTGTTATTAGTATCTATTCATTCATTCATTCATTCATTCATTCATTCATTTTGCTTCAGCTTAGTCCCTTATCCATCATGGGTCGCCAGAGTGGAATGAACATTTGCATTTACACACACATACACTACGGCCAATTTAGTTAATCCAAGTCACCTATAGTGCGTGTCTTTGAACTGTAGGGGAAACCAGAGCACCTGAAGGAAACCCACACGAACAAGGGGAGAGCATGCAAACTCCCCACAGAAAAGTCAACTGGTCCAGCCAGGACTCGAACCAGTGATCTTCTTGCTGTAAGGCAGGGGTGTCCAAACTCGGTCCTGGAGGTCCGGTGTCCTTGAGAGTTTAGTTCCAACGCTAATCAAACACACCTGAACCAGCTAATCAAGCACTTACTAGATATACTAGAAACCTCCTGGCAAGTGTGTTAAAGCAAGTTGGAGCTAAACTCGGCAGGACGCCTGCCCTCCAGGACCGAGTTTGAACACCCCTGCTTTAAGACAACAGTGCTAACCACTAAGCCACCATTATTAGTATCATCATCATTAAAATATTATCATATTTGAAAATATTTAAAAAAAAAAAGGTCAGACATACCTTGCTATGGTGAGAAATAACAACCCTTGCAATGATGATAAGCTGTTAAAAATCTTTTTTAAAACTCTTTCATATGAGACAGTCAGAATTACAAAATGTTAACCCCTGGTTGTAAGGTATAAACTAATAATTCTCTGAACTGTCAGAATCAAATTGTAGGAAAAGTCAGAATTCTGTGTTATTCTCACTTATTTCACTTTTTTAAAAGTTGCAGTCTATAAACTCAGTTGTGAGAAACGTTTCAAAGATTAAGGAAAAAAATCCTCATTATTTCTGTCCATCTTATACACAGTGTGTTTAGTCAAAGACTACAGAATACACAAGATGTGTCACTCCTATTCTTTTGAATGGGGAAAGGTGTAACAGTCAATATCGCAAATAAAGCCCGCCTTCTAGTACAGGAGCCAATTAGTGATCGCTATAGACCATTTCAATGTGGTGATGTCATTGGCCCATGAACATTTCCCACTTGTTGTCAAACTATTTCATAACTGTAACAAGAGGCAATTTAATCAGATCTCAAGATTAAAACAGCTATCATAACCTTATTTATCAATATGTGGAGCTTTTTAGATTCTCAGAAGCTATGGAAAATAAAAATATAAAACAGGAAACACGTTAGGACCATTGTTATTGTTTACATCCCTCAAAATGGTCTATAGAATGACAACTCTCTGAGTTTCTGCAGATTGTGTGTGATACGAACATTTAGAAATGAAACTAAATAGACAGCTGTTGTTTAATTTGATTGGTTATTCATATTATGTAATGTAATCATAATCTTGGCAAGTCATTTTGGAGAATCTGATGTTTCCCCATTCAAAAAGAATGCCCGAGCATACTGCCCGAGAGGCGTTTCAAAGATGGTCGGCGAGTGAAATGACTTGCCTTAAAGGAACTTTGGTTTAGTTTACTAGAGTCTGGTACTAGAGGTCTGCATTCCCGTGGCTGTACCGCGGGACCCGACCATATTTCTTGCAGCACGGGAATACATTTCAGAATAAAACGCAGTAGCGATCAGTAACTCTGGTGTAATTTGCTCGGGAGCGGTAGCAATATATTGTTCCCAACAGATATAAAGAGAGAGAGCACATCCGCCGCGGTGCTGTCTGTGTGTTTGTGTGTGAAAGAGAGAGAGCGTGCGCATCCACTGTGGTACTGTGTGTCGCTTGTCTAGACACTGTAGCATCCAGTTAGGTGTTTTTTGGGAGGCATATTTAATCGCTATACATTTTACATTCTTCCTTGGCCCAATATGTAGGTCTACCTGCTATGTGTATAGAAATAAGGCTGATATATGATTCATATAAGATATGATATATGAAACACAATCGGTAGTTGGCAACCATATTGAGTGGATATGTTTGTAAATCTGACTTTGAAAGAGTCAGTGCATCACCAGCCACTAACCTCACCGCACGTCACTGTTTAAGGCGGCACTCGTGTCTCATCACAAAGGGGCAAACAAAACTGACATTTAGCCTACAAGTCTTGCACAACCTACACTTTTATCTGTTATCTTTTGGTAGTACCCAATTTTTGCGTGACATTTTGGAAACCAGATCTAAATTTAGCGGGAATAGTCGGGTAGAAAACGGGGCGGGGCGGGCAGCGGGTGAACAAAGGCTGAATATATAGCGGGAGCAGTCGGGTGTGGAGCAAAACCTGGCGGGAGCGGGAAAATTCAGTCCTGCGCAGATCTCTATCTGGTACCTCATTTCTGTTGCTGTGGCTGATCTTCTTCTCGATGTTCATGGCCAACATCTGACTGCGGAATGACAGGCTCTTGGTCTTCTCGATCACCTGCTGATATGGAGACACGGCGTTGTTGCCCATCACCACGTGACCCTGACAACAAAACATTTGTGAGTGAGAAGCAGAGAGCAGTATAAAGGCCCCATTATACTTCAAATGAAACTACGTAATTCTGAACAAAATCCAACTGAAAACAAGTTCTTTTTGAGTCAGTTTATGCAGTTCGAAACAGCTCAGCAAAGCAAACATTTTGTAGGAGTTTGTTTTAGATCCTAAACACCTTTGAGCTACCATTGGCCCATGGGGATTAGGCAGTCAGTGGGTGTGTTCTGGAATTCCACCTTCACTCTAATAAAAACTTTTCTTACTTAGATTTTTTGTCTTGTTTCTAGTCCAAATATCTAAAAATTATTTTATCAAGAAACATTTTCTTGGCAAGCAGAATCAGAAATAATATGCCAATTAGTGCCATTAGTTTTTCCTTAAAACAAGCAAAGTAATCTGCCAATAGGGTAAGCTAAATAATCTTGTTTTTCCTTTTGACGTAAGATTATTTTGCTTTCCCCATTGGCAGATTATTTTGCTTGTTTTAAAGAAAAACTCACTTCATTTGGCATATTATTTCTTAAAACCAGACAACATGTTTTGCTAGTCTCGAAAATTCTTCTTGATTTAAGAATTTTTAGATATTTGGACTAGAAACAAGACAAAAAAAATCTAAGTAAGAAAATCATTTTTTGTTGTGATCTTTGACGTGCTATTTCTTCCCCACCAATTCTTTTCTCATTGCACAGGGGTCAAACAGGAGATCAACATTGAAAACATCAACACTAGCCACTTGAATACATTGCAATGACAGTAAAAAATATGGACAACATGACATCGCCTTTTCCCATTGAATGCTTTGAATGCCTCATGACGGGCACAAACCGTCGCAAAAAGCTGCTGAAATTGCAGCCTAGGCATGCGCAGAAGGGACTACCTGATGGAGTCAGAGGCGGAGCAGTGAAATCAAGCTACCAACCAAATGCATGTTGGACAGCTATTTGCCATGCGGGAAAAGTCGTGCGTTTATATTAGCAAAAGATACAGCAATATTTCTTAATATAAAAAGAATATTACATATTCCAGCACTACAGGGAGTGCAGAAGAATTTGAAAAAAAGAAGAATTTGACAGGCTCCGAAAAGTCAAGTGAGATATCTTGCAGAGGGATGCAGCACTATTAAAACTGCCACGCTTCTGAAGCGTGATCATCGAACAATCAAGAGTTTCATTCAAAATAGTCAACAGGGTTGCAAGAAGCGTGTGGAAAAACCAAGGTGCAAAATAACTGCTCATGAACTGAGAAAAGTCAAGCATGCAGCTGCCAAGATGCCACTTGCCACCAGTTTTGCCATATTTCAGAGCTGCAACATCACTGGAGTGCCCAAAAGCACAAGGTGTGCAATACTCAGAGACATGGCCAAGGTAAGAATTTCACCTATACCACATGTCTTTGGACTTGTGGGGGAAACCGGAGCACCCGGAATAAACCCACGTGAACATGGGGAGAACATGTAAACTCCACACAGAAACGCCAACTGACCCAGCCGAGGCTCGAACCAGCGACCTTCTCGCTGTGAGGAAACACTATCTACTGCGCCACCGTGTCGCCCTGTTGGTTCATTTGATGCCTTAATTATATCTGGCAAAGAGGAATTTACATTCATTTTAATGTTTATTAGGAGTTTTTAATCAAAAAGCCAAAGGTGTATATCTGATGTATATAATGTAATGTATGTATGTATGATGTATATAAATAATATGTACCATTTACAGCTCTATTTGTTATATAAGACTCTGTTTCTAGAATGTTTCATATTTTTTAAAACAGCAAATTCAGTAGATTAACTCAATTACATGCCGAAACTCAAAATGTCAGAGACGTCCTTTAAATCAAGTTCGAATAACGTTACAGGAGATCGATGTGGAGATAGGCTAACATCAGAATCAGAATCAGTTTTATTGCCAAGTGTGCTTCACACCCACAAGGAATTTGTTTTGGCAACAGAAGCTTCCAGTGTACATAAAGTGACAGTGACAACACAAAATTAAATACAAGAAAAGAAAAGGCAATAAACATTAAACATTAAACAGAGATGCAGTTAGTCAAAAAGATCTGGATGTTGAGTTGTATTTACAGATATGTTGTGAATATACTGGTTATAAGGTGCTGTGTACAAGTGCGTATGAGAAAGTATTGCACGTTTATTGCACAGTATGGGGAATATTTAACTGTTCATGAGGTAGATGGCCTGAGGAAAGAAACTTTTCCTGTGTCTGGCTGTTTTTGTGCTTCGTGCTCTGTAGCGCCGACCAGACGGTAACAGTTCGAACAGGTAGTGTGCTGGGTGTGAGTCGTCCAGAGTGATTTTAAGAGCCCTTTTACTCACTCTGGAAGAGTACAGTTCTTGAAGTGTAGGAAGGGTAGTGCCAGTGATTCGTTCAGCAGTCCGGACTATTCGATGTAGTCTACGGAGGTCGGTTTTGGCAGCTGAGCTGAACCAGACGGTGATTGAAGTGCAGCGGATGGATTGGATGACAGCTGAGTAGAACTGTACGAGCAGCTCCTGTGGCAGGTTGAACTTCCTCAGCTGACGAAGGAAGTACAGTCTCTGCTGGGCTTTCTTTACAATGTAGTCAATGTGAATGTCCCACTTCAGATCCTGAGAGATGGTGGTGCCCATGAACCTGAATGACTCTACTGCAGCCACAGTGCTGTTCATGATGGTGAGTGGGGGGAGTGCAGGGGGGTTTCGCCTAAAGTCCACTATCATCTCCACTGTTTTGAGCGTGTTCAGCTCCAGGTTGTTGTATCTGCACCATAAAGCCAGCCGCTCCACCTCCTGTCTGTATGCAGATTCGTCACCGTTCCGGATGAGGCCGATAACAGTAGTGTCATCCGCAAACTTCAAGAGCTTAATGGAGGGGTCTTTTGCGGTGCAGTCGTTTGTGTACAGGGAGAAGAGCAGTGGGGAGAGAACACATCCCTGGGGGGCACCAGTGCTAATGGTACGGTTGTCGGATGTGATTTTACCCATTCTGACTAGCTGTTGTCTATCTGTCAGAAAGCTTGTGACCCATTGACAGACAGAGCTAGGGACAGACAGCTGGGTCAGTTTGTCTCGAGCAGTGATGGGACGATGGTGTTAAAGGCAGAACTGAAGTCCACAAACAGTATCCTTGCGTAGTTCCCTGGTTTGTCCAGATGTTCTAGAATATAATGCAGTCCCATGTTGACTGCATCATCCACAGACCGGTGGACTGCAAGGGGTCCAGCAAAGGTCCAGTGATGTCCTTCAGATAAGCTAGCACCAGTCTTTCAAATGACTTCATGGCCACAGATGTTAAGGCAACAGGTCTGTAGTCATTGAGTCCTGTGATCTTTGGTTTCTTTGGTATTGGGATGATGGTGGAGCATTTGAAGCAGGATGGATCTTTGCGCTGTTCCAGTGATCTGTTGAAGATCTGTGTGAAAATGGTAGCCAGTTGGTCCACACAAGTTCTCAGACAGGCTGGTGAAACACCGTCTGGACCTGGTGCTTTTCGTCTCCTCTGTTTACTGAAGATCTGACGCACATTATCCTCACTGATCTGAAGTGCAGGGGGGGAGAGGGAGATGGCTGGAGGTGTTGATGGCTGTGTAGGGAGATGGTCCGCGTGGGTGTGAGGTGTCTGGTCAGAGGTGTCAAATCTACAATAAAACATATTCAGCTCGTTTGCAAGATGTTTGTTGCTGTCGATACTGGGGGATGGCATTTTATAATTCGTGATGTCTTTCAGGCCTTTCCACACTAATGCAGGGTCGTTGGCAGAAAACTGGTTTTGCAGCTTTTTGGCATAGCTTTTCTTGGCCACACCAATCTCCTTTGTCATTGTGTTCCTGGCCTGATTGTATGAAATCCTGTCCCCACTCCTGTAGGCATCCTCTTTTTCATGACGAAGCTGTCTAAGTTTTGGTGTAAACCATGGTTTATCATTTTTAAATGATAAGTAGGTCCTGGTAGGGATGCATAACTCCTCACAGAAACTGATGTATGATGTTACAGTCTCTGTGAGCTCGTCCAGGTCAGTGGCTGCAGCTTCAAAACACTCCAGTCAGTGCATTCAAAACATTACACAAAACATTAGGTAATATATAACTGCAATTTTATAAACGTAATAGCAGCTTGCAAATGTGCTTTGAATCATTTTGGCACTAATTAGTTTGTCCACAAGGTGTCAGCACTGAAACGGTCTGCAGTTTGTTTTACAGTCAGAAAAGAAATGGGGAGAATGAACAACAACAGCACTACTGAAGGTGACAAGAACCACAGAAGTGGCGTGTTGACAAATGCATATGTAATGGCAATAATGAAAATCATCTACTAAGTGAAGATGGCACATTATTAGATGAAAGAATGACTTATAAATAAGGCTGTCAATATTAGCGCGTTAACGCACGTGATTAATTTGAAATATTTAACGCGTAAAAAAAATTTAACGCATTTATCGCAGTTGCAGTTTTTTTTTTATTTCCTGTTGTGGTCGACGTGTGTTCAGGGCCGGTGCGCCCATAGAGGCGACCTACTCACTTTCATCCGTGACACCCACCCCCTCCCTCCCGGTCCTAACTTTTAACCACAAACCGGTAAGTTTCTATTTCACTTTCGGGTTGAGGGCGACGTGATCAACTTTTGTAAAGCGTCTGCTTCACGTTGATGTGTCAGAATCCTTGATTGAGAAATAAAGCCATACTTTAAAACGCTTAGTTTAAGCAAATTTGATTCGATCGTGCGTGTTGATCTGAAGGGAGTGCGCTGCTCTCTCTCACTCTCTTTCTCTCTCTCTGTGTGTGTGTGTGTGTGTGTGTGTGTGTGTGTGTGTGTGTGTGTGTGTGTGTGTGTGTGTTGTCCCCGATAATGTCAATAGACTGGTCTGTCTTAGCAACTGGTTAAATCGTCACCTTACAATTATAAGGTTCTGTCTGACATTTTTGTCAAAATTGAGTTATTGACATATTCTTATTAAATGACAACTTATATACATTATGGGATGTTTTTTTATAAGTTGTTTACATTTTAAGACCTTTTATAAAAACAAAAACAAATGTTACACACATGCTGTTTGGTATGGAATGCAAAAACTTTGAAGCACAATATCTCAAAATCATTCAGAACGCAGACAGAACCTTATAATTCCAAGGTGACGAAATGTTAAGGAGGACAAAGCTAAATTGTTTCTACTTTATAATTAATGTTCTCAACTCGCAATACAACTTTACACTGAATACAATTGTTTGTATTCAATACTTTATTATTATAATTTTTTTATTTTTATATTTTCAATGCCTGTATTTAGGATTTTTTTTTTCGTGATTAATCATGATTAATCACACAAAAAAGTGTGATTAATTAGTTAATTTTTTTAATCAATTGACAGCCCTACTTATAAACTATCATTGCACATTGCAAACTATCACGTATGTTACATTTTGTTATGTTATGTTAGAGTACTGTATTTACTACAACAGAATGATAAATGACTGTATTTGGGTTAAGGTGGCTTAGAATTTATTGAGAAATTTTGTAAAATATTTTTTTTTTGTTTACTTATATTTCAATACTTATGTATACTTTAACTTTTTAATATGCTGCTCAATAATTATAAAAGGAATAATAATAATTAAGTCATTCTTAGTTGTCATCAAACATATAATTTATTATACTGTTCAATATAAAATATATAATAATAATAACTAATACTAATAATAATAGTAACACTGCAATTCCTTATTGTCATCCAACATTATATGTATATATATTTGAATAATTTATTATGCTGTTCTATAAATAATAATAATAATAATAATAATAATATTGCCATTCCTCATTGTCACCCAGCATTATATGTATATATATTTAATAATTTATTATGCTGTTCAATATTTAATAATAATAATAATAATAATGCCATTCCTTATTGTCATCCAACATTATATGTATATATTTTAATAATTTATTATGCTGTTCAATATTAAATAATAATAATAATAACTAAATAATAATAATATTGCCAATCCTCATTGTCATCAAACATTATATTTATATATATTTAAAACTTAATTATTCATTAAAATAAAAATAAAAAACCAATAATGCTATTCTTTATTGTCATCAAACATTACTTTAAATCTTAAAAATCTTATATATTTTAATCATAAAAATCTTATATATTTTATATATATAAAAAAAAATATATATATATATATATTAGGGGTGTGACGAGATGGCTACTCCACGAGACGAGACGAGACACGAGATTGGGTTTACGAGAACGAGACGGGATTTTAACACTATTTTAAAGGAATCCTTAATTGATGAATATCAATAGAATAATCTTAGAATTAAAATATTTTGCTAATATATGAATGGAAAATAGATTTTTATAAAAAAAAAAATAAAAAAAATCACAAAATGCAAAACCTGTAATTAATTTACTTCCATTTTTAATGTATACAATTTCCATAATTATTCCCATAATTTTATGTATGCAATAGTTTTATATTAGTTTAAATTGAATTCTATGCAATGAACATGCAAACACTGCAAAATATTTGTTAATGTTTAAATAGAAAATAGCAAACTCTACTGACAGGCTTTTCTCCTATAGCATTTCAGAGTATTTAAGGCCCGTGCACACCGAGACGTTTTTTTGCTCGCGTTTTCCGTCAACGTTTAACGCCTCGTGACTAAATAAAGGGCATCAATGTGATCGTGCACACCAACATGCAAAACGCCAGGCGCAAAAGCGTCATTTAAAAAAAAAAACGCCTCATGCTCGTTTTTTTGTTTTGACGCGCCGCGTCAAAACCTTTTCCACCAATCAGATTGGCACTTTTGTTCAAGTGCACGGAGCTGCCGAAGTTACAGTAAACAGCACTTGGAGGCGCTCAATCGCAACACTGTCAATGCGAGCGCACATTGAAGAAGATGCCTAGAGGCGTGATGAACGTGGAGCTGCTTATTGCACTGGTGAACAATAATCATTTCTTCATCACTAGAGCTGGCGCTGCTGCTAGAACCATCCATAACAACAAGCGTGTCAACTTTGTCTTCTTTCTCTGTGTTACAAGCGGGTGTCAGGAGCATAAAGTCGTGTAGCGCCATCTAACGTCAAGGAGTGATTTTGCATACTCTTCTGCTCGACGCCTGTGAAAATCGCTTGGGTTTGAATCTGGAAAAATGTCTTGGAAAGCGCTGACGATAAACACAAACAAAAAGCGTCCCGGTGTGTACGAGCCTTTACATTGTAGACCTTGATGGTCAATTCTGATTTTCTGACTGTTTCTGATTTTTTTTGATGACCTGCTTACATTTATCATCTTTTAAATGTGACTCGTACACGACTGACTGCAATTACACAGCACATGGCAAAAGGCGCAATGACCAGAAAAAAAAGTGGGCGCTGACTAACAGCTGATTAATAAAGCGCTCTTTTTTTCTCCATTCCTGTATTTATTCAGTTCGCATGGTAAAATTTTTTTTTATTTTCTTCTTGACAAGTTGTTTTGCTGTAGTTTATGACAAAAAACGTTCCCATTTGGCCATTTTCTTTCAATCTAGGCCTTTTTAAACCAGTAGGCATTTTGATGTAATGTCCATGGTGTGATTTCAAATTGTAAGCAACAGTTTATGTTGGTTACGTGGCGGATGGTGCGCTCTCTTTCTCTCTCGTGAACATGCTTAAATACTTGTGCTACATCACACATATAAAAGCTTTTTTAGTCCCTGTGTGGAATTTGGTCACTTGAACCAGCAAAGGAAAATGTCCGCTTTTCACGTACAGCATAAACGTGTTTGGTAATGATGAAGGTGGGTGTGTTGAGTCTCCAGCAGTTCAGCATGTGTGTGCGCGCGCTTAGAGATGTGTGTAGGTGCAGAGAATATTGCGTCAAAAAGCTGCGTAGACTGTCCTGTCGCAAAATGCGGCTAAAAGTCCTACATGATGGTAGCCTAATAGTTTGGTTTCGGTGTTTACATATATGTACTGCACTTCAATAATGCGACTTTCAACATATCTAAAGTGACATTCCATCATGTGGTAATGTCAATGGTTAATTTGAGTGGCTATGGTTGCAGCCTCTGCTTGGACATGAATAACGCAGCAGCATTTGGCCGGTGAGAAAAAAAAACAGTTACGCCAAAAAGCGGTTACGTCACACCCGCTCGCCCAACCGAGTGGCATGTGCAACACAGGGGCCAGAGTGTGCAAAGTACTTGATTTGTGGTTTAAATTCAATCCTGCTTCCAATCTTCAATGCTAATTTTACCCTCACGCTCCATCATGATAACATCTACTAACGAGACAACTTTTTACCTCGTTCAACAAGATCTTGTCACACCCCTAATATATATATATATATATATATATATATATATATATATATATATATA
>CAIGQZ010032086.1:482129-512903 GCA_903798205.1 Danio tinwini | reverse complement strand
ACACACACATACACACACACACAGTCCCACCTCTTAAAGGCATACATGCAACACACATGTCACACAACAACAACATGCTGCTTTCTAAGACATCAGATATCAAAACATGTTAACTATGCCTATTTACTATATAACTGCCGGTTAACTGTGCTTATATATAACAACTTTAACTGCTATTAGTTACTAGTTAATTAATTAAAGTTATTAGTAACTGATATATTTATGGTAACTAATAACCTTAACCTTTCTGACTTTGATTGTAATACACTGTAAAAAATAGTTCCGCAAAAGTTACTGTAAAAAAACAGGCAGCTGTGGTTGCCCGTATTTAACCGTGAAAAATACGGTGCAAACCGTAAAACTATTTTCTCATTTTTACAGTAAACTACAGTATTTTATTAATTTATAGAGGTAATATGTCTGTATTTTAAATAAGCAACATCTACACATCTTTTGTTACACAGATAGACATGATAACACAGCCATATGCAGGTGGTGATGAGAAAGTTCATACTGTACATAACGAACCAATACTCATCACAAACAACTTTTCCCACAATCAGAAAAGTGTATCAATGTAAAGAAGGTGCTCAGTGTCATTCACACAGCTACTAAACACCAGTATGGTAACATGCATAAAATGAAAGTAATGAAACATTGTTTATCAACATTAGATGTAACATAATTCGCTAATATACGTTACTGATGGGGAAACAACTAAAAAGATTCATAGTAATATCAACAAAAAGCATAAAAAGTGATGTACCATGCAGGGAATTCTGGGAAAGTCAATTTACGGTTATTCGCCGTATATATTAAGGAAACATACTGTTAACCAGGTTACGGATCTGTACTGTAGCATTTTTACAGTTTTTTACTGTTGAAATCCAGGCCATTTTTTTTAGTGTAAAATAATGTGCACCCTTTGTAAATCTGCTTTAAAACAATAATTATTGAATTGAATTGAACAAATTGAATTGAATTGAATTGAATTGAATTGAATTGAATTGAATTGAATTGAATTGAATTGAATTAAATTGAATTGAATTGAATTGAATTGTGGAGCTGGACAAAATACTGGTTTTGAGGAATTGTGTTTTCTTAATAATAAGTTGCACTGGGTTAAATTTGATTTAAAGTAGAAAACAAATGGATAGCATCTGTATAAATTTACTTTGGAGTATATTATATGGGTACAGTATGTTTACACCTGTAATGCAATTATCTTGGATGATTTGGTTTGACCATATAAGAAAATGATTTATTAAATCCTGGTTTGGTTCATATTTTGCTACATAATTTTTTGTCTTTTGTCTATGTTGCGTTCATATTTTCATCGAACCATGCCATGTTAATCTTAAAGATTTTTTATAAATATCATTTCAAGAGTTCACGCGATTGTAAAGCTTGTTTAGCATGCTGTCCCGGGAGAGAGCCCTGAGCTCATAAGATCCTCGAGCCTAGGGCTCCCTCTCGTTTGCAAGGTGAGAGGGGAGTTTGAGCTCAGGTAGATCTCGAGAATCCCCCTGCTATAGTAGCTAATGAACAGATAGAGATAGTTCTTAAGAGATAACTACTTACCAGAAGCATGTCTATGGTGCCGATTTGGATTAGTCAATTAACTTAAGTTGCATGTTTTTGGATGGTGGGAGGAAACCGGGGAACCCAGGGGAAACCCATGTGAGCACGGGGAGAACGTGTAAACTGTATTAACATGTACAAAGAGAGAATGTTAATTAAAGTGTTTCTGCAAGCTATTTTTTATAAAGTGTGATTATAAAAAAATAGAATTAATAAATGTTTATATATGCTGGCTATATTTACACACTGTTACCACACAACTGTTTAAACCCCATATAAAAGTGATTTTTGCATAATAGGTATTATTAATTTCATTTGACCTATTATGCCCTTTAATGCTTCTTTCATTCCCCTTAATCCAAATGTGGTACACGTGTACATGATTTGCTTGCTTGATATTAATTTTATTCTGTAAATTTTAATTTACAGAAGATAAAAAAGCATGACTTGTATTCTAGAAATATGGTATGAACTGTGGGCTAACTATGGTGGTGTGCACCATTATCATGTGTTTATAAAGCTTGTCAGGATATTTTTTTCATGCAATTGTTCATGTAGTTTTATATTTTTGTTTGATCTGCTCAAACTACTGCAAATATGTTGGCTTTAGAAGCCACAAGATGTCAAAACTAATTCTGAGGATTCTGTATGCACTCCGATACAGTGAGAGAAAGGAGTATACAGTGTTTCTGGAAAAATACATACATTCTGATTTAATCTTTCAAGCTATTTTGGAGATGTAATGCAATAAATAATAATGCAATGTAACAAAATCTTGAGACATAATTTAATCATGCCTGAGATATATGTTCTGAATACCTTTGCCAAATGTGCAATAAAAACAGAAATTAATCTTTCAAGAATTAAGGGAACTGGATATGCCCCAAAATGCAAAAGTATGGCCTAATACATTTCTGAATTATACTCAAATCACATTTCAACTGCTGGTTTATCTATCAAAACCTTTCAAATCTGCACAGCCACAAAAAGAAACCATATTTTTACATTTTCTGAAGAAAAGGTTTATAGCGCAATACTCACTGAGGATAACAATATGCTTAAGCAGCCCTTTTATTAAATTTTAAAATGTACACAAATACAGAGATATTGAAAAGGAAAGCGACCAAATAGAACAAACTATTTTCTTTTCAAAAACAACAAAAGCATTAAAAAGTAGAGAAAAAGCTTTACAAACAGCTAAATTAATCCTTTAATACTGGTATAGGCATCAATACAGCTCATAATCTAGCACCGCTGTCTCCCTCTTGAACTCTGCTCCCCACTGACTTTTTGCCCCCCTAATACACACCCCACTCTCCTCTCCTCATAACTCAGACTCATCATAATCACTGCACTACTTAACATTTGCACATTTAAAAATTGCACATATTCATTGCACTGATTCATTTATTTGAACTGTACATACCTACTGCACATGTACATTTGTAAATTATGTACACACCCACTGTACATATACATTTGTAATTATGTTTATCTATCTGCACACTTCTGATTATTAATAGAAACCTGTACATTTATCCATCTATTGTAAATCTGTTCATAGCTAACACAACCTGTATATAATGTTGATAGTACATCCATTTGTAAATATCACCATAGTTTTTCTATAACTGCACTTTATAACTAATACCTGTATCCTGCACTTGCTGCTATTGCACTCCTGGTTAGACCTAAACTGCATTTCGTTTCCTTGTACTTGTACATGTGTGATGACATTAAGTTGAATCTAATCTAATCTAATCAACAGTAATTTCATCTATGAATCTAATTCTGGCTTGGTCTAAACCATGTCATTAAAACCAAGGCTAGGAGTACTTAATTGAGGGATAAGCTGATTTATTTGTAAAGAAATATTGGTCACACTTTACAATAAGGTTTCATTATTTACTAATATGAACTAATTATGAACAATACTTGTGCAGCCTTTGATAATCATAGTTCAATATTTACTAATGCATTATTAAAATTGCATGCACAAGTTAATATATTGTAAGTTAACATGAACTAACAATGAACAACTGCATTTTTGTTAGCTAACATGAACAAGTACTGTAATAAATTTATTGTTCATTTTTGTTCATGTTAGTAAATGCATTAACAAACTAACTAATACAACAGCAAAACATGACAACCGTTTCAGTCCCTATTCACAGAGGACTATTTTCCCAAAGATTACATTTAATGATTTACTTTTATATATATAAATAAAATTATAAAATAAATAAAAAATAATATATACATATATTTTGGATTTAATGTGTATTGTGTCGTAACTATTTAAGAAAAATAGCATAGTTTAATTTAACCTCAGGAGGCTTACTTAGCAATTATATGACCGTAACGACACCATTGCTTTTTTTCTGTATCAGTTTGAGCCTGTGTCCTTATCATTTGGAAGTTCAAGTATAGCATTTAAGGCTATGTGTCCAATAAAGCATTTTTAAACAGCTGAAAATGGCAGCAGTCTTCTAAACAATTATTGCTGTGGGCAACTAATAGCTTCTGAAGAGCGTTGGTGGCTACAGTATAACAAAAAACATTGTGCTGTTGAACGGATTCAACCAAAACTGAAAATTTTGCCATTATTAACTCACCCTTTACCTGTTCGGAACCTCTGTTGAACATAAATGAAGATATTTTTTTGCAGAAAGCTGAAAACCTGTAACCATTGATTTCCATAGTATTTGTCGAAGGGTTTTCAGCTTTCTGAATTAATTTACAAATATATTATTTGTGTTCAAGAGAAGAAGGAAACTCATAAAGGTTTGAAAGCACTTGAGGGTGAGTAAATAGTGAGTAAATTAAAATTGTTGGGTGAAATGTCCAATTATTATCAATTAATAGCCAATGAAGACTATGGACAGGAATGTCAGATGTACAGAATCAATAGGATTATGACTCACAAGCTCTCAATTCAATTCAGTTCTTCGTTTGATTCAGTAAATATAAGGTAGATTCAGTACAAATGCTAAAGTTTTTCCACAAATGATCAGTGAAAACATCATGTGTATGTATATTTATGTATATTAGAAACACACACATTTAGACATAGACCGATTCTAAAAAGTTCCCTATATGAATGGAAAATGTCTCTAAATTGTTTACTTTCAAATTCGACTTAACTGACAGTCTAAGTAAATATTCAGCAAGATGGCCACTTTGACACAATTCACAGTAGGTGCACTTACATGAAGCATTTTAATTGGTTTAAAAGTCCAGTCTGAATGTAAATGCTCCATATAAACACCTCAATTGGAAAACCTAAAACCTAATGAAACCCTGGTATAAATTTAAACCATACAAAAAAAAACAGGATACAGAACTGACTACTAACGCATTCCGTATGAAAGTAGCCACATCAAAAACACCACATCAGAATAAACAACATCTCCTGTAAACCCTCGACCAAATCTTTCAATCGGAATGATTTCAATCAGCATAACAAAAAAGATGTACATGTAAACTTGGAAAAAAATCAACAAAACTAAAATGAATTCAGCACTCACCAGAAGGAGATACTTGAGGTCTCTCCTTCTGTCCAATACTTTGGCTATGTGCCACAGAAATGAGCCTGTCAGTCTTTCTTGTGTTTTTTTTTTTTTTTGACTCAGACATATCCTGCTCCATCTGCGCATCCATCTATTCTTCTTTGCTGTTTCAGTGTACATACACAGATATTTTACAGGCAAACCATATATAAAAATACCTGTTGACTGACATCTTCATATTAGGTGGGTACAGAAAGTATTCAGACTCCCTTAAAATTTTCACTCTTTGTTATATTGCAGCCATTTGCTAAAACCATTTAAGTACTTCTTTTTCCCTCATTATTGTACACACAGTACCCAATACTGACAGAAAAACACAGAATTGTTGACATTTTTGCAGATTTATTAAAAAAGAAACACTGAAATATCACATGGTGCCAAGTATTCAGACCCTTTGCTGTGACACTCTTATATTTAACTCAGGTGCCGTCCATTTCTTCTGATCATCCTTGAGATCCTGGACGAAAACCTTCTCCAGAGTGCTCAGGACCTCAGAACGGGCCAACGGTTTACTTTCTAACAAGACAATGACCCTAAGAATGCAGCTAAAATAATGAAGGAGTGGCTTCACAACAACTCTGTGACTTCACAACAACTAGCCCTGACTTAAACCCAATTAAGCATCTCTAGAGAGGCCTATAAATGGCTGTTCACCAATGTTTACCATGCAACCTGACAGAACTGGGAGGATCTGCAAGGAGGAATGGCAGAGGATCCTCAAATCCAGGTGTGAAAGATGCTTGTTGCATCTTTCCCAAAGACTCATGGCTGTATTAGATCGAAAGGGTGATTCTACTAAATACTGAGCAAAGGGTCTGAATACTTAGGACCATGTGATGTTTCAGTTTTTCTCTTTTAATAAATCTGCAAAAAAGGCAACAATTCTATAATTTTGGTTGAACGATTATAGTCTGAGAAATAATCACGGTTATTTTGTATTTATTCATTTCAAAACACGACTAGTTTAGAAAATCACATGAAAACTCCTTATATTTTTAAATGTTGTTTCTTGCTGCTCAGTAACCAAATAATACAGCATATACTAATATTAAAAACAAACAATAGTCCAATTTTTTTCTTTGTGCTTAAAAATAAGTGACATTTTTGACATTTAAACAGAAGTAATTTTTACGCTGTAAATAAATGACAGAACAATGAGTAAATAAATTAAAATGAGAATAAAAAAATGTATTTGTCTAATGCAAGGCTCAAAATTTACTTTTTTACTTGGTAGCACTGGTGCTCTTAACTTCAAACATTTAGGAGCACCAGAAAAATTTAGGAGCACCCACCAAAAATGAATGAGCATCATTGCATATTGTATATTAACAGATTTATTGTATTTGAAAACAACATCAATCAGGACTAACAAAAAACAGAAACTAACTAATTCTATGATGACTTATTGATATTTGTGCAATAATTCAAATATTAATGTCTAATATTTATAAAATATTAATGATGACTATGATGACAATAATACTAATAATGTATTACATTTCTCATTATCATGCTGCCTTGAATGTGCTTAAATGTGAGTTGTCTGCTTTAAAAAGTCCAACTGTTACAAATAAATGTATGGTTTGCATCAAGCAAAAATAAAGCATTGCAGTAAGAAATATACATTTTGCACTATTGTTTTTATATGTATATACTATACCAAAGTCTCTATTCTATAGTCTTTGACTATACTGTGTTAGATTTTACATTTAGCGTCCATTTGTGCTGAACATGCAGTGAATGCAACGCATCGAGATTCGGGCCATTTAACAGCTGATCCACTCTGAGTTTTCCAGCACTCTCTCGGATCTCGGATGGTGGATTAACATTCTTTTGGATTAACATGCTCTCATCGGCGCCATTATTTGTAACTTTAAGTGGGCTTGCAAGCCTGTGTACTTTTTATTTCTTCTTTCTCAAACTTCAGCCATTTGCAGTTCTTGCAGTCACACATCTCCCTGTCATCAACTAGGTGTGGCTGAAAAGCGTGAGCGCGTTGCGTTGTGTGCGCGTCCCTCCATTGGAAATAACCAATTTACACAAGCTTGCCTTAGTTAATAGCCTTATTCATAGTTAATCCAGTGTGCGTGGTTATTAGTCTCAGTGTACAATCTAGCGCACATTTGGCATACATTTGTTTGGTTGCTGCAGTTTTATTCTGTGCAGAAACACTGTGTTGAGAAGCCTTCACAATTAATTAACCGTGACAAAAAAAGCGTGGTTAATAGTGAAACCGGTTAATCGTTGCATCCCTAGTGTACATTAAAGAGGCAAAAAATTAGCTTAAATTATTTTAGCAAATGTCTGCAATACAACAAAGCAATTAAAGAGTATATTTAAAGGGGTCTGAATACTTTCCGTATCCACTGTATCACCCAGCCTTACCACATAGGCTTATGGGTTGTAATAGTTGAATGCCTGATGACGTGCTTTAAACATTTCAGTATCACATTTTTTGTTTTAGAAGACCATTCTTAAACAGTTGCATTACACAGTGCATAAAAGATAATGTTAAAAAAAGCATAATGGGAAAACTTGAACACAAAGTAAGACCCACTGCAGTGACCATACTGACCTGTTGGATGACTTTGACCAGGTCTTTGAGAACCTGTCGTCGTTTTCTCACATCCTTGTTGGTGATAACAGCTGTGGTCAGGTAGCGGAGTATATGGGGGCACATGGTCTGAATTGCATTAAGGTACCTGGAGGAAAAAAAGACAAAATCCATCAGCAACACATAAACTATGTACTTGAGTAAAAGTATAATCGGCCTAATAAATAATACTCCGGTTCAATATTTCATTTTCAGTTCATCAGTCGTTTATTTTTAGTTTTTTAAGAGGTACTGATGAAACATGCTTACTATTTATTTAGCCTTGGCAAGTCAAAAATACAGGGAGTGCAGAATTATTAGGCAAATTGTATTTTGAGGATTATTTTTATTATTGAACAACAACCATGTTCTCAATGAACCCAAAAAACTCATTAATATCAAAGCTGAATATTTTTGGAAGTAGTTTTTAGTTTGTTTTTAGTTTTAGTTATTTTAGGAGGATATCTGTGTGTGCAGGTGACTATTACTGTGCATAATTGCATGTGATGGAGCATTGTCCTGCATGAAAATCATGTTTTTCTTGAAGGATGCAGACTTCTTCCTGTACCACTGCTTGAAGAAGGTGTCTTCCAGAAACTGGCAGTAGGACTGGGAGTTGAGCTTGACTCCATTCTCAACCCGAAAAGGCCCCACAAGCTCATCTTTGATGATACCAGCCCAAACCAGTACTCCACCTCCACCTTGCTGGTGTCTGAGTCGGACTGGAGCTCTCTGCCCTTTACTGATCCAGCCACGGGCCCATCAAGACTCACTCTCATTTCATCGGTCCATAAAACCTTAGAAAAATCTTAGTCTTAGTCTTGAGATATTTCTTGGTCCAGTCTTGACGTTTCAGCTTGTGTGTCTTGTTCAGTGGTGGTCGTTTTTCAGCCTTTCTTACCTTGGCCATGTCTCTGAGTATTGCACACCTTGTGCTTTTGGGCACTCCAGTGATGTTGTAGCTCTGAAATATGGCAAAACTGGTGGGAAGTGGCATCTTGGCAGCTGCACGCTTGACTTTTCTCAGTTCATGGGCAGTTATTTTGCGCCTTGGTTTTTCCACACACTTCTTGCGAAACCTGTTGACTATTTTGAATGAAACTCTTGATTGTTCGATGATCATGCTTTAGAAGCTTGGCAATTTTAATAGTGCTGCATCCCTCTGCAAGATATCTCACTATTTTTGACTTTTCGGAGCCTGTCAAGTTCTTCTTTTGATCCATTTTGCCAAAGGAAAGGAAGTTGCCTAATAATTATGCACACCTGATATAGGGTGTTGATGTCATTAGACCACACCCCTTCTCATTACAGAGATGCACATCACCTAATATGCTTAATTGGTAGTAGGCTTTCGAGACTATACAGCTTGGAGTAAGACAACATGCATAAAGAGGATGATGTGGTCAAAATACTCATTTGCCTAATAATTCTGCACTGCCTGTAAATACAAGTGCAGACATTTAATATGTAATAAAAATGCCAAAACAATCACACATTACACACACACAAGCACACATTACCCAAATGTTATAGGTTTAAGAAACTAGAAAGAGTGTTGGGTAGGTATCTTCAAAAAAGTAATTAATTACTAACTACATCATTAAAATGTGTTAAAATCTAATTTAGAATTACTTTGTCTGAAAAGTAGTTCAGTTACTCATTAAGTAACTTAATATACATATCAAAACATGATGCATTTCAAAGCATTGACAACATATTTTATATATAACAATTGTTGTCATTAATATCTCTTAATAATGTTTAATTTTTGGACAAAATTAATATTCTTTAGTTGAAAAGTCGGGTGACTATGCAAAATTATCAGAATACACAGTGGCGCAGTGCGAAGCGATGTTGCCTTACAGCAAGAAGGTCACTGGTTTAAGCCTCAGCTGGGTCAGTTGGCGTTTCTGTGTGGAGTTTGCATGTTCTTCCCATGTTCGCGTGGGTTTCCTCCGGGTGCTCCAGTTTCCCACACAAGTCCAAAGACATGTGCTATAGGTGAATTGGGTAAGCTAAAACTGTTCACAGTGTATGAGTGTGAATGAGTGTTTATGGATGTTTCCCAGTGATGGGTTGCAGCAGAAAGGGCATCCGCTGCGTAAAACATATGATGGATAAGTTGGTGGTTCATTCCGCTGTGGCAACCCCAGATTAATAAAGAGACTAAGCTGAAAAACTAAATGTATGAATGAATGAATTTATATAATTATTTATACTGCTTCTATGAATTTATACCATATATTGTCATGAACTAATTTCATTCAATTTATATTTTCTTAAGCATGTGCTATTGTCTTTAGTCACAGAAATGTATTTGTAAAACAGCAAAATACAATAACTACACTTTTCTGAATTGATTAATACAGAAGTGTTGAATTTATATGGAGTGGTTAAGACAACATAGGCAAGTACAGTATAAATAACAGTAATTAAATTACCTAAAAATGAAAAGCAATCCCTTAATTTTTTCAACGGAAAAGTAATTCAATTACAGTAACTAGTTAGATTATAACTAATTACACCAAAATCTGACTAGAAAACATATTTAAAAAAATATATGCACTTATTCTAACTATTTGGCAAAAAGCACAAAATAATAAGCAGCACAGAAAGGTTTTTTTTAATAAATCAGCATATTACAATGATTTCTAAAGGACCATGTGACCGATGATTGGAGAAAAGTGTGCTAAAAGCTCAGCTTTGCCATCAAAGGAACAAAATGACAAGAAATTGAAAATATTGCTATATTCCTGCATATTACTTACGAAATAAGCCCATATCTTTAAGCTGATAAATTATGTATTCAATGGTTGAACCACTTCATGTGCTTGCTGTCCAAAACTTTGTTTTTATTTTACTGGTATTTTGATTTTGGTTAATGTTTAGTGACTTGGTTGCCTTATCTATTTTTTTGTCAGGCAGTAGATTTTATGTATAAAAAGTTGGCCATAAAAAACAGTAGCTGATTAATAAAGTAACAAAACTTTATTGACAAACAAAAACAGTTGTTTACTGTATGTGTTTGCCTTTTTGCTTTTGCAATCATGCAGAAAAAAAAAAATTAAATGTAGATTTATCTGCTAACATAACTCCACCTGCTCCTGAAGCTCTACATCCTCTTCAGGAGCCTTCGGTCGGGGAGTGAGCACCTCCTAGCGCATAGGTCTCAAACTGGATTCCTGGAGGGCCGCAGCGCTGCACAGTTTTTCTCCAACCCTAATCAAACACAGCTGATTCAAATAATCAAGTGTTCAAAAGAGTCTTGAACACCTTGATTAGTTGCATCAGCTGCAGAGCTGCGGCCCTCCAGAAATCCAGTTTGAGACCTATGGCCTAGAGGCTATAAGTCACTTTCCAAAACCTTTTCATTCAATGTTCCACGCTGGTCGAATGATCTTCCCATTCCCACACAGACTGCGGATTCACTAGTATTCTTCAAACGATAACTAAAAACCTATCTCTTCTGAGAGCACCTTAACCACGGTGAATAAAACCAAGACCACCTGTAGAAGCATTCTCTCTCTCAAAAAAAAAATTAAAAAATGCAATAAAATTTTTAACTTTAGCAATAAATTCTCTGAGCACAAACAAGTTGTATAACTAGCACTTCTGTGTGTATTGCCTTTTCTTGTTAAATCACTGAATGCCTCCTCAATTGTAAGTCACTTTGGACAAAAGTGGGACAAAATGACAATGTAAAATGTAACATATATTGGCCTTCAGATCTAAAAGTTATCAGTCAAAAATTTCATATCAGTGCATCTCTAAAATAAATGAATAAATGATTTCCAAAAGCCTAAACTAAAGTACAGACCGCAACATTTGAGCTATTACACAACATTATATTCAGTGTAAATAATGCATTTATAATCATTTTATATTCTGTAATAGCTGATTCTGTTATAGTTTGTAATCATTAGTCAAATAATAACCAAAATGCAAACTAACAGCAATTACAAACCATGCAGTGATCATTTTGTAAACAAAATCGGCATTGATTGGTCCGCGTTTTACCATTTAAACACTGTGGCCTTCAAACAGAGCGTGTCATTTTCAAAGTGCTCAGACTGAGCACCGCTCATTATATGGTCACGCACACATACACTGTTCCCCCTAAAAAATGTAACACTTTCAAGAGCAAATCTCATTAAGGATGAATTTTCCAACTGCCCTCGCTGTAATAATTGCTGGAAAGCGCGTGTTATATTTGTGTCAAGTCCTTTTAGCGAGTGACAACAAAAATGTTATGCAAATGTGATGTCGCAGTTCTACATTCTTTAATTAGCAATTCTGGAGCGCTTGTTGCAGCAGAAAAGAGAAAAGCAGAAAGGCAAAGCTGACTTTTTAGCAGCCATTATTTTAATCTTCAGTGTCAAACGATCCTGTATAAATCATGTTAATATGCTGATTTGCTGCACAGGAAATATTTCCCACTATATAGTATATAATAATTGTTGTTACTGTTATCCTTTTTTCCCCAAGATTCCTTGAAGAATAAATACAAGAATAACTGCCTTTATTTGACATCTCAGCATCATGTACAATTTTTGTGCCGTTATAAATTGTTCTACAAAAAAAAAAAAAACACAGTTTACTGTTACTGCTATATGTTAATAGTTATATTTAATGGGTCTCTAAATGGATCTCTAATGAAAATTCTATAAAATGTATAGATATTTTTAATAAAAGTTTGACATACCAAATTATATATATTTTATATATTATAATATATTTAAACAGAAATATTAATAAAAAAGTGTGCAATGCTAACCAAAACTCATCACATTGTTGCTTGTCTGCTGATCTAAAGAGTTTCTGTAATCATCAATTGTAAGTGGCTTTGAATGAAAAATAAATGAATAAATGAATAAATACAAATCATAGAAATACTAATTAATTGTAATTGTGCATTGCTATATTTTGCAGCTATCTTTCTAAGTAATGTTTTACCAATTATCCAGCAAGAAATTTGTACATACATTATAATAATTAATTAATAATTCCTTACATTTATATAGAGCTTTTCTGGAAACTCAAAGCACTTTAAAGATTGGGGGAAATCTCCTCATTCACCATCAGTGTGCAGCATCCACCTGGATGACACGACGGCAGCCATATTGCACCAGACTGCACACCACACACCAGCTAATTGGTGGAGAGGAGACAGACTGATGAGGCAGTTATGATATGGGGATGGTTAGGAGGCCATGATGGACAGAGGCCAGTGGGCATATTTTGGCCAGGATACCGGGGTTAAACCCCTACTCTTTTTCAAAGGACATACTAAGATTTTTAACAACCACAGTGAGTCAGGACCGCGGTTTAACGTCTCATCCAAAAGACAGCGCCCACTGAGCAGTATAGAGTCCTCTTCAGTATACTGGGGCGTTAGGACCCACACAGACTGCAGATTGAGTGCCCCATGCTGGCCTCACTAAAGGCTGATTTAGAACACTTCCGAAATGCTAGCTGGCAGTGATGTTTTTATGTTCCTCTATGTCGAGTTTCTTCGTGGGTGTAACCTTAATGTATTAGTAGCTAGAACTCATTCTGAGGTGGGAACCGGCGGACGTGCAACAACTTTAATCATAAGATAAACACAAAACAAAACTTTCCACCTGGAGCTTCTTCACGAGACTCGACACTTGTAAACACTCACTCCAACGAGTTTGCAGGTCTCACCCCCGCCCACACTCGTCAGTGCTACCAAGCCGACCAATTACAGAGCTTGCGCTACGCGTCGTTGCGACGTTTAGTAAAAGTTTTTGATAGGTGCGTGTCAGCGTCGGCGACGGCCACGTAGAGGGCTATGTGACCGCACAAAGGCTGCGCCGGAGCATACATGAGAGTTGCAGAGACCTAGCTGCCGGCTAATTATACACTGAATGAAACAATATTTTACCTATTGACATATTGATTTTCACCTATTGACATATTGATTGACCTATTGACATCTTGACATATTATCAGAAAAGTTAAAACATCAAAACAGGCTTTATTTATCATTAATATGTGCTCTACTTATATAAAAATCCCTTAAAAAAATAAAATGTATTAATAAAATTTGAAATAATTCTAAATATAAATTTTTCTAGTACACTTAAGAACACTATTATTTATGTTTTTCAAAATAACAAAAAATATTTCTAAACCTAAAATCATCAAGCTTATATTTTTGCAGTCTGCCAATTAATTCACTAATAAATCAATCAATAAATTGATCAAATTGCTCTACCTGCAGTGAACAACTAATATATTTACACATTCATTCTGATGGTGTTTTATATAACATTACTGATATCTGATTGTCAAAACAGTTATTGTGCAGTAACATTAAACTGTTAAGTTATAGAAATGACTCAAATGAATTATTAGTCAAACTAATTTATTAGGAATGCACCAAATTTTCAGCCACAGAAGATTTTCTGACTTAGGCTACTATACACAAAAATGATCATTTATACACTGGCCCTATTTAAATAAACTCTCTCAAATCTTTCTCAAATGTTAATCAGACGACAAGATCAAGCACTTAACAGCTAGATGTTATCTGTTTGTATGAGTCTCAATCCCCTGAAGTGATAACCCATTGTTGCAATGTGCTAAATAAATATTTTTATAATTTGTAATTGATTAATTTATTCTTTGAAACTTTAATATTAATGTATGCAATTGCAATGTCGATTTTAGTAAGGTTAGTTCACAGTCATGGCCATAAATGCAGTGGTACTAATAATTGGCATGATTTATTGCTGTGTTTCGGTTTTTGACCTTGGTTTGTCCTTTTTCTGTTTCTGCCAAGAATTTACATTTCGGTGCATCCCTATAATTTACCAAGTGTATGTTTTAGTTTATTTATGCACTCCTCCAATGTATTATTCATATAAACAATCAGCTGTTTTTGCCATGAAAGAGAGGACTTATGTGTCAGTCTACTCACTGAGGCTGATAGAGGAAGAGCTCAATGATGTTGTCTCTGCCTTTGGGGTGGTTAAAGAAGACAAACAGTGACCAGTGTATGAGCCACGTCCTCTGCTGCAGCGACTGAAGAGGCGAACTCACCGACTAAATCATGCAGCAAAACAAAAACATGCTTTCATTCAAAAGATATCAACACCGCTTCAGCCTTGTGTCATGTAGTTGATGTTACATTCCATGCATTGACTACCAAAGCAAACAGGGCCGCAGTAAATCCAAACACATCCATTTTTTTTACTGCATTGCAAAAAAAAAAAAAAGTCACACGTTTACACGTCAAAGCTAATGCAATGTAAATGCCATTGTGGTCAGTTCTGTGTGTACCGTTGATCTAATGCCTAATGTCTGCTAAAGCTTTTTTGTATGGAAGCTCAAAGGAGCATTGGCGGTGCAGCAAATTAACCAGGGAGAGGAATATTGGATATCTGCTTATGAAATACAGCATCAAAGCTTCTATTAGACAGAGGTCAATGTTGAATGATGGACAGACATACGTTGTTGTCGATGGTCTCTCGTAAGCGGGTCAGGTCCTCCATGGCTGCCTCCCAATTCTGCATGAGGATTTCCGATGCCAGCTTGCCCCACAGAGAGCTCAGGGCATTCCTGTCTGTAGAGGGAACCTGGATCATAAAAAAAAACAATGAGTTATTTTACACATTTTCCAAGTTAAATATATATTTTTTAACAGTTTGTTCGCCACTCTGATATGTATGCAAACTACTATCATTTAAGCATTGATGCAAAATTCATTGGCACATTTTGATTTTGGGGTGTAAATTGTATTAAACATATAACTCTTATTCCATATGCAGAAGTCAACATTTCAAGTAAATCAAAATGTTTTTTTGAATTGTCCCAAGACAAGAATAGGTGTTGCTGAATAGTTTTATGACATTTATTCATTCATTTCCCTTTGACTTAGTCCCTTATTTATCAGGGGTCGCCACAGCGGAATGATCCGCCAACTATTACAGCATATGTTTTTTCCAGCGTCTGCCCTTCTAGCCGCAACCCAGTACTGGGACAACAGTTTTAGGACAACATTGATCAAATGTTTTGATTCACTTTCAAATGTTGACTACTGTACATACAGTGCTTAGCATATATGAATACACCCCATTTTGAAAATGAATATTTTGATCCATTTCTCAGTGAATATGGGTAATATATATTGGTGCATTTGAATAAAACAGATTTATTAAACAGTTAAATTCATTAAAATAACATTTTAGTGACAAAACATCTTTAGAAATGGAAAGATAATACATTTAAACTCATGCAAAATATAGCAAAAACAATACAAACCACAACATTTCAACTAAATTGTAAATATTTTTGTTTCTCTTGATTTTTGCTATTTTTGAATATGTTATTTAATATTTTTCCCAAACATATAAACTTGGCCTAGTAATTTTTTAACCCTTAATTTAAGTTATTTTGTTAGATAAGCTCCAGATTTGGCTTCAGTACTGACTAATCTAATGTGTATGCACAAATATAATATTGCAAAGCATCCTATAAAAAAATATAAATTTAAATGAGGGATTTGTGGGTGGGTTGGGGGGGTACTCTGAGCACTGTATATACAGCTAAAGGCTAAATTATTAGTCCTCTTGTAAAATTTTTATACATTTTTTTTAATATTTCACAAGTGCTGTTTAACAGAGAGATTTGTTTTCTAAACATCTTTAAACTTAATCATTTTAATAACTTATTTATTTGGTCCTTGGCATGAAGACTATTTAATTTTTATTTTGCAAGTTTGCAAGTTTAAAGTGTAATCTAAAGGCTTAAAGGTGCAGTAGGTGATTGTCTTCAGAAACATTTTTTTGTTGTGCTGGATGAAAGTCTCATTACAGTCCAATAGTACTGATTAAAGTAAATGATCTAAATGTATTTATACGTTTTTTTTTATATTCTGGGTAAGACATAAAACTAAAAAAATTTCCTCCAATTAAATATTGTCAGGCTGACATCTTCCATAATTCCGATAAGTAGCCTAAACTGTCTGTCAACAAATGTAGATTTGCATGCGAGCAGCGAGTTCACGTGCAGACGAGACGTCACAGTCGCAGTAAAATCAAATGCTGAATTGAAACTATTTAAAATCCTGAATCAATATTGGAGTTACTTTTGCATGCTGGAGAAAGGACGATACCATGGCTGAAGTATTTTTGTTAGACAGGTAATGTTCTGTTTTAAAACTATTTTAGTCCTCCAAAGCTGATGTAGATTGTGTTGAGTTCTGAATGGGTTATATGCACTGAAGTGTTGTGATTTCATTTTTTTGACAACAAATTAGCATTTTTTGTTTTTACTTTAGAAGAGTTCTGAAGGCAAGGTGGAATATTCCTGATTTGCAGTCATAACTGCAGTGGAAACATTTGTTATTTTGATCGTATGTGATTGAGTGAAAATGTCATTTTCAACTATTTCCATTTGAAAAATGGAAACGGTTATATTAGACGTTCATAAAAAACAATAGCGTTTCACTAAAACCCACAGCTTGAAAACTCAGAGACACTGAAAATTTTTAAATGGTCTCTTAATTTTTTCCTATAGCTGTATATACTATACAGTATACACATACATTTAGGTATACCAATTTAAAATGTTTTAAAAAAAGAAGCCTTACTTACAAAGGCTTATGGATTAGAAATGCAGAAAAAAATAATAAAAAAATATCATTTAAAATAACTTTTAGAAGTTGATTTATTTATTCATTCATTTTCTTTTTGACTTATTCTCTTTATTAATCAGGGGTCGCCACAGCGGAATGAACCGCCAATTTATCCATCATATGTTTTACGCAGTGGATGCCTTTTCAGCCACAACCCATCACTGGGAAACATCCATATACTCTCATTCACACTCATACACTACGGGCAATTTAGCTTACCTAATTCACCTGTACCACATGTCTTTGGACTTGTGAGGGAAACCGGAGCACCTGGAGGAAACCCACACGAACACAGGGAGAACATGCAAACTCCACACAGAAACGCCAACTGACCCAGCCGGGGCTCAAACCAGCGACCTTCTTGCTGTTAGGCTAACGTGCTACCCACTGCGCCACCATGACGCCCAGTTGATTTATTCTAAAATTTAATTAAACCATGCAGAAAACTCCCTTTGAAAAGTATTTTTTATATATATCATGATATAAGTAAAGCTATATTTTGTGATGCTGTCTATTCATCAACCTTTCAAAACAGCAGAAGGTATGGTTACCCGTTGTTTTGTTCAGGTAAATTACTAAATATAAAAGCTGTTAAAGCACTCAGGGATGAAACAAATTAATGTATTCCAACCTTCTCCCTAAGGCTGTAATTTCAGAGTCTATTTCACACTTCACAAATCAAATTAAACAAACAAAAAAAAACCCTGAATGAAACATTAGTGGTCTTGCTTACAAGCACGCGGAAAAAGTAGAGATACTCTGCAGCTCCAGAGTAGTTTCCGCACTCATACTGGAACTTGGCATAGCGGTAAAGTGTATCCAAATATTCCTGACGAAACTGAGACAAGAGAAATCACAGATAAAGATGAATAAAAAGAAATAAGCAAGTGGTCAATTAGCTACTCCTAAAATCTATAAATTTATAAACAAAATCTTTAATACAAATCTATAAATAAAATAATATAAAATATATAATTAAATGTATTTAATATAATTTATTAAATGATGTAACTTAATCAATTATTTTAATATAAAAATATCATTAAACTAAAATAAAATATTTGAGATGTGTTAGAAAACTTACACTATGTTTGTCTGCTAAATATTCAAACAGCATCCTCCCATCTCTAAGAAAAAACACAAGTGCGTTACAGTAGTGACTTTACATTAAGGCAACTCCACAGTCTACTACGTTTTACAGTGCAATAAATGATATTATGTTAGCAGTAGACCTGGTGGACTGCATCTGTCTCTGAGTCTCTGGATCTTCAAACATCTTCACTATGGGTTCTGTCTCAGACTGGAGCTGCTTCAGCTGGGCCACCACTGTGGTTCTTTTCTCCCTCAAGGCTGTCAAAAAGAAAAATTATTACACGTCATGACTGAATTCTATTCAGTGTATAGCAATAAGTGCTGCACAGTACATCGCAAAATTATTGTTAAATATATAAATATATAGCAGATATGTGTGATAAAAAGGGTTGCAACTAACAATAATTTAGATAATTTGATTGTTTTTTCAATTAATTTATATATTTTTTTTTGTTTGATGTTTTGCTTATTATAACTACTAACATTTTTTGCTGCTGGTTCAAACTACAGTTGAAGTCAGAATTATTTGCCCCCCTTTGAATTTTTTTTTTCTTTTTGAAAAATTTCCCAAATGATGTTTAACAGAACAAGAAAATTTTCACAGTAAGTCTGATAATATTTTTTTCTTCTGGAGAAAAATATTTTTTATTCCAGCTAGAGTAAAAGCAGTTTTTAATTTTTTTAAAAACATTTTAAGGACAAAATTATTAGCCCCTTCAAGCTATATTTTTTCTCGACAGTCTACAGAACAAACCATCATTATACAATGACTTGCTTAATTACCTAGTTAGACTTTTAAAATGTCACTTTAAGCTGCATAGAAGTGTCTTGAAAAATATCTAGTAAAATGTTATTTACTGTCATCATGGTAAAGATAAAATAAATCAATTAATAGAAATGAGTTATTAAAACTATTATGTTTAGAAATGTATTAAAAAAAAATTCTCTCCATTAAACAGAAATTGGGGGAAAAAATAATAAAAATTAATAATTAAAATAAAAATAATTCAGGGGGCTAATAATTCTGACTTCAACTGTATTAAATAAAATGAGTTGAATCACAATTATTAAGTTTTTTGTGACAACTTAATTGTTTTATGTTTAAGCCACTTATGTTTGTAAAAAAAAGAATCGTTTTTAGGTCATTGTTTAATAAAAAGTTTTGTTTTTTTTTTTGCAAAAACTCCATATACAATATAAAAAGTGATTAGTTACTTATTAGTTACGAGTAATCCAATTGACTTAAAAGCAACAAGCTGACTTTACCAAAACAATACAAGTAATCCCATTGTAACTTGGAACTGTTAAGTTGACTTATTTTTTATAATTATGCTAATTGTACTCACTTATTTAAAGTCAACTAATCCTTTTTTACAATGTCAGACTCTGTTTTCAAATAATTACTGTTGTACATTTTCTGTTGTATATTCGTTTGCTGCCAAAACAATAAAATACATTTGTCTGAAGAATTTATATGCTTTCTAATTTAATAACAGTTAAGAATACTGATTAATTTTAGTAACACTAAAATAACTATAAATTACATACCATTAATGTGTATGCAGTATAATGCTGTGATTTGTAACACTACAGTACAGTAATTACCTGTAAGCAGTTCCCAGTTAGTTACCGCTAATGCTCTATTACAGTAATTAACTGGCAACACTGTTTCCAGTTAGTCACTGTAAAGGCCCGTGCACACCGAGACGTTTTTTGCTCGCGTTTTCCGTTGACGTTTAACGCCTCGTGACTAAATAAAGGGCATCAATGTGATCGTGCACATTAACACGCAAAACGACAGGCGCAAAAGCGTCATTTAAAAAAAAAACGCCTCATGCTCGTTTTTTTGTTTTGACACGCCACGTCAAAACCTTCTCCACCAATCAGATTGCCACTTTTGTTCACGTGCACGTAGCTGCTGAAGTTACAGTAAACAGCACTTGGAGGCGCTCAAGCGCAACACTGTCAATGCGAGCGCACATTAAAGAAGATGCCCAGAGGCATGATGAACGTGGAGCTGCTTATTGCACTGGTGAACAATAATCATGTCTTCACCGCTAGAGCTGAAGCCGCTACTTGAACCATTCATAACAACAAGCGTGTCAACTTTGTCTTCTTTCTCTGTGTTACAAGTGGGTGTCAGGAGCTTAAAGTTGTGTAGCGCCATCTAACGTCAAGGAGTGATTTTGCATACTTTTCTGCTCGACGCCTGTGAAAATCGCTTAGGTTTGAATCCGGAAAAACTTTTTGGAAAACGCTGACGATAAACGCAAACAAAAAGCGTCTCGGTGTGTACGAGCCTTAACGGTTTGGTTACAGTTATTCACACTCACTGTAACCAAACCATTACAGTGAGTAGCTGGCAACTGTGTTGCCAGTATTCTACTGTAAAAAAACCTGGTAAGGTCAAACCATGTAGCCAGGGCTTGAACATGCAACCTTCTTGCTGTGAAGCGGTCGTGCTACCCACTTACTACTCTGAAAATTACATTGAGGTGTACAATAATCAGATGTCTTGTCATAATTTGAATTTGTATGTTTAAATTAAATTTATAACACACACATTTTGATGAATTACATCATTCTTTCAATATTTTAAGGATAAAAAAACATATAGCCCACAGATTAGGATACACTTTAATTAGGTGAAAAGAAAAAGAAAACTTACAGTGTGGAATTTCTTTGTCAGCATAGAGGTTCTTATATACGTCCATTGCAAAGTCCACCATGTTTGTGTCACTGAGAAGATCCAGCTTCCCTTGGAGAAGTTCTTTATCATTGTAGATCTGAGAAGACAATATCAGATTTAACAAAACTATCCTCGGTAAAAGTGAAGTAACAGTTAGAATTGTGCAGCATGAAAACAGAAAACAAACATGCGTCAAAGCCAGTGTAATAAAATATTAAACTTACACTAAAGGACTAAAATATTGAATAAATAATTTTAGTGTTTTTGAAAGACCATTTATTTATTTATTTAGGTTTTAATGCCATATCAGCAGCATTGGCTATATTCATGGCAAAACATATACTAAATGTACAATATATAATCATATCAGTTTCTTAACAAACAAACATTTTTTTGTAAAAAAACCCCAAAAAAACATACAAATAGCAACAATATAAAAAAAGTCATATACAATCTTTTATTTTGAACAAAGATAAATATTTTTAAATTTGCTCCAGAAAGCACATTTTCAAACATTTCACTTAAAATATTAATTATTAATCTCTAATATAATAAAAAATACACATTCTATTAAAATATGTTTTATCATCAAAATATTCTTACACAGTCACAAATAGGTTTTTCTTCCCCTTTAAATAAATAAGCAATTTTTTCTTTCATTTACAAATGGATTCACTTCATATAATTTGTTAGAAAGACACCAAGGACGCTATTATTTGCACCGTTACAGTAAAAACAGTAGCAATGGTATTACAATTTAAAGAAAAAAGTTTTAATTGTTTTAATGAACTGAATATACAGAAACAATTATTTCAATCTCCAGTGTTATTACTGTAACGTTATAATAATTTATTAGTTTCATATATACAACAATTACAATGTTATTATAATACTTTTATAACACAATAACATAAGATGTCCCTGAAAACACAGAGAGGGATTTGTGCTAAGAAATGCGCTCATGCTTTAAATAAAAACTGATCTGTCAAAAACAGAAATAAATAAAACGTTTAACACAATGGTCTAAAGATGTCATTCCTGTTTTAATATGGGATTAGAAAACGAAATTATTTTTCTCGATCAGCTAACTAACGGTATTCACCACACGTGTGATGTGCAATTTGCTCATGATGATAATAAGTCAATAAATGCAAAGAAAGAAAAAGCGACAAAGGACACACCAGCCGCAACTGCAACTAACCCGCCACTGGCAGGTCACATGACCAGGCAGTTGGACACTGGCGGCTGCCACCAGCCACTGCCAGGTCACGTGACCCGCCACTGGCAGCTCCTGCCAGCCAGTTGAAGATTAAACCCCGACTCAATTTGCGATTACCGATAAATTTTATATATCTGAAGAACGACGTTATACTGTATATAAGTGTATTTTATACATTACCTCTTTGACCGAGAGGAATTCCAGCAACGGAAAGACCAAATGCCGGTCTAAAAATTGAGCGATCCTGGTAGTCAGATCGTACTCCGCCATTTTGGAAATGAGAAGAGCGTTTAAAAAACTTTATTTCAGCACTAATGCGAACAGTGAGCTGCTACACACACACACGCACGCACGCACACGCACACACATACACATGCACACATGGGGGTACACCATAGACTGTAAAAGATACACAAGGATCTACCTCAAACTATTTAAAGCAGGGTGCTTAAACTTAATTTACCTGGTCGCTGGAGGCAGAGTCTGGGTGATGCTGGGCCGCATCAGGTTTTCCACAAGAAATTAATTGTACTATTGATTATTACTTTTTAATTTGTTTATTTTTTTCATCTTATTTTCATCTCAGATTTGAGAAGATTAGATTTTTTAAAATACAAAATAAGATGGAAAAAACAAATAAAAAATGTATAAGAAAATGAATCAATCACTAATAAATAGTAATAATAATAATAAAAATTATTAGATTTACTGTTTTCCGCCATGCTGTTGTTACAGGGAAAAGAAGCAACACTTTGTTGTTGTCATTTGTTTTGACTACTACTTTTACATCATATAGAAATGTAATGCTCAATGCAAATACAATGCAAGTAGAGCGATGCAAATGATCCACAAATAACGGTGCAACCCTTTAATTGGTCCGGGTTACCAGGGATGTTTATTGTCGATGGATAGGTGTCAATATGTGACTGCAGATGACTACATTAGTCGGCATTGAGTTCCTTACTTTTCTTTTATCGCACATCACTTTGATTTATTTTGTCAGAGAGAGAGACCTCACATTAACTCTCTAAGAGCCATTTCAGTTCACTTCCAAGTGAAAAATAGTAAATAAATGACTCACTCTGTCTAATCTTCAAGAAGAGCCCACATGTTCTGTGGCTGATTTGACACGCTTTGCTTCTGCCTCCTGCTATCCTGATTCAGGGACGCAGTTCCAGCTTCTCGAGATCTCTTTTGATCAGCCTCATTGTCAGATTTACTCTTTGCTATTTTGAAAATACAGATATTATTTAGGTAGGCCACTATGCCATTATTTATTTTTGCTGCTCACTGTGTGTGAAACAATAACCACCAACCAGTGAGAGTGATTGTAAACTTAAGAAAGATAATTGGTTGAAAAGTTTGTTCAGGACCAATAGTTAAACGTGAAATTTACTGTAACTTTCACTGAGAAATGTTTCTCTGCTTGCGTCAAGCCCAACCGATGTCCCGGCCTCAGAGCCTTACCGTGAGTGGTAAGTTCGTTCAGCTCCACACACAACACAGTACACAAGTGCAATACATATTAAACTCGCGGGCCACACTAACATTATACTTTTAAATTAAGATGGTGGCCACAAATTATTGTCTCGCAGGTCACAAGTTTGAGACCCCTGATTTAAAGGTTTCATATTTAAATTTCTTCTTTTTGTATCACACAGGGCTAATATATTTACAGTTATTTTACAGCCCTGTTTCATGTTGTCCATAGCCATTATCTAAATTTGGTAGCCTAATATTGTTGGTATTATTATCTCTAAACCCTTGAAGTTATATTAAAGACCTATAACCTATAGAGCCTTGGCCATAGGGTCAGGGTTAGGGACAGGTTAACTTAGGTACACATTAAATAGTGTAAAATAAAGTGCAACCAAAATATTGCTAGTTTATGGCCTAGTGTTCATTCATTTTATTAATTTAGTCATTTAGTGAAAAAGGTAAAATAATAATAATAATAAGGTTTGGCACAATTTTAATAGCTAGACTAGCAGAAAATCTTACATGATGAAAATAAAGAGATGGGGTAAGTATTAGCTTGTGAGCAACCTGGTCTGGGGAAATCTCCCCTCGAAAACCTTCCCAAAGCAAGATACTGTAAGAAAAATTAGATGGTGGTGTATTAGATTAAAAATGTGTGAATACAGTCTACTTTAACATGGCAAAATATATAACATTTAATTAATTTACTAATATGATTTAAATCCTTAAATTGTGGTGATCTTCCAAACCTTTCTGTGTGAAAACAGTATATTATATCAATATAATTGAAGATCAAACAATTAAAAAAGATCAGTATAACAATTTATAAACACTGTATTCTTGTTTTTTTTTCTGAAATAATGTAACATTCAGCTACCATGTTAGCAGAAGCATTTACAAAACAATACGTTCCAGTATTTCAGAAAAAAAACAACACAAAAAAATGGGGAAGAGAAATGAACATAACATAAAGAAAGATTTCCTAAGGTTGTAGTCAAAAAATGAGCAGGAAGTGTCCAGGCTTTTGCTTTGAATGACTTCAACACATCTGCAGTCAGGACATCAATAGTCTCTTCAAACATAGTCACTCACAGGTTATCGGTATAGTCTCTCACGGAACATCACTGTCACTTCTCTGCTGTGATGTTGATCCACTCGTCTTTTAGTCTTTCCATAGTTCATTTACTGTATTAGGTTTCTTAACCATAACTTTGTTGCAAATAATTTTCTAGAGATTTTCAATCAGGTTTAGATCAGGACTCTGGGTTGGACATTTCATTATTTCATTGTCAGTTATATCAGTGTTTCCAAACCATACACTTCCTCATCCACCTTTCATTGGCTTGTTTTTTGTGGAGGACCAGCCTTTCTGGGGAACTTGACTGAGATATTGCACACACCCTGCGCAGCGAAGAGGCAAGAGGCGCTGTAATGTTATAGCAGAGAAAACTAAAATGCCATCCAAACGCTGCTGTTTCCACAGAGCTTCTTCTATTTCTGTATTTGGGCTTCCAAAGGACACGACACAAAGACAGAAGTGCTTACAGTTAAATTTTTATTACGTTCCAGAGAATTATAAAGAATATAGAGCTAGCATTTGACAAAAGACAGCTTCCAGAATATCTCCCAGTTTAGTGCTGGATTCAGTTTAAATTCCTCCAACCGACGAAGCTGTGGATTGTGAGCCACAACCTGTATTTTATTTGTTGAAATTGATCAACTACATGCACAGTTTCTAGCGTTAATGGTATGTTGTAGCAAGGACGTAAACAAGGACGTAATCAACGGGAAATGCTGTTTGGCACCACTAACAATTTAGCTACAAATTCATATTTATCAGTCAAACCGCTGTAAACACCCACAATCTTCAGCAGCGCGTGCAAAGTCTCTCTATGCGGACACTTTCAGTGTCTCTTCATGCTGACGCTTTCATGTGTTCTGCATCTCAAATAACAAACTTGCAAAAGATATGAGAACGTTTTATGTTACTTACACATGCTTATTCTAAATATATGGGAAAGACACTAGAGGTTCAGCTCAGATCTTCATTTTTTGTCTGATTCAGGCAACTAACGCTGCTAACAGCTGCTCGACTGACTGTTTACACAGCGCAAAAGCGTGTGCTTGTAGGGGCATGATCTGGCGATGTGGAGCCAATCCATGGATCACAGCACATAATGTTAGCTGACCAATCAGAGCCTCTTGAGGGCGGGCCTTTTAGAGGAACTATATGACAGTCGTTTTCATGTTAGCTGAGTAGCTGTATATAATAAAAGTATTTTTTTTTACAAATGAAGCATGAGCACACATTGCTTTGCATCTTATAAACACAACCAAGCTCTAAAAATACACTCTGAACCACCCCTTTAAATTGAATGTCCTTGGCAAACAGCGTCCTTGATATTTCAAAAAATCTAGGTTGTCTCTTTTGATCACCACCGTACAGTAGGTATAATATGCATTTCTAAAATTAAAAATCAATCGCTTAATATAATTTCCATCTAAATATATTCTGCTTTAGTTTGCTGCTTTATTCAATATATAAGGAAATGGACTGCAGGTAGGATCCAATATGGATTTTCTTTCATAAAGAATGGTTTCCATGGTGATTTTGCAAAGGTTATGCCATATGTCATTGTAAAAAAAGGATACCTAATTTAATAAAGGAAGAAACAGATCAAGTGATCTGACTTAAAAGAAGAGAGTGACTTTTCTTATGACAGACATATCATCATTCTCAAGTTAATTGCTAAATTTGTCACGGTCCCCTCCTATTAAATGCCACGGTACATCTTTTGATGTTTTTTATCTAGCATTAAATTAAAATATGGGAAACTTTATAGAGCTCAAAGTCAATGTGTCTGATGAAACAAAAGGTCGAGTAAACGTAGTCACACTCAGTCTAGTGTGGCACATTAAAAGGATTTTAAAAAATGAGGTGATATAACCAAGTCTCTCCAACGCTGCTTCAGTGTGCTAATGAAAAAATACACTCAAGATAAGAGCGCGTCAATTATAGGCAGATATAATCTGTGGTTTATTTCCTATTAAAATATCATTAGCCTAGAGTCTGTTGGACGGCTTCATTATTAGCAGATCCAACCTAGAAAATGTTTTTTGTTGCAAATTAAGAGCTAATAATTGAGACAAATTAAAACACATTATATGAAGACTTTAATCAGTTCCCCAGTCTTGCAAAATGAACATGTCCTGTATGAGATTGCACTATAGTTTATTAGTCATCACAATGAATATTTCAGCCCATGCTGTGTGATCTCATGATAGTCTTCAGGATACACATTTATTGCAGTACTCCTACGTGCTGTGAGTGTTTACTGCAATACATCAACATTACATCGATAAATCTTCATTAAGCGTGTTAGTTTTTGATTTGCATTAATGTGATTTAAATTACTGATTCTTTCTCAGTTAGGTTTGCTTTGGAACTTACTGCTGCTGCTACTATTATTATTAATAATAATATGCATATTTCTGTGCATTTTAACATTTTAAATTAATTGTAATTTTATTTATTATTTTTTTTTATTATAGTTTTACTGGGTTGTGGCTGAAATGGCATCCACTGGTAAATGCACATGCTGGAATAGTTGGCGGTTCATTCCACGGTGGTGACTCCTGATGAATAGGAGGCTAAGCCAAAGGAAAATGAATGAATGAATGATTTATATAGTTACTTTATATTTTATAATTGGTTATTTTATTTAACAAATGTATTTTATAAAAAATCATTTGCATATATTTACAGAATATTAAAATAAAATAATAAATAAAAAATAATCAAATCAGCATACATTTATTTACCTGCTCTTCATTGTTTGACAGGTGCTCTACAGTCTACACCCTAATTGCACAATCATTTAATATTTGAATTTCAGAATTAAAATAGTATAGCCCACTCTGATGTATTTTAATATAGCTAATTTGATGAATTAGCTATAACTTTTGACTGCGTTTTCCTTTTTTTTCTGTTATACACACATTATATTTCACAATCATATGCAAGGTGACTAAAATTGAAATTAAAACAAAACATACTGGGCCAATAAAAGTTCATTCATTCATTTTCTTTTCGGTTTAGTCCCTTTATTAATCCGGGGTTGCCACAGCGGAATGAACCGCCAACTTATCCATCACATGTTTTACGCAGCGGATGCCCTTCCAGCTGCAACTCATATCTGGGAAGCCATTAGTACTTTAAAAAGTAAAAAAGAAAATTATTATAATTTGAAGGAGAACACTGACGTTTTGAAAACAACAGAACTGAAACAAAATTATTAAAGATAAACTTGAGGGAGTTCATTTACGTCCTACAGCAAAATTATTTTTATTATAATTTTATTGATCTGCTTGAGGTAGGTCAACTTATTTTTATGCTTTTGATGATTTAACTTATAGCAAACTTTGATTTAACTTTTAAATATAATCAACAAAGAAAATGTAAATGAAAACATAAATGAAAAAGCTTATTTATTGACTGTCTTAGTCTTATCACTTTAAAATAATAAACACTGTACATCTCTCCATATTTAGGCTAAAACACTGCTTTATTTTTTATTCACTTATTTATTTGTGTATGTATGTTTCTACTTTAATTTAAGCGGTCTTTTATTTCTTTAGTTTTAATTTCCAATTTACAGTTTACAATGATAAAAAAGCTTGTTTACAAGTTTTTAATGATTAATGAAGGAAATATAAAGTTTTATTTTATTATTTCATTTTCATACAAGTAGCAGGGTATTTACAGCTACTGTATATTTTAGTCCATTTGCATCCCTTTGTGACCCCTGGCGGCATAGTCGCAAACTGCTGTTACATCTAAAAACATGTTCTTAATCCCTTAATCTTGCTGCGGTGCCAAGCACAGTCATTTTGAAGTGTCACCCACTGTATAAATAATAGGGTTTTTGTTATATTACAATAGTAGGAAGTAAATAATATTTACAAATAATTTAAGATAATAATATGCACTCAAACATTTACCAATGATATTAAAGGGATCGTTCATTTATTCTTTCATCATTTATTCATGCCTTCACTTGTCACAAATTGTTTGAGTTTCTTTCTACTGTTGAACTCAAAAGAAAATATGTTGAAGAGCTTCCATAGTATTTATTTTCTCCACTGTGGAAGCCAATGGTTGCAGGTTTCAAACATTCATTCATTAATTTTCTTTTTCGGCTTAGTCCCTTTAATAATCTGGGGTCACCACAGCGGAATGAACCACCAACTTATTCAGCACTTGTTTTACGCAGCGGAAGCCCTTCCAGCTGCAACCCATCTCTGGAAAGATAAATACATACTCATACACTATGGACAATTTAGCCTACCAAATTCACCTTTACCACATGTCTTTGGACTGTGGGGGAAACCGGAGCACCCAGAGGAAACCCACGCGAATGCAGGAAGAACATGCAAACTCCACACAGAAATGCCAACTGACCCAGCCGAGGCTCAAACCAGCGACCTTCTTGCTGTGAGGCGACAGCACTACCTACTGCTCCACTGCGTCGCCTGGTTTTAAACATTAATAAACATAACTTATTTTGTTTACAACAGAAAAAAAGAAACTCATGCACATAAAAATTTGGAACCGATTGAGGGAGCTGTAACATTTTCTAATTTTAATTTTGAGGAAACTAACCCTTTTAATCTCAGTTATATATGCATAACTCATAGCATCTTCATTTCCACATCTAAAGTGTAGCCATTATAGTTATGTTAGGAGTCACTTTTCATCCATTGACTTACAATGCAGTCCATATTGAATTCAGGATATAAAAAAAAAACATTGTAATGTGGAACATAACAATCTCCATGGTTACTCTTTGTAGCTCATGGTAACTAATAAATGTGACAGATATCATCATCCATAGCCTTGATAGAAGCAAAACAGCAGACTCACTTTTAACCGTACATCATGAAAAGCATGAGGGGGCGGCTAATTCGGTATTCACAAATTATACGGCTATAAAGGGCTCATTTAGCAGAGGGAGCATGAGGGAGAATGGAGAGGAGACAGTGTAATCTGCATTACAAAAGAGGTTGGGTTTAACTAACCTGTAACTGAGCCCTAGATAGTGTCAGTGCATGTTCCACCTCGTTAATCTCACTTCTGTTTCAATTCCGTTGTGGATATTTTTACACACTGTTGATTTTATCGCCACTTCTCTGTAGCGCTTTTCACTATGCCCCATAAAAGCAAGCAGAAGTTTGACAGATGGCTTCATTTATTGTGGACCAGTTCTGGAGCAGGTTGAAGGTGCTGTTGCTTGCCTGGGATGTGTAGATATAACATTTTGTCTTCCAGTGTTTTCTGCATGTTCGATGACAGAAGATAATCCTTAAAGGTGACATTTTATTACTCTGGTGTGCACAGAAGGTATTTGTGCAGTTTCAGCTCAATAGATTGTGAAGTTTGACAGTTTTTGAGTTAGATGTAAACTGAGAGCCGGCTGCCAAATGAGCAGATCAGGTTTAAATAGGTGGGATCTAAGCTCCAAGTTGAATGTACAAACCTCCCGGAACATTTGATTCATATAATGTCTTGTATTTGACACAGAATTTAATCTACTATGTTTTAATAAGGTCTAAACATACACCTTACCCCAACACTAAACCAACCCTTATTAATGTATTTACCTATTCCAATACAAAACCTACTTTTGCAGTGGACTACTGTGTTTTATTAGTGTCTACACCTATCCCATCCTCACATCTACCTTGTACAGTAACCTACTGTTTTTTTATTAATGTCTACACCCATCCCAACCATAAACCTACTTCTTACAGTAACCTGTTGTGTTTTATTAATGTCTATACCCACACTTTACCCCAACCCTATCCCGAAACCTTACGGTAAACTACTGTGTT
>CAIGQZ010032086.1:464889-481729 GCA_903798205.1 Danio tinwini | reverse complement strand
TCTTACAGTAACCTATTGTGTTTTATTAACATCTACACCTATCCCAGTAAAAATCTTTTTCTGGATTGCTTTTTAAATTTGTCGATTGGGTTTAGTGAAGTGGGTGGGTGGATCAAGCTGTGCTTTTAAAAATACTATTGGTTGGGTTTAGGGAAGAAGGAGGGTGGGTCAGTCAAACGGTCAGTCGACAGCAGCCTCTGGTGAATTTACGTGAGAATGGCACTCGCAAGAGAAATTTGAGCTCTGAAAAAGAATACACATCAGTCTCAAATGAATAAAAAAAAACATAGCTCCAGGGATGTATTTTGCAGTCTCCAGAAATGTATGTAGAGGTACTTTTCAGAATGAGCCTGGATCGGTATTATAATGAGACTCCTTCTACATCACTCTGAGACCAAAATCTGATTCTGCAGATAAATGCTTGCAGATATGCTTACCAACAACAAAGTACTGAGTTGTCTATTTTCACATTTTCTAGGTTGGGAGATGCACCAGGGATTCGATCATACCACTTAAACATGAAAAAAAGTAAGATTTTCATGAAGTGACCCCTTTAAGGGACAAATAATAATAAAAAAAACGCATCCATGCATTTGGTTGCTAGAGTGAACTGGTTCCTTGGGGAAAATGGTTTGTCTGCCCTGCTTGCACATCTTAAAGTCTGTGGGTCGTGTGAGCTATCAGCCAAAACAGAACAGATATCGGGGTCTTTCAAAAACGATGACTCATCGCTTTGGTGGCAGTGCAGTCTTTTAATCTAAGTCAAAAGATACAGAGTGTCTTAATTATGAAGTCTATTGCCATAGAAAGTGTTTTTTGCATAGCAAGGAAGCATAATTTTATCTAATCTTAGCTCTGGATAAAAGCAGAAAGCACTGTAACTAAACATGTTTATTGACCTATTGCAACCGAAGTGTTAAAGCATGAATTTAAGTTGTGTTAGTTTTCGAGCTAAATATTTAACTTTATTTCTACACTCAATCAGTCATTTTTACGCATTTAAAAAATCTATACTAAACAAAGATTAAAAATGTTTTCAATTCAATAATCATATCTGTAGGCAAAAAACTGTTTTGTTTCACAGAGAGCAAAGTGGCTTTAATGGCATGAGATCACTTAACCAGTTAAGTCCCATAGAAGTGCATATCAATTCACAAGATAGGTTATTCCAGCAGCTAGCTATCTGTAACTCTATCTGTAGTCCTCTGAAGCAAAGCAGTGTCATGCCTGGTTAGTACCTAGATGGGAGAGACCACATATAGCCCGTTTTCACTGAGTGGTACAGTATGGTTTGGTTCATACCGTTTTTTGGGTTCCCTTTGCAATGGGTACCTAGCAGGACAAAAGGGTACCAAAAGGCAGAGCTAGACAAGCAACTGGACGCTATTGGTTTACAGAGATATGTCACTCGCTTCTGCAAAAAGCCAGGAAAATAAAAACAAAGAAAGCGCCATTTTTAAAAAACACAGCCGAAACATTACACCGTAATAATATATACATATAATAATGAGCCATGGACACTCTGAGCTCAAACAAACCTTGTCGTCATCTTGATGAACAGCCACTAAGCCAAGAAGAACAAAATCTGCCTTGTCCTGTTTTTGTTTTACGAGGCCATCTAAAAGTGTGAGCGGTTTCACTTTCTCCAGAGAGCTCGCCGCGCGTCTGTATTTGAAATAACAAACTTCTTCAGCTGATAATAATAATTTATGCATGATTATTGAAGTGCTTCTGACATCGGATCCTTTCAGAAACTAACAAATGCGAGAGTGATGCATGAAAAAACAAAGAAGGGGGAATAAACAAAGGAGCAAATTAATTTTTCAGCAAACTAAAACATTAACAAACTACCATGTTTAACTATTATCACCACCTTTTGGACTATTATGAACTCGGAATGACGGAATTACTTTCTAACAGAGGTTACATGTGCTGGTGAAGATTAAAGATGCAGATGAGAGGTTTGCACTGACTGTGGGCTATATATTGCATGTTTTTGAACCCAAATAAGGACTAAATGTATGCTGTGTGTAGTTTTTTGTAATTGGTAACATATCGTATATTATGATTGTAGACATTACAGTAGCCTATTTTTATCATTGACCTGCAGTTATAATCAAATTATGTTCATAGAAAGGTAAGTAATGAACATGTATACGCTAGTATTTATGTGTATAAAGCATCTGTTTTGTGAGAAGTGCTTCTCATATGATTTATGAACAACCCCTACAGCTTTACTTTGACATTTCCTCAAACGAGAATGATGTCGACTGAAACTTTCTTTGGTACCCTTTTGGCAGTGGAAACGCAAGCCTTATAAAGGTGACCCGTACTGACCCAAACCGTACTGTACCACCCAGTGGAAATGGCCAATAGTGAAACTAGGTTGCTGCTAAAAAAGTTGCTACTGAGGCCAGAACAGGGACTATGTCGGTCCTAGTGCCCCAGTATAGTGATGGGGACACTATATTGTCATTGACAACCCAGGTTCATTAAACTAAGTCGTAACTGGAGCTATGTCTGCTTGCAGTTTTTGTAAATCTACCGGAGGCCACTGTGTATCTTTTTGATGATCTCAAATTTCTCTCGTGTGTCCTCTTTTTGCAAAAAGCCACCAGAGGGCGCAAAATACACTTTAGCCAACCAGGCCAGCTTGCTGTTGACTGACTGACCGACTGACCTAATCACCACCGTCCCTAAACCCAACCAATAGTGTTTCCATAAACTATCTTAAAAAAGAAAATCAGTCACGTGATTTCATATTTTCAGCCTGTTATTTCATAAATAATTTTTTTTGCTTTTGTTTTACCTGTTTGTTTTGGTGGACTCGAACCACATCGTTGCAGTCAACTCAGCCCATCGGCGTACATGGTAAGCTACTGGGCAAACTGGTAACACCGAAAAAGCCATCCATACATAGTTAAGCGGTCAGCTGGTATCACTAAAAGGAACAGAATCTACAACATCATACTGTGCCCTATTGGTTATTTTAAAGACGAAATGCAGCCATACATATCTCTAACTGCATAATTTGCACTCTCCAGAAATGTAGACAGGGGTACATATCCACAATGAACCTGTGTTGGTCATTGAGCACTGTCCTTTAGATGAAACGTTAAATGAGGACAAGGTTCCTGGCTCTCTGTGGTAATTAAAAATCCCAGTATGTGCTTCATTATTATGGCCAAACTTGTCCATTGGCCTCTGTCCATTACGCCCTCTTAATGTCCACATTTCATCTAATTGGTTTCATCACTCTCTACACTAAAAAGCTGGTGTGTGTGTGTGTGTGTGTGTGTGTGGTCAGGTGCAGAATGGCTGATATTGCATCATCCTGGAGGATAGTCCCCCCAAATCTGTAGAGTGCTTTAAGTTCCTTGAAAAGTGCTACATAAAGGTAATGAACTACTTTTATTAATTATTCATGTATGCAAATAGTAAATTTGTAAAATGGCAGTGGTAACTGAAAATCTACTGTAAGTATCAGTAAGAATTGTCCATGTACAAGAGAAAAAGTTGGAACTACAAAAAATAAAATGCTATCATCATGGATACTTGCATACACTTCCATACACCTACAAACATAAACAACAAACTTACAATTCCACATATACTCACTTACTTCAGATAGAGGTAAAGTTGGTTTTATATTCAGGTATTCAGACATTCTGCTTAATAATACAATTTCAGAAATGTATTCTTTGCAAATTCTAAATAGGGAAATCATATAAGCAGCCAATGACTATCAAAGTACAACATTGTTCACAGTCAATTAGATAGTGTTAATGGTGTTTTGAAGTGATACTTGCATGCTAATTCCGAATATTCAAAGTAACATGGTAAACGATATAGAGACTTCTAAATGAACAAATATAAAACCAACTTTACCTCTATTATGATTGTCAGGTTCTTGTGTTTCTCCTGTTCCATGAGCTTTTGTTTTGTCATGTGATTCCTTTGTTCCTCAGTTTTCCAGCCGTTTATTAGTGTTCAACTGTTCCACCCGTTTGTCATTTAGTTCATCATGTCTTGTGTATTTATATTCCCTAGCTTTGGTTATAGGCTTTGGCTGTTTCTCAATATGCGTTCTTCAGTGTATTGCGTCCTCATGTTCTCGTGTAACGTCACCATTAATTGCCAAAGTTCCAAAACTCAAGAATGAAGGACCAGTGTTGCCGTCGGGGCTATATGCACGTACACTCCGTATGCCTACTTTTTTCCATGAGCTGTTTGGGTATTACGACTTCCGAGGATCAATAATTGCGTATATTGATGGCATACTCACTTGTTTTGCTGAATAAACTAATTTGTGTAATCACGTTTACTTTAACTCTATACCACATGTTGTTGTTTTTTACTTTCACCTTAAGCCGTGGTCACACTGGGCTTTTCTCCCTATAGACTTCCATTCATACGCACGCGAATGCGTCAGACCGGAAACGCAGGGTCATGCGTCGGAGTTTCGCAGGTTGCTGCGGTGCAAAGTTCAAGCTTGGTGAACTCTGACCTGCGAAACCGCATCACTTGACTGCGTGAGACCAATCCAGGATCAAAACATGACCTCTCTAAACAGAAATTTAAAACATGGAGCTCTGTTTTTTTAATGTCTATTCATCTTGATTCATCCTGCCCCTTTTCGCAGCGGCGTACTGTGCGTATTGTGAAATGAGTGTATATGGATGTTTCCCAGTACTGGGTTGCAGCTGTAAGGGCATCCGCTGTGTAAAAGATATGCTGGATAAGGCTTATTCATTTCGCTGTGGCGACCCCTAATAAATAAAGGGATTCAGCGGAAGGAAAATGAATTAATTAATTAATATTTGCATCAGTTAAGTGAATTGAGAACAAGTTACTGTGGCGTGTACTTTGGGTTTGAGGGATATGTATCAGTCTGTTTACAGATTTATATTAAATGTCAGTAATCAAAACTGCCTAGTCTCAACAGGGAGCGTATTCGACTAATATTAATTTGATAGTATTAAGAAAAGCTAGCAATGTGTCAGGGAAAACAGGTCATAAACACTCTGCGCTTAAAACTTCCAGCACCACTCTGAGCACTTAAAAAAAAAAAAACTAGATCAATACAGAATGGAAACTTCTCATCTTCTTGCCTCGAGCCCTATTGACAAAGCCGGAGAGGAACCTAGCATAATAGCGGCATAAATCAAAAAGAAAGTAAGTAAAGCTTTCCCACAGCGAGATTAATCTCACTTTGCTCCCTGTATTAAATTATGCATCTCACAGAATTATGGCGTGTAGGTTATGAAGTTCCACTTTCGATGCAAACGTCCACCTACGCCATCCGCTTTTTAAACTCCCTACACGATGATGTCATGAGTCAGCGCTTTTCATCGGCCGCATAAAAAGAGAATGATTTGCACATATTGTCTGACGCTTCACCTGTCCTGTTCATAAAACTCTGAAAAGACATCACTGTCCCTAATATTGCCTGCCATCCATCACTGTCTGGAGTCCATACGCACATTAATGAGTTCTCTGAAGCAATTCCTCGCTTTAATTCAGTCTCAGGTAAACCGTTTCATGGGGGAAAACATCATTTATGCCACTAGGTCTGTTTTGTTATGGATGGAAAACAACAACCAGGACTTGTTTTCTATGAGGCTTAAAATTAGAAACACAAAGTTAGACGATGTTAACGCAGTCAGCAGCACAGACTCCGTAATTGACACATATTCAGACCCCAGCAGGCTTCTTCCCTTAGCAACAAGGGAAACTTGGTTTCTATGGATATGTGCCCTTAACAGGACAGGAAAGAGAGATAGAGAAAGGGACAATGCTGTGTGGGCGATGCAAACACGATCCCAGCTGGCTTTCATTAACTAACCGACCAATCATCGCAAATGTATACTGTATATAATGACAGCAGGGATAAGGAGTGAGCAAGTGCGGCGTTCTCCGAAACAGACGCACAAATGATTTCAGGAGCTTTACAATGACTGACATACTAGTTTCAGCTTGAATTTTAATGCTAGAAAAGTACTTGCTCTGACAGCCTTTATTTTTTTTTCTTCTACTTGCAGATGTGGCTTCACTTTTTGCTTTGTTGATGTCTCTTTTAAGCTTCACCCGACTTTTTTTTCTTCTCTGCTGGCATGTAAAAGGTGCCACCATTCTCGTGGGACTCATTACCTGACGAATACGAGTAAAGAAATGATTCTGGGAATCCGTGAAAAGGTGGTTGTTCAGCGCCCCAAATATCTTCGCCTTTCAAGTGTGAAAATAGCATTGGCTCAAGTGAAAGGAAAAGCTCAATTTTTATTGACTCATGACCCACTGTTGCAGCACCAATAGAGAATCGTTATTGCTAAGCACCTCACAAATTGGGCTTGCAGTTATCCCAATTAAAATGAATTATCTAGACATATTTTGGGCATAATTGGTATTGTGAAATATTTTTACTCATGCTTTCTATAACACAAACTCTTTTTTTTTACACAAGCACATACTACTTCATTAACTGACTTTAAGTAATGAGTAAAATGTGCATAAACTGGCAGTTTTACATATATTCATAAACATATTTACATATATTTAATAGATATACAGTAAACATTTTAATCTCAGGCCTCTGTTACACTCACTCTCCTAAAGGCTGATATTCCTGCACCAAGTGCACACGTATGCTCCGGCGCAGCCATCGTGCAGTCGCATAGCCCTCGCCGTGGCTGACGCTGAGGGCTGGTTTATACTTCAACGTCGAGTGATCGATGTGACCTTTGGTGCATGCCTTGCGCATTGCCATGCTTTATATGTGTATTTATACTTCTGCATGCTGTTTGAGTTGCTCTGCAATAACACTTTCAAAAATGTTAGCTGACAGTGAGGTTTTTTTGTTCCTCTGTGTCAAGTTTCTTTGCGGGTGTTTTGTTTTTTCTGAACACTACCTTAATGTATAAGTAGCTAAAACTTACTCATTCTGGGAAACAGTGGACGTGCAACAACTTTAATCATAAGGTAAACACAAAACAACAGTTGTCATCTGGAGCTCTTTCACAGGACTCGACAATTGTAAACATTTGCTCCAACAGGTTCGCGCGGCTCACATACCCGCTCACACAGTACTACCAAGCTGACCAATCACAGAGCTTGCACTATGCGTCGTTGTGACGTGTAGTAAACATTTTTTGAGAGGTGCACGTCAGCATTAGCCACAGCGAGAGCTATGCGACCGCACGAAGGCTGCGCCAAAGCATACGCATGCGCTTAACGCATAAGTATTAATCAGCCTTGACGTGCACCTCTCAAAAAATGTAACTACACATTGCAACGATGTGTAGAGCAAGCTTTGTGATTGGTCGGTTTGGTAGTGGTGACGAGTCCCATGAATGAGCTCCGGATGTAAACTTTTGTTTTTTGTTTACTTTATGATTAAAGTTGTTGCACGTCTGCCGGTACCCACCTCTGAATGAGCAAGTTGAGCTATTTGTACATTAAGGTAGCGTTCAGAAAAAACAAAACACCTGTGAAGAAACTCCACATAGAGGAACATAAAAATCTACTGCCAGCTAGCGTTTTGGAAGTGTTATTGCAGAGCAACACAAACAGCAGGCAGAAGTATAAATGCACGACTATGTGCAAGACCATAGTCGTCATTGTTGGCGCCATTGTTCACGCCGATCACACGATGCATACGTATAAATTAGCATTAAACCTCACTCATATCGGGGTCATGGCACCATTTTATTAACCTCTCAGGTTCAACACCAGTGATTCCAGCATGGTGCACTAAAAGCCGGCTAAAGACTATGCCATTTACCATGTATCCCAAGAGCGTACACAGAAAAATGCGTACACAGCAGCCTCTGGTGGATTCGTGAATACAAAAACTGCAAAAATTATAGCTCCTGGGATGTATTTGACACTCTCCAGAAATGTATATAGGAGTATGTGGTCAGAATAAGCCTGGGTTGACTAGCTCGATGCTTTCCTGTTAAGATGTTTTAGCATATCTTCTTAAAATGTAAAAATTGCACTGTAAACGTTCATCATGTAAATTGAATCGAATTATGATTATCGAAACACTGAAGAATCTTGCTCTTTATATTTTGGACTCTTTTGTGATAGTAAAACAGAATGTGTGCAAATCTCTTCATCACAGTAGGTCACAGTATGTCATCAACAAAGCACAATAAAAGATTTAGGAATTATCTAGAGAACTCTGCTTGTCTCCAAGGTGCCTTTACTTCTGCCACCTATTTTGAGAAACTGCTGCTGATGTTGTGTGGTGCTATAAATTCAAATCCCATTGATTTGAAGAAGTGGTTGCTACATTTTATGCAGCTCCCTGACTGTCGGTTAGCCTTGCGACTGAGGCTGCTGACTTCATTCTTTGGTCACCGTGAAGCTGCAATGTGCTACTGAATCAAAGCAATGAATGTTGGTGCCTTTTCACCGCAGACACTTCACTTCATGGTCACTGACTTTTTGTACAGCGTTTTATTTTTACTGTTGCTATGCAACAAACTCTAGGTAACAAGAATTTTTTTGTCGAACAGGCCATTAAACGGCACGAATTGTAAGGAATTTTCAAATGACCTGCTTTGCCGAATAATTACAACAAATAAAAAATAAAACAGCAGAATGGATGAGCTGGCAGACAGGTCATATATATATGTATATGACAGCCACAGCCAGCCTGGACTAGACTTCATTTTAATGACATCTTTTCACTCAGACTGGCTTGGGCCGGTTCTTTATACAAGGACTAGAGCCAGATGATATGTTAGCATGTCACTGCACCACAGGCAATTTATGATATGGCATAGCTGTGTGTATGTGTACACAATGACCATATCTCTGTCCCTTGAGACCATGTCCACACCCACTCCCTGACCCACAGTGACCCTTTAATCAATTTAGCCCCATTTCCTAATGCCAGCGGCCCTAAGAGATTGAGTTATTATACTGAGTGCTGGTTAGAGAAAATGAGACGAGGAAAAGAAACAAAAAGAGTCCACCAGAGAGAGAGAGAAACGGCATATAAATTAGTTATTTTAATGGTCACGCATTGCTGACATTTTGCTAATTGCTGTGTGCAATCTAAAACACACTGTGAGAATGTTCCTCTCTGAAACCCTCCTCCATCAAGATACTATTCTAAATTTAATTCTGAAGCAAACCATTAAGCTTTATTAAAACCATAAGCATTATTAGTAACCTGCAGATATAATAGCTGCAATTTTCTACAAGCGATTGTTTAAATGGCTAACAATACCCTTAAGTATGTGTTCTTACACAAACACACACTCAAGGGGGTTGTTAAAGCACTCGTGTGCACGCTGTCATGTAGAAATGGGATGAGAAAGAACAGTGGTGTCAGAAATCTTTCCTGAAGTGCTGGTGTATAGCGAGGGATAATCTGATCCGTCCCTCGGTAAGCGTTTCTTATAGAGAGAGCACTTCTCAGCAGAATCAGCAACAAAGCTTGTTCAGAGTCTCATGGGTACATTTTTTATGCTTTAACCTGCAACCGGAAGCTTATGTGTCAAGATTTCAATGTCTTAAGTGTTCCTAAATGCTGTCATTTTTGCTCACAATTATATTGCTCCAAATTTGTCTGACTTTATTTTTATATATACAGTTAGGTCCATAAATATTTGGACATCAAAACAATTCTAACATTTTTGGCTCTATACACCAATATAATTGATTTGAAATTAAACAAGATGTTTAATGTGCTTTAATGTGCAAGATGTGCTTTAACTACAGACTATCAACTTTAATTTGAGAGTGTTTACATCCAAATCAGGTGAATGCTGTAGGAATTACAACAGTTTGCATATGTGCTTCCTACTTGTTAAGGGTCCAAAAAAAATTGACCAATTGGCTTCTCAGTTGTTCCATGGCCAGGTTTGTGTTATTCCCTTATTATCCCGATTAGAATGAGCAGTTAAAAGGTCCAGAGTTAATATCAAGTGTGCTATTTGCATTTGGAATCTGTTACTGTCAACTCTCAAAATGAGAATCAAGGAGCTGTCACTATCAGTCAAGCAAGCCATCATTAGGCTGCAAAAAACAAACTCATAAGAGAGATAGCAAAAACATTAGGTGTTGCCAAAACAACTGTTTGGAACATTCATAAAAAAAAAGAATGCACCAGTGAGCTCAGCAACACCAAAAGACCCAGAAGACCATGGAAAACCACTGTGGTGGACGACCAAAGAATTCATTTCCTGGTAAAGAAAACACATCTTCACAATAGTTGGCCACATCAAGAACACTCTCCAGGAGGTAGGTGTAGATGTATCAGAGTCAACAATCAAAAGAAGACTACACCAGAGTGAATACAGAGGGTTCACCACAAGATGTAAACCATTGGTGAGCCTCAAAAACAGGAAGGCCAGATTAGAGTTCTGAAAAAAGCCTTCACAGTGCTGGAACAACATCCTATGGACAGATGACCTGAATTTGATTGAGCATGCACTTCACTTGCTGAAAACAAAACTGAAGGGAAAATGTCCCAGGAACAAGCAGGAACTGAAGACAGTAATGAAACACCATGAATGAAACCCAGCGTCTGGTGATGTCTATGCCTTCCAGGCTTATCAGGCTGTAATTGACACCAAAGGATTTGCAACCAAGTATTAAAAAGCGAAAGTTTGATTTATGGTTATTATTTTGTCCAATTACTTTTGGACCCTTAACAAGTGGGAGGCACATATGCAAACTGTTGTAATTCCTACAGCGTAAGAATATAATGTAAATACCCTCAAATTAAAAAAAATACAGTCTGCAGTTAAAGCATATCTTGTTCTTTTCATTTCAAATTCATTGTGTTGGTGTATAGAACCAAAAATGTTAGAATTGTGTCAATGTCCAAATATTTATGGACCTAGCTGTATATCTTACACCCATATACATGTTAGATGCCATTTGTTTTGTTTTTTATTAGTTTTTTTTACTTTTTTAATACATATTTTATTTTCTGGAAAACATAAGATAATTTTTTTTTAAGTATTCAAAGGTGTCCACCCCAATATTAAAATTTACTGAACATTTGCTCACCCTATCCAAACCTTTTGAGTAATATTTATTTATTTACTTACTTATTCATTCACTTATTTATTTATATTTTATTTATTTATTTTTCCTGTTGAACACAAAGGATGATATTTGAAGAATGTTGGAAACGGCTAGACTCTAACATCCATATAGCAGAATTTAAATTATAGCATTCTTCAAAATATCCTCTCATTTGGCTGAACTATTCCTTAAACAACTCAACTGTAACCTTACACAACTGTTATGTCAGCTGATTTAACACTAGCCTGTTTCAGGTTAATTCTGTTTTCTCGTTTCTGACAGCTTGTGTTTGAACATACACAATGGTTTTACGTGCCTTTTGCTGTGTTCTGCAGTGGTTCTTTCAGGTCATTACGTGTTATGATGTGTGACTCTAATGGGGTTAGTTGCTACTGGGAAGGAGAAACATAGAGCAGTCATTTCCCATGGGACCCCTCCAGTACACGGCCACACTGATGAGAGGTGGAGAGAGAAAAAGAGAGAGAGACATCTGCTCACACTTTTCCCACATCCCATGTGCATTAAAGCACAGATATTCTCTAAATAAACTAAGCTCACTAAAAAAGAGAAAAATTGGTTCAAACCTCCCTGGTGTGCATTGACGTTACCTCTGCAGTTGCAAAGCTGTTTATCGTGTGTATTTTTATGTAAATGCGAATGCAAATGTATAGATTTGACTGCTTCAAAGGCACTGAAATAAATCTCCATCTCTCCTGATTGAAGAGGGGCTTTCATACAATGACTGACGATTAAGTCAGCTGTCAGATAGTCTGCCAAGCAAAGCCCAGCCAAAAAAAAAAAGCCTTTTTCTTTTTCAATATGACTCAATGACAAAAAAAAGTGGATTTGTTAAGTTTGTTGCACGCTACTATGACAGGAAGGAAGTTTCATTAAGAAACTGAACACATTTAACCTCACTTGTAAGACATGCTGTGTATTCACAACAACATATGCACTGGTAAAATTCACAAACTCACGTAAAGATATTGCGGTAATACTTGAAGGGAGTGTTCATAAGACTCTCTTAAAACCTTTATAATGTGATGAATATAATTATGTTATGAATATAAAGGAGATTTTATGAATGTATTTTATTATTTTTTTAAAGGCAGCACGTTTGAAAGTTCTCCCCATGTTCGTGTGGGTTTCCTCCAGGTGCTCCAGTTTCCCCCACAAATCCAAAGACATGGGCTATAGGTGAACTGGGTAAGCTAAATTGTTCATAGTGTATGTGTATGTGGGCTAACAACCCACCTTGTAAAAATTAGATGTTACAAAGCACAAACATGGTGCAGCTAAGTAGCCAGCAGGCACACAACGTCATATGATGTAGGTATTTGGTTATATTTTGGTTGCAACGTCAGGGGAGCAAAATCCAATGTCAGTTTTAAGTCAAATGACGTCATGATAAGACCTCCATACAACGTCAGTATAACATCAGTAGAAGTTTATTTTAGGTTGTGGAATTAACCAACCAATGTCCAACGTCATCTCAACGTCATAATGTAACGTCCATACAATGTCAAAGTGTAACATCAGTAGACGTGATCTTTGGTTGGTTTAAATTTGTGGCATTAACTAACCAAAATCCAACATCATATTAACCTCATAATGTGACCTCCATACCACGCCAAAGTATAACATCAGTAGACGTTGATATTTGGTTGATTTTAGGCTGTGGAATTAACAAACCAAAGTCTGACATCATCTTAACGTCATAATGTAATATCCATACAACGTCAAAGTGTAACATCAGTAGACAGTGATTTTTAGTTGGTTTAAATTTGTGCCATTAACTAACCAAAATTCAACATCATATTAACGTCATAATGTGACATCCATACAATGTCAAAATGTAACATCGGTAGACATTGATCTTTGGTTGGTTTTAGGTTGTGAAATTAACGTCTGTCTGACATTGGGCTCTGACGTCAATCTGATTTTCATTTCCAACCAAAATCCAACTTCCTGATGACATTGTTGACGACCTGTGCCTGCAGGGTATCAAACTTCGATATGAACAGCCCTGGGGGTAAGCCAGCAAGTATTTTTTTTATGTATTTTGTGTATGCTTATGACATCTTTCATTAAGAAATATTCGCTTAGTTATGTAATTTGAAATGTGAAGGTGACATTGTTTGAGATGTCTTTGTTATGACATCTTGACAGAAAACAATACATCATAACAACTTGACATAACCAAGACAACAGAACGTGTCATAAATCTGTCATAAACATAAGTTTCATGAGTCCTTTAGAATTGTGTCATGAATTTTATAACACTGTCATGATATTTTACTTGACCTCCACTACAGTGATACAACTAGAGTTTGTCATTAAAATGTAACTAAATGTCATAAAATAAAATTATTTGATAGTATTGGCAATTTTAATGAGACTTTTTTTTTGACAAAGCATTTTTAGTGTATAAAAAGAAAAATAATGGCCTTGTGCCAATTTTTTTTCTAACAGATTTATAACAAGTTATGTTGTCAGGTCATTATAACAAAGACGAGTTGTGATTGATTTGTCCGTCAAGTTGTCCTAATAAGTGAAGTTTATTTATAAACTAATTTCGAGAGGATCAGTTGCTTATGATTGCTTGCAGCCAGCCCTGCATTATTCAGTTTATGATTCACCAATCAGACGATTTCTAAGCCACTATAAATACCCTAAGTTCTTTATAACAGCCATTTTCGTTTTGAAGAATCCCCCCTTCCACCCCTACTCCTCCTCCTTTCCTAGATGGGTGACACCGTGGCCCATTGGTTAGCACTTTTGCCTCACAGCATAAACATCACTGGTTCAAGTCCTTACCAAGCCATCCGACATTTCTGTGTGGAGTTTACAGGTTCTCCCCGTGCTCACATGGGTTTCAACCGGGTTCCCCAGTTTCCTTCCACCGTCCAAAAACAGGCAACTTAAGTTAATTGACTAATCCAAATCGGCACCATAGACATGCTCCTAGTAAGTAGTTATCTCTTTAAGAGCAATAAATATCTGTTCATACTACAGCAGAGGAGTTCTTAAGATCTACCTGTGCTTAAACTTCCCTCTCGCCTTGCAAAGGGAGCGAGCCCCGGGCTCGAGGATCTTATGAGCTAAGGGCTCTCTCCCGGGACAGCATGCCAAACAAGCTTTATAATCAATCATCAGCTAAGTGTGAACTCCTGAAAGACATCTCAAGCAATGCCAACTTCGCATTTACATTGACAACTGATAGGGCTGTGCGATTTGGGGAAAATATCTACTAGCGATTTCTTTTGACGGATATTAAGATTTCAATTTAATTTGTGATTTTAGTTTTATAGACCAGCTTCAGCTCAATAATTTGTATTGTAGTTTGTTACTGCTAAAATGCAGTGAGTGTTAGTTAAAACAAGGAACTGAAAATATATTAAGTAACTCAAACACTTAAAAAATATATATTTTTTGCTTGTTCAAACTCCATTCATTCATTCATTCATTTTCTTTTCGGCTTAGTCCCTTTAATAATCTGGGGTCGCCACAGCGGAATGAACCACTGCTTGTTCAAACTACTTATTTAAATTAAGCTTTCATTGGGACAATTAATTTTTTTTTATGTTCAATCCACACAAATTTGTTAAACATGTTAACTTAATAGATTTGTGTTGGGACAACATGAATGAATTATGTGGAACCCATGTGGAACCCTGCATTTTACATTGTTTATAAATATTTAGAAATTAAACACAAATTTTTCTCTAGAGCAAACAGTAGTGATTTATGTCGTTATAGTTACCTGAGCAGTTAGCAGTTCTGATTGGGCAGAACAAGTGTGCTCACTCTATTGGATAGTAAATGTCACGCACAGATGGCAGTCACGCATTTGCTCTGGGTGTAGGAAATTATATAATACATATATATTTCATATTGTAGCCTCTTAGATTATCTAATTGCAACAATTGTGATTCGATTTTGAATAATCCCAAAGCCCTAATAACTGAGCAAATACACTTAATGACAGTTTCCATAAGCATGCATAAAGTCTAATTTATATTCATGTCATTTCATTTGTCATGTCATATTTATAAATGTGTCATGACGGTCTTATGAAAACTCCCTTTAAGTATAGTATTACTGATATGGGTCACACAAACCAGACTCAATTCCATGTCAGAATGATACGTTTTCATACATTTTGATCCTTATAAATGACATTTGTTGATATGACTTGAGGTTATAAATCATTTAAATATTCCATATTCACCATTTAGAAGTCAATTTAGATGATATCACACTTAATACACAGTGTAGATCACAGTATAGCAAAGCCATTATTTATAATGTTATAAGAACTGACAAAAGCTGGCTTCAACTCAAGACTTCAACAGGACCTTCATCGTCATCAAGAGACAAAAGTGAAGGAGCGTTGGTTGGGCTGGTGCCACTTCTGAAATTTATAGAGCCGTAAAGTCTGGCTTGGTGCTTGGAGTAAGCAAATGCTTGTCTTCTGATCATCTCTCCTTTATACATGGAGATCATCAGCAGGGTTGACAGTACCACACCTCCGAGAGTGAGGAGGCACAATCCTGCAATCACACACCTGTCTAGGTGAGCGCCCACTCGGGCATTCTCTCTCTCCAAGCGCTCCATCTCCCGAGCAGAAACAGTGTCGGGATTGACTTTGACATCCCGTGGGACTGTGTAGGAAATGACAACCAAGGAAATCCCAGTAACTAAAAAGGTTACAGCTCCTATAAATCCATAATCCACTGACTTTTCCGTTGAATCCACCATGAAATCGTCAACCGACAGCAGAGAGCATTCTGGGGCAACCTCTTGGAGATCTTTGGATGAATTCCAGCTGAAGTTGTCATAGTTGGTCTCCCCAGCTAACAACTGGCAGTCTTTATGGTCTGTAATGTCAGCCACACCAGGAAAAGCTGTTTCAAACTGCTCGTCGTAACATACCTCTACTTCTTCATCAAATCCCCATTCATTGAGTTTGCAGAGTCGTCCAATTGGCAGAGTCGCTGTCCATGGTTCTGAAAGCCTGTTTGCCTCATTAACATTCTCCTCCAGATACGCCTGGCAGCACTCTTCATTGGAAACAGTCCTTTCATCTGCACACACTGTGTGATGACTTTGCTGGTGCTTTAGAGACCAGTCAAGGTGATCGGTCTGGACACTGTCTTGACCACAGAAGAGGACTTTCAGATCAGCCATTTTCACTTTTGTTCAGATCTCATTGCATGCTGGCAACAGCATCCCTGCTGCATGAAGACAAAAACAAGAAGGTATTTATAACAGGCAGTAAATCAATTACATTAAAAAAAAAAGAAAAAATGTGTGTGTGTGTTTATATATATATACACACACACACACACACACACACACAGTTGAAGTCAGAATTATTAGCCCCCCTGTTTATTTTTCCCCTATTTCTGTTTAACAGAGATTTTTTCAACATTTCTAAACAATAGTTTTAATAACTCATCTCTAATAACAGATTTACTTTATCTTCACCATGATGACAGTAAATGATATTTTACTAGATATTTTTCAAGACACTTCTATACAGCTTAAAGTGATATTTAAAGGCTTAACTAGAGTAATTAGGTTAACTAGGCAGGTTAGGGTAATCAGGCAAGTTATTGTATAATGATGGTTTGTTCTGTAGACTATCGAAAAAAATATAGCTGAAAGGGGCTAATAATTTTGACCTTAAAATGGTGTTTAAAAAATGTAAAACCACTTTCATTCTCGCTGAAATAAAACAAATAAGACTTTTTCCAGAAGAAAAAATATTATCAGACATACTGTGAAAATTTTC